>CAMGYJ010000002.1:52510372-53089772 GCA_946122785.1 Linum tenue
GTGATATGGGTCTATTGTTTGAGAGGAGTGAAAATCCTTCCAACAATATTATAGGCTTCACAGATTCTGATTTTGCAGGTGACTTAGATAAACGGAAGTCTATTTCTGGATATGTTTTCACTCTCTGCAATTCATGTGTTAGCTGGAAATCTTGCTTGCAACCCGTAACTGCTTTGTCAACTACAGAAACAGAGTATGTTGCTATATCTGAGGGGGTTAAAGAGGCTATTTGGTTACGTGGCCTAGTTATTGAGCTTGGAGTTGAACAAACTGTTTCAACCGTATTTTCGGATAGTCAAAGTGCCATTCACTTGACTAAAAATGACATGTATCATGCGAAGACAAAACATATAGAAGTCAAGTACCACTTTGTCCGAGATGTTATGTTTGCAGGTGATATTAGTGTGAAGAAAGTTCATAATGACAACAATCCTGCAGATATGCTCACTAAAGTTATTCCTTCAACTAAGTTTGATCGTTGTTTGAACTTAGTTGGAATTCGAAGAGCTTGATTACCTATCAGGGGTTTCTGGACAAGTCTTTCTAAATTTGATTCAAGGTGGAGATTGTTGGTATTGATGCCTCAAATTAATTCCAAGACTTGGAGTTATGGAAGACACTTGAGGTTACTTGGGGTTATGAAAATTAATGACCACATGGAGTTAATTATGGAGTTTCCATTTGGTTAATGGGAGTGTCGTTCACCTTTTCTTTGGCATCTCATAAGCCATTTTACAGGGCTATAAATAGAGAGTCTATTGTTGTTGAATAGACACCAATTTCATCCAACTCCTTTATTCTCCTAAAGTGTAGAATATCTTCTTGAGTACTTTTCTTTTATGTTGGGAGTTTTTCTACTTACTCCACAACTTTGTACGTTGAAGATTATTCTTTGATCATAGTGGATTTACTGGCTTGTCCAGCCCGTGGTTTTTCTCCCTCCTCTTTGGAGGGTTTTCCACGTAAAATTGGTGTCTTGTCTTTGTTCATTCTCTTCTCTATTTTCTTGTTCGATTTCATATTGGGTTTGCTTCCGCTAGTGCTCATTTATATCCAGGTTCAAAAGTCTATAAAAGACAACAGAAAAGGAGTGTAAATGTGTATAATTAAGCCTGAATTCGTGACTAAATCAATATGATGAGGATTAAACTGAGGTCACAATACTTGATTAATGTGGAATGTTCACCTATAACTTAATGTAGGGTGAATCAGAATAGCATGTTGTGTAATAATCGAATAAGATAATTTGGATGAGTTGATGATATGAATACTTGATTATTTTATATGAAGTGTATAATTCTCTATGATGTACCATAATTTTTGTTGTGTAGGACCAGACAGTCCCCACACTCAGCTTAGTATCTTACCCAAAAAAATTTCTCTCAGTATGAAAGACGTGACAAGTTGAGATTTAATCTAACACTTCACACTGATTGATGGACGATTTGTTTTGAAGGTTCAACCGATTAATGTATTTTTTGCTAACTTTATTCTAAATGATAACTTGAATTTTGAGCATACATGATAGTCTATTAGTATGGTCCATGAGTTGTGTTTAATCGAGTAAACAAGTTAGAAGTCTAATCATGTGAATTATGGATTTTACAAAGGTTCATTGATGAATTTGGGAAGTGATTGGCAGTAAAATATGGAAAGATAGGATGTTGGTTCCCATATGGAGTCGAATTTTGTAAACCGTAACCACCGGATGAGTTTGCTGTGTGGGTGAACCATTGGTTCTTCATAAATGCGGTACCCCTTTTTCTTGCCGCATATCCTAAGGACATCCTTGTTTGCCCCCTTTCACCAGACTTATCCAAGAGAGCATGTGTGTCTTTGTAATAGACCAAGCAACCAAAAAAAATCAAATGACGATAGGTGGCCAATCTTTTAAATAGAAGTTCAAATGGGGTCTTTCTCGTAGCTATAGTAGAAATTCAATTGATAAGAACAAAACACATTCTCCTCCAAACCTAAGAGGGAGGCTAGCTTGGGAACATAATGCTCGAGTTGTGTCAAGTATATGTCGATGTTTTATTTCCACCACCCCGTTTTGTTGTGTCAAGTATATGCTCTCGTGCATAATAGGTGCGCAACGCTTCTGTATTAAACTCATAGCCATTATCTGCTTATATGCGCTTAACAGAAGTCCCAAACCGAGTTCGTACCATTTGACAAAATTGCAGCAATTGGCGCTCAACAACTGAATTATAACGCAACAAATAAACTCAAACACCGCGAGTGAAATCATCCACGATTATTAAAAAATAATGAGCATCGCTCAAGGATGAATCCAAATCTTGTCGTAATCTTAATCATGCTAGACCGAAAAGGAATACACGATTGTTTGGACTCGAACAAGAGTGACATTGGCATTTCTTTGAATGAAAATAAAATGATAACAAACTAGCAACATATGAATGTTTATCTGGCGAGGGATGTCCCAACTGTGCATGCAAGTCAACCTCTACCACCGAATTTCTTCGCTGAGCTGTGCAAGTCTGAGTTCTCCCAATTTCAAATAAACACATGTAATAAAGGTTACCACGGACGTCCCCCTTCCCAGTCAATTTCTTGGAACATAACTCCTAAATGACGCGAAAATATCAAGAAATATCAAGACCTTATGATTATTTCATTAGTTTACTCACATAAAACAAGTTACATGGAAATTCGAGGACATGGAGAACTCTACTCAAACAAAACTAGGCCGAAGAATGATAGAACCCTACAATTAGGTTCTATCTGTTTTAGGGAGTTGGGTGCAAGAATCGAATCACCAAGGTGGTGATTACGTTGCTTAGGGAAAGGGAAGTGGAAGAATGAAATTAGAATTGCTAGAGGGAAGGAAGAAGAAGACTGCCGCAGGCAGCAGTAGAGAGGGAGAAGAGTAGGGTCGGCAGAGAGAGAGGAAAAGGGATTAGAGAGTTTAGGCTTTAGGTTAATTCTTTGCTAACTTTGCTTAACCCTAATTCTAACTTATAATAGTTTATATAGAAATGACTAATTTCCTACTACTACCCAATCTATCAATTATTCCCGAATAGTCCTCATAATCCGAATAATAATAAACCGACAAATAATTGAGTACTAAAATATAAGTTTCTATCAAAGAACCACTATACCCACATGTTTCACCAGAATACTTTCACCATTTGGGATTCATACTGGTTCAATGTTTACATTAGGTTTTAAACTTCACAGTAGGCGAGGCTTGACATTGAATACTTCGTCGGGACCCATGTTGAGCAAAGTAATCGATTGACCTGGAGCTTACAACTCTAATACTATGAAAAATAGTACGAGAAACATAAAGAAGACTTGGTTTAACATGGTTCTACCTCACAGTAGGCGAGGCTTACATCCACGATAAATATGCGATGATCTTACTGAGATATACGGTTCAAAGTCATACACCTCTTTTTATAGGAGGTGGAGGATTGGAGGAGGGTAAGTTTGGGGAGGATATTGCGACAAAGTAATTGGAGGGAAGGTAGTTGGTGGTGATCAATCAAATTCGGGTTGGAGTTTACATTGTGATCGGGATGAGTAGTGTTGTAGGAAGATTTTGATGGGGATGGGGAGGGGATGTGTCGTTTTTTGTTGTCAAAAGATTAAAAAAAATTAAAAATTGTCATAAAAGGATTAATAACATGGCACAATAAAAAAATTTGTATTGGTTGCCACGTCACTGACAATTAAGGAAAATCAATTAGAAAGTTCACTATTGAACTACTTCTTATATAGAGTCCTTTTACTATATTTTAAAACATTGCTATTTCGAGATATACATTGAACTTGTACCATAATATTAAAGGTACAACTTCAGTTTGTACCATAACATAGAGATATAAATTCAATTTGTATTAAAAGATATACGTACAATTTGAAATTGTACATAACTTTAAAGGTACAAGTTCAAGATACAAAACACTAAAAAAAAACACTAAAATACACATGCTTTGAAGCATAGTAAAATTCATTTTAATGTATTTTAAAAGTCAAACTTAACAATATTGGACTATTAAATTGTTTTAGTCGAGGGTTGTCTATTGCGCGACGAAAATAGTTTTTGCATCGATACATCAACTTTTGATTGACTACCATTATTTAGTTTTTCAACTATTTGTACTCTCCTATCCATTTATAATATTGTGGTGGTGATTATTTTTAGTCATAGTCAACAACTTTTACAAAGAGAATTCACACAATTCTTAACCCATGTGCTGTTCACAAAGAAAATACAAAGAAGCTGCAAAACAAAAAGTAAAAAGGTGCTTCCATGATCCATCCAACGGTCCAAACCCTCCATGATCAAATCCGCGATACACGATCGGCCGGGGCAGGAGACGGAAGCGAAACTTTCATCATGCGGGCCCCACCACCAACCACACGGGGGCGCTCAAAACGGAGAGATTTCTTTTTCTCGCCCCTCCCTCAACTTTCATAACCGCTTTTCCCCTCAGACTCCCTTCCCCCACTCTGCTCTCACACACACACTGAGTCACTGACACACAATTTATCCCTCCTCTCATTCTCTGCTCTCCGCATATTCACTTTCTCTCCAGTCTTCTCCTCCAATCACAAACTCCATTTCCAAATCTGCTCAGAAAATGACGAAGCTCAGATCAGGAAGAAACCTCCGCTCTAAGATGACGACTGACCTGCTGCCTCCAGCAGCTGCGCCACTGAAGAAGAAGACGCGAACGCAGCGGCCTCGCCGACTTCGATCTCGGATCTCTCCCATTATCTTGTCATCGTCCAACTCTGCTGCTCTTCCGCTCAAGAAACCCGGCCGGACAATTAGTACAGCGTTGTCTGTGGATTCCAGTTCGTGCTCTCACCAGGTCGGTTACGAAGTCTCGTGCGGCCGGACTGGCAGAGGCGGTGCTGATTCTGCTGCCGGCGTGGATGCTGAACTGAATCGGAATAAGAGGAAATTCGTCGAGAGTGGAGATCCGGATGACAGGCCCGAACCTGTGCTAGCTGCGGGGAGGATCATCACGAGATATCACCGCAAGCGGAGGCAAGGTCCGACGTCGACGGCCGAGAATGCAGTGACGGAGGTGAGCGAGCTGTCTTGTGCGGCTTCGAATTCTGAGATTGGCGGTGCTGTCTCGGTAGCGAGAGCTCGGGAATGTAAGAACGAAGCTGGTGATTCAAAGTCGATTTCCGAGTCGGACGTTTCAATCGATGTGCGAAATCTGAGAAGCAGTAGTTGCAGAGAGTCCATGAAATTCTGCGCGGAGATGAGAGAGAACGAGGATGGCGTTTCCGAAGCTCATGAGTCGTGCATGACGCATAAATCTGGAGTCGGAGCCGCGGAGCGCTCTGATGTGTTCAAATACGAAGCTGATGCGGTCTCCGTCGACGAGTCGGCGGTGGTTGATCGGAGGCCAAACAGCTTGGCGTCGCTCGAAGAGGAACTCGCTTGTTTGGAGCAATTCTCTTGTGATGAAGTCACATCGGATTCCTCGTCCGGTCACGACACAGCATTCTCTGAGCTTCAGTCCGATGCCTTCCTGGATAGCTTCTCAGAGCTAGATTTCTCCTCCGATTACACGCCGTCCATCTTCTTGGATACCGGAAGCCAATTCTCTCAGAAATCAGATAGCGAGTCTTCTCCTTCGCCTACTTACTGCTGCCTTCTCGAGTTTAGGCAGCAATTCTGCCGGTCAACTGCTCCTCTGCACACCAGAACATCTGCTCCCTTTGCAACAGAGTGCCTGAACGAGTCCAGCGTAATAAGTTCTCCTCTGTTATTTTCAAATTTCGACTTTACTTCTCTGCTCTTGTCCTCCATTATTCTGGCATCATCCGTTCTCGTGTTTGATTCGCTCATTGCGTTCTGTTCTAGCTTTCCTTTCCAGTAGGAAAATTTAGTTTGGTGCCTCTCTTCACCATGTAGTCCCTACTATTCAAATTACTGATAAACGAAGAAGCGTCGAGTTCCCTCGGCTTTGGTATCTATGAATCTGGAATGCTGTGAAATTATCGTTTAATTTTCCCCAAATTTCAAGCTATAGAATGAAACGATAATCTGTTTCTGCGTGGTAACGCTTTCGCGATTTAGTATGCAAGATTCAAAGATGGGGACGATGAGCAGAGTTACAAGATGTTGAGGGGAAGAGAGAGCAGGAACCTAAATCTACATGACTATGCTGAATTCTACCGCTCCACGACGGAGTATGGCGACCTAATTTCCCAGCAACGGTTGCGGATGGTTGATTGGATTATCGAGGTGAGTTTCTCTGTCTTCTGCTTGCCGTGCTTTGTTCGTGAGTCATAATTAATTTGTCCCAGCATTTCTCCTTCCTCTAATCCTCAGTATCAGGCGAATGTGACACGCTTCTTCGGTTTCCTAGTCTTATTACCATTCCATTTATAGCTGCCTACCAGAACTAGCATTCGGTAGCCAAGTAGATGTGCTTTGCTCATTTCGGTCTTAATTTCGAAGCCTTATTCTGTCTAGACGTGCTTTGCTCATTTGCCACTTGGAACCTTCGATTTGGAGTCGCGGAATGCCAGTAGCATGACTCTGTGCTGCTGTTATAGCATATCATTTTCCAGGCGGGTCTCCATATATAGCTTTTAATTCTTCATATTTGGAATGTTCGATCTGTGAATAATGAGCAGGAATCAGCTGCAAAAGAGCTCCATCACGAGACAACATTCCTCGGGGTCAGCCTGCTTGACCGGTTCCTTAGCAAAGGGTTTTTTGGTAGTAAAAGGAATCTCCAAATTGCTGGAATAGCATGTCTTACACTAGCTACCCGGATTGAAGAAAACCAGCCATATAACAGGCAATGAATTATCTCAACCTAGTCTCATTCGGCCATCCATGTTCGATCCCAAGCATCAGTTTATCTTCCAGATATTGTTGTTATGACTGGTGAAATAATTTTGCTTCCATTTTGGTTTGAACAGCGTGAGGCAAAGCAATTTCCGTGTAGGAAAGCATGCTTACAGCAGATGTGAAGTAGTGGGCATGGAATGGCTGGTACAAGAAGTCCTCGACTTTGAGTGCTTCTTCCCCACAGTCTACAACTTCTTGTGGTAAATTCATGCCACAACATCGACTATCTATCAGCTATTCTCCTCCTTGTTTTCCTGATTCACGTCAATTCCCCTAATTCACAGGTTCTACCTAAAAGCTGCTCGAGCTGATGCAGAGGTGGAGCAGAGGTCCAAGAATCTAGCCCTGCTGGCAATATCAGACCAGGAGCACCTTGAGTATTGGCCCTCAACGGTTGCTGCAACACTTGTCATCCTAGCTTGTCTAGATACCGGCCAAACTGCCCATTACAAGGGCGTAATTAAGGTACGCACCTCACTCATATATTTTAACTGTAGTGCAAAGTATCAACTAATTTCATAGCGTTACAAACATTTTAAACCAATCAGAGCATTTCTGCGATTCACTCTTTCTGATGAATCAACTTCTCCTTTATCGTGCAGCTACATAACAGAACCAAAGCAAATGATCTGCATACCTGCGTACAGGTACATGTTTACAAGAAGCCATCTGTCCAACACTTAACTTCTTTGCACCATTTCTGGTTTTGCTGCGCATTTGGGATCCCAGTTCACTAATTAGTGGTTTTGCTTACTTCTTGTGACAGCGACTTTTTAGGCTGCTACAGAGAGTAGACTATCACAGTGCCACCGGTAAAAAGTAGTTGCAGGCCTTCCCAACTTTAGCTACAAAGAAAGATGATTTTTGAATACCTCATCAGATGGCATTTAAAAACCAGACTGGAAAAGGGGGAAAACAACATAAACCATTTGTTTTTCTGGATGTTGTCATTAAAGGTAGTAGAGGGTCAAAACTTGAAAAGAATAGCATAATGGACGAGGGGTATTCGGTGTCGTTATGGGTGTTGTTATTACTTATTAGTAGTAAGCAAGCTTTCTTGGCTTCTCTCTATCTCAGTGTGCGTCTATCTTGTACAACAAATTTCACTCTATTTCTGCCAACCTAGTTTCGGTTTGCTATTGATTTGCATTCAACAAATCAGATAATCGTTGAAACATAGTCTTCATTGCACCACCAGTCATGCCACCACTTTATAAACAATTTTCAAATAAACAACTCATGAACAATTTTGATTGGGTTAATATTTTCGTGTGGCCTGAACTTTTACCAAAATAAACATCATGGCCTATCTTTTCGATCTATAACATCCTGGCCCGAACTATACACCAAAATAAACAATTTGGCCAGATCCGACTTTTGACCGTTAACTTGGACGGTCAAACGCGTTGACCGTTAGTCAACGCGCCATGTCACTGTCAAGTCAGCATAAAATATTCAAAATAATTCACAATTTCCACACATTCCCTAATTTTAAATTATTATAAATTAAAAAAATCATCTAATACCTTAGTTAAACCAAAAATAAAAAACAAAAAAAATTAAATATTTATCAGATCTTCTGACTTGGTAGTGACGTGGCGCGTTGACCGTTAGTCAACGCGTTTGACCGTCCAAGTTAACGGTCAAACATCGGGTTTGGCCAAATTGTTTATTTTGATGTATAGTTCGGACCAGGATGTTATAGATCGAAAAGATTGGCCTGAATGTTTATTTTGGTCAAAGTTCAGGCCATACGAAAATATTAAGCCATTTTGATTCACACATTCTAAGTTGCAAACTTCACCAATCACTCAATCACTCACGTGTTTCATTTATTGATGTCACTCTTTTTCTTACCTCTTGTGTTTGCACTAAAACAATTTTTTTTTTTTTACTTTTCGATGTGCTCACACACTCCTTTTCCCACTCTTCAATCAACATCTTAGTTCACAAGTAAACGGAATCAAGCAAATTGGCAGCGTATGATCTGTTTGATCTTTGTTGTGTTTATTCCTACCTTATGCCATGACATTTACCACGTTAATGGGCAACGATGGGAACCCTAAGGATGTCTCCTTTGAGGAAGTCGATGCAATTCAATCTATTGAGGATCGATGGTGAGAGATCATGGCATTCTCATCCGCCCACGAAGTCTGGTTTGAGAATGTATCATTTGAAGATAGTCCTTATCTTATGTACGCAGTCGAATCGATAATAAACCAAGCACATAAATGAAACATAAGAAATAGATGAAATCGATCTCATAGATATCCAAATCAAGAGTTTACATAGTCAAAGAACCTCTAGGGTTTGCCAACCTACGCAAGCTAGGAACTAGATGCTCATGGGGGTAGATTTTTGGGGGAACATCGGTCGAAACTAGATCCCTGAATAACCTTGAAATCGGCGGTCAAAACACAAAATTGCTGGCTAAGTTGCTATTACTGGCGCCGATTTACCTGTCGAGTTTGGTTTCGCTCTAAGACAAGTGAGTCCCTCTATTGGCAGAATAACAACCTTCTAATGCCCCTATCGTTGGCTGTCAAACTTCTACCTCTAGGGCCCTATTTGTACTAGATAAGCAACATCATACAATCACAAACTATTGATTAGTTGAACCGTTCTTGTTCCCTCTGTTAAATAAGTGATTGCCTCACGCGTTGTCACATTTTACCCCACACTTTATTTGTGGAGGAAACTTTATTCCACTTTGTCATATAGGATTTTAAAATGTATATAAAAATATAGTTCAAACTTAGGTCACCTAATTCGTGCCTACCACCCAGCCGCTCCCGCTCCAATTCGCTAAAACGCGATTTTCTTGCAAAACGTCCATAATTCGCGGATTTTTAATTTTGGGAGCGCGAATTCCTAAATTAAGAGCGCGGTTTTCGGTTGCTTGTCGGGGTTCCAGAGTCCAGACTATGTGTGTGTCTCTCCTTTCCGACGATGGGTTCTAGAAAGAGCAAAGATGTTGCTCGCCTTCCATTGATGTCGTTGTGACAAAGGTACAGAGGCGACAACATGGGAGGGGTGTCAAACGGAGATGAAGCAGTGAAAGAGGGAAGGGAGTCGCATGCAGAAATAGAGGGAGTAAGTGCAGCCGATCCTCATAACACAAGTAGCAAATGGCATGATCACGCTCAAATCAAATCTCCCTACTACCAAAGTTCTCAATATCATATTACTGCCCATTGTGACCCTGTGGCACTACAGCTGGTGGCTGCTGACCTCTAGTGAAGGCTTCCCAAGCATCCAAGCGAGGGCTCAAACTCTTCCACAACTAATGCCTCTCCTGAAGCATCAAGCTATTAGTCTCGACCCTAGTGTAAAAGATGTCAAACTGGGACTCCATGTAAGCTTTGGAGCTCAGCATATGACACCCAATATCAAGACAACATGGATACTAGTTCATCTGTAGCGAAGGAGGGGGTGAAAAAGAGGTTCAGGCACCGTCAGTCAAAGGAGCATAACATCATAGCAAAGGTGGAAGATGACTCGGCCTGTGGAAGAGATCGATGTGCGGTCTCTCGTTCTTAATCCAAGCTAGGTAGGAGGAGTGATGAGGTCATCAAGACCAAGCCTACAACTTCACAAGAGGGTCCAAGTACACGTCTAAAGGCTAAGAGGCTAAGGGAGAAATTTGTGAATTATTTAGATTCATCATTTTGATAACATGAACATGGACCAATTCAAAGGAAGGCCGATCATGGTGTTACAATACATTGAAGGAGATCGAATGGCCTTGGAGAAGGAAGGTGACGGCCATGAACTAGAAGGGACTCTTCATAGTGTGAACACAAGGTGTGAAAGAAATGGATGTGAACAGAATATCAAGTGTGAACACAAGCATGAAGGGGGGCAGAATTGAAGGCTTGATTTAAAGAGAGTTAGTTAGTTGTTTTTTACTTTGTCTTTTTCTTATTTGTTAAGGTTTCTATATCCTTTTTAGAGTAGGATTTCATTGTCCCTTTTAGTTTGTTTTTGGGTTCTTAAGCCTGTACATAGGGGACGAACCATTGTAATGAGATATCAAGTTTTAGTTATCAATCAAGTGAATTTCAAGTTAAATTGAGTGTGTTTGTGCGAGTCTTCTGTCAACGAGGTCCATAAGAGGAGTGCAAGTCTCTTATCAACTAAAAACCGCATCTAGTTTTGGTGAGCATCGACTATATCGGTTGGCCCTTCCCACAGGTTTGAATTGTTTGATCAATTTTCATCCTATCCTTTTAATTTCTTGTCATTGAAGAAAGAAGAAAACCATAAAGAGTTCGACGTTGTGCAATTCTTATTCTTTTGTCCGAGTTCGAGATTTCTTTTCGGATTTGGGTCATATCAAGTGGTATCAAGAGGCCAGTTCAAGCACAAAGGTGAGAAGTTCATTGAAGAAGTTCGTGGCGTGTTCTTGAAGCAATATTGGGGAGTCTAAGACAACAAGAAAGTGAATCTTGGTCATGTCTTGGAGGTTTCTTGTGCGGCAAGAAGACATTCTTGAAGGTGATTTCGTAAAGATTTGGAAAACAACAATGGCGGAGAATCAAGCAAATCAAGACGTAGTAGCAACAACTCTACAACAACTAACCGCACTACTAGAAACCTTCAATGCTTGGTTCGAAGCATTGGAAAGGCGCAATCGAGAGCAACCTCAACCGCGCGAACAAGAACTACCCCAACCCCAAACTGTCGAGAACATAAACCCTAACCCTAGGGGTTGACAAGAATATGGAAGGGGAGGTCGAGCTATACAACGACCTATTTTTGAGCATGTAAAGCAACATCAACCTTTGGGAGGGTAGCGTGTAACAAGGAGGAATGTTCAACAACATTATGACGAAGAATATTAAGGTGAGGAAGATGACGATTTGGAAGGCATTAAGGTAACCATCCCTTCATTTAGAGGGACGATTGACCCGAATGCTTATCTTGATTGGGAGCGCAAGATGGATCTAATATTTGATTGTCATAATCATTCAAAAAATGAAAGGTAATCCTAGCTTCTCTCGAGTTTACAGATTATGCACCACCCCGAGAGCCTACCTACCCATCTACTACGCAATTTTATCAAACATGCCCCTCTGCTATTTTTTACATCAAACATGTCCCCCTATAATTTGTAAAAATGAACAAACATGCCCTTATGTTAGAATTTTCATAAAAAACCGTCAACCACAGTCGAACCTTGGTTTGGGCGACACAAATGTCTAAAATATTCTTAATAATTTCATTTTAGAATTGTTTTTTTATAGCCAAATACCTCTAATAATTTCACTTTAACGAGACTTAGAGAAATAAATGAGGGATTTCCCCCCAATTTTGCCAATGTCAGGTCTTGTGAATCTTGTTTCAATCGTGGTTGACCATTTTTTAATGAATTTTTTTCCATAAGTGCATGTTTGATAATATTTTCAAAGCATAGAAGCAAGTTTGATGTAAAAAATAGGCTAAATACATTTGCATAGCCATAACTTTCGAATTTGTGACAATAAAAGCCACTTTTTGAGAAATACACAAAATAGCAAATTTTTTGGGGATTGTATGGCAAATATAGTCATTTCCGTTATAAACTTTTTTTGTTTTGTAGAATTCCGTTATAAACTTTAACGGTGGTAGAAACTTCATCAATTATGTTAACGTTGAGCTAACTAGTATGCCAAATCATCGCACACGTCAGATAAATCGCCCACATGTGCCACAACATATTTTTATTAAAATTTCTCCGTTTTCGTCTACCTCATTTTCCCTTATCCCTCCACTTATGACCTTTCGATAGCTTCCAAATTCTTCGACGGCAAAGTGGGGAAAAGGAGATCGGGAATGTCACTGCAAAATCCAGAACCACCAAAAATGGTAAACGCCATAGCACCAACCGCCGTCGAGGAAAAGTGGGTTCTGCAATTAGGGGTTTGGCAAAGGGCTCGATGTGCTGCTTTCGCGGTGGCCATCGATTGTTCTTGGAAAGCAATGGAGTAGAAACCCATCAAGTTGATTCTTCATAGCTTGTGTCGAGTTACAAATGCATAAAAAATTAAAAATTAAAAAAAAAATAACATATGCAAAATAGGGATGGCAAAAATATCCGTAACCGTGGATATCCGCCCGAATCCGGCCTAATCGGGTACGGTAAAACCCGAACCCGAAGGACATTTAGTGGGTACGGGTAAAACCCGAATCCGAATATGGCGGGTAATGGGTGGCCATGGGTTTCTCACTATCCAACCCGAACCCGCCCGATTATACAAATGCATATGTATTTTGTCTAGAAATAATCATTATTTTTCTCTAAAATATTTTATATTTAGCATATAAATATAATATTTTCATGAAATTGTGTTGTTTTAATTAATTTTGTTCATTCTAGTGAACTATTGTCGTACTTTCCTCTTAAGTAATGTGAGAATACGTGTGAATGATAACATATTTGTTGGAGTTATGAAGAGAAATTATTACCCATGGATAACCGTGGGTACCCGAAACCCGAACGGGTATGGGCATGGTTTTAATTTTCTACCCGTTTCACATATGGGTATGGGTATGGGTAAAATCCGAACTACTTTGGGTAGGGTAACGGATATGCACTATCCGTCCCCGACCCGACCCATTGCCATCCCTATGCAAAAACAATCGCTTGTAGTGTTGGTGTAAAGTTCACCTCTTTATCACTATGGATTAAAAGCAACTATGAAAACTTGATTTCAAAAGGAATTCCATCAAACATGCACCACCATATAAAATTGAATGAAAAGAGGAATTCACAGCCTCCAACGAAGCGCTGTCGGATACCCTGGCTATGTGTTCTGATTCACCTATTGGCTATTGAAGCCCAAGCTTATGGCGGATTGAATGAAGTCGCCGCTGAAGACTTCGTAGGAGGTAGCAAGGAGTTGCGCCGTCAATAGACATGACGAGGCTAGTTGAGGCTATGAGGAAGAAAATGAGAGAGGTGGAACACGAGAAAATGATATTGGGAAGACGAGGAGTTGAGTTTTTATTTTATTTTTATTTTCATCTACGTGTATTGTTATTGACAAAATGATGTCATGTCAGCATTTCTGTTAGTCTAGTCAGACTGTTAGATAACACCAATAAAGAAAAGAATTGAATTGAATATTTTGTGTATTTCTCGGAAAGTGGATATTATTATAAAAATACACGAAAATTATTGCTATACAAGTGTATTTTGACTAAAAAATAGTATAGGGGCATGTTTGATAGAACTACATAATAGAGGAGCATATTACACCTATAAGTAGAGCTGAAAGTTTGGTACTGGTATTCTGGGTATACCGAATACCGTACCGAAATTGTGGATATTTGATATTACCGAATACACGTATTATTTTTTGTGATTGAGATTGAATTTCGAGTGTTATTCGGTATTAGGGATTACATGATTGTGATCGATATATCCTGAAATACCGATCAATACCGAAATATAAGCTAATGTGTATTTTATCCATCTCAACTTGACTCCCACACCAACTACTATCATACCTTAAATCATCAAAATGGTCACTTTATTGTACATAGCTCATTCCCTCACTATTTGACAACAAATACCAAACTCATTTTGTTACTTGTAGTACATTTATGGTTTGCTTAGCCAACTTGTTTGAGTTTGTTAATGTGCTTCTTAGGCAACATTTTTTTCTAGTGTGTTGTTATTGTACTTGAGATTCCCCCCCCCCCCCCCATTTTTTTGCACGATTCTTGGCACCACACCATTGTTTGTTATTATATGTTTTGTGATTGGTTTGTGGAGCTAGTATTTATGATTGTATATATGATATATAATTTTGAAGTAAATTAATTTCGTATATACCGATACCGAAGTTTGGGACACAAATTTATTTTGGGATTGAAATTAGGATTGACTTTAGAGTACTATTCAATATTCAATTTTGATATTTGATATTGAAATACTGATACCATACCGATTTACATCCTACCTATAAGACTATAACCAAAAAAAAAAAGGGAGGAGTATGCGTGTTTGTAAAGTGGAAGTGGAGGTGGAACTCTGGAAGGAATCAGTGGCCAGGAAGGCAAGGAAGTCAAACCAAGAACAATAAATTATCTTTAACAACCAGAGGAATTGATGAGAATTATTTAATAAATAATTTCAAGCAAACAATACAAAATTGGTCACGAAATAGCAGCCATCCATCCCCCTTTCTTTCTCTCACTTGATGCGATTCGATTCCACAGCTAATCAGACTTTTACAGACACCACCCAGGAAAACAACTTTCCCCTTTATCCTCCATCCATCCTCAAATCAACCCAATAATTCATTCATCTCTACCACCGCCTTCCTTCTTCAGTTCTTCTTCTTCATCTTCTTTCTGCTCCTTCACATGGATGAGTGAGTGGATGGCTAAAGGTAATGGCGAGGTGATCAGCAGCACAACATAGAGGCAGACGAAGAAAAAATCTGGCTTGGTTTGCCTTTGCTACTAGCTAGCTCCATCATAAACGAAAATGGAGCCCTCCACCTCCAAGTCACTCCGCTTCCTAGTCCATCAGTCTTTCTTCTCCGCAGTGCGGTCAAACGACCTCCACGCTCTCCAACAGATTGTCGACAAGCTTCAAAAGGATCATCCCTCCTCCGATGCCTCCTTCACTGATCTCATGTCCCTGCAGAACGATGCCGGAGACACGGCCCTGCACATAGCCGCCGCTAACGATTTCCAGGACCTTTTCTCCCATCTCCTCAAATTCTGCCACGATGATGGAGCTCCTCTCAAGATCAGGTCCAAGTCTGGCATGGATGTCTTCCATCTCGCTGCTAAGAAGGGCCACTTAGGTTTGTTTTTCCTTTCTTTAACTAGTAACTGGAACATGGCCTCTTCTCAATCTCAGTTTTCCGCTTTCTGCCTTTGTCTTTGCTCCGTTTGGCATGTAGCGTTTATGCTTTAATTTAATGGGGATTTAGCAGAATTGTATGCCTTTGATTTGCTTTGTTTCTTCCATTTTGTCACTGGTATCGAACTATCAACTAGATCTATATATCTATGGCTCCTGTTCTAATTGAGGAAGAAACGCTTCATTTCAAATAGGTATTGTGCAGCAAGTTTTGGGGATATGGCCGGAGCTCTGCAGGTTATGTGATTCATCCAACACTAGCCCACTCTACTCTGCTGCTGTTCAAGACCACTTGGATGTGGTGACTGCCATCTTGGATGCGGATGGCAGCAGCATCAGGATGGTGAGGAAGAATGGCAAGACCGCTCTGCACAATGCTGCTCGCTACGGCCTCCTCGACATGGCCCAACTGCTCATGGAGAGGGATCCGGGAATCGTCTCCATCAAAGACAAGAAAGGACAGACTGCCCTCCACATGGCCGTCAAAGGCCAGTCTTCTTCCGTGGTCGAGGAGATTCTGCGCACTGATATCTCGGTGCTCAATGAGCGTGACAAGAAGGGTAACACTGCCATTCACATAGCTACCAGGAAATCTCGCCCACAGGTGCATTTGCTCTCTGCTTTCTTCTTATCTCGTAGTAATGCTGCTTCGCTTCTCTATATGGCTGCTAGATTTGAGTGGCGGAAATGTCTTTTGCTTGGACGAGTTTTGGTATTGGATTGTGGCGTAACAGTTGGGAAACCCTGCAAGTTTGATTTCCAAATCCAAATATCCACATGTTGAGGAAAATTTGTCCCTAAACCCGATTTTTTCTTTGTACTCTAACAAGTCAATACACCCCATTTTCACATGCTAACGAACTAGCAAGTAAGTGAAAAGCTATTTATTTTCTCCACAACCCACCAGCCTCTATTAAGAAAGCACGGCGCATGCCAAACATGACATCATTTTTCTATTTGTGAAGGGCAAAAACTGAGAAGTAGGTCGTTCATGCAGAGTGTTTCCTTCTTTTACTTGCCTAACGACTGTTCCGTCCTCTGTGATTCAGATAGTGAGCCTTCTAGTAAGCTACACTTCAATGGAAGTCAACTGCATCAACAATCAGCGGGAGACCGCAATGGATTTAGCAGACAAACTCCAATACGGGGAAGCAGCACTTGAAATCAAAGAAGCTCTCACAGAAGCAGGAGCCAAACATGCACGATTCGTGGGGAAAGCAGATGAAGCAATGGAACTCAAGAGAACAGTGAGCGACATCAAGCACGAAGTCCACTCACAACTCATCCAGAACGAGAAAACCAACAGACGGGTTTCGGGCATCGCCAAAGAGCTGAAGAAGCTCCACAGAGAAGCCGTCCAGAACACGACCAACTCAGTGACCGTGGTGGCAGTGCTTTTCGCTTCCATTGCCTTCCTGGCCATCTTCAACTTGCCCGGCCAGTACATTGCAGAAGGGCCTGATGCGGGCAAGGCAAACGTGGCCGACAACATTGGTTTCAGAGTGTTCTGCCTTCTCAATGCGACTTCTCTCTTCATATCTCTGGCGGTCGTCGTGGTTCAGATCACGTTGGTCGCCTGGGACACGAGGGCCCAGAAACAGGTGGTGTCGGTGGTGAACAAGCTGATGTGGGCGGCTTGTGCGTGCACTTGTGGGGCGTTTCTTGCCGTGGCGTTTGTGGTTGTGGGGAGAGGGAGCTCGTGGATGGCCATAGCTATCACGTTAACGGGAGCCCCGATTCTTATTGGGACGCTGGCGTGTCTGTGTTACTTTGTTTTCAGGCAACATTGTGGGTCGTTCAAGGACTCGCAGAGGCGGATAAAGCGGGCCAGTGGAAGCAAGTCATTCTCCTGGTCGGTCTACTCAGCGAATATGTCGGACGTTGATGACTACGACTCTGATATGGAGAAGATATATGCTCTGTGAAGGTGCCAAGGAGGCTAATAGAGTTTGTGGAGGCAGTAGAAGAAGTAGGGAAGAATGTGAATATGTACATGAGCCTTTTGATTTTTGGTCGTGTCGGGTATTATGGTGCTTTTTCTGTACAAGTGAGTGTTTAGTTTTGTTTCTTGTGGGTTCCAAACCAAATATGCAAATAGAAAGAGCCTAAAAATAAGCCAAGGGTAAAAAGTTTTAAGATAGCCCTGCTTGCCATGGATTAGTCTGTTTGGTTTAGAGGTGTAAATCTGACGAGTTCGAGTTGGATTTAATTGTGTTTCAGGTTAGCCATGGGTTCATCGAGTTATGTATCAATCGGCTTGCGGATTAATAGGGTTACGAGTTAATTGGGTTGTGGACCAATCGATTTGTAGGTCAATCAAAGAGTTAATTGGATTGCGAGTCGATCGGGTTAATGGTTGCTTGGATTAATCCATCAATTTAGTAAAGTTAATTTAAGATATACGAAACAAATGTGCAATTTAGTTATTGTATTAATTGAAGATGTATGCAAAAAATTCAAATTTTTTAGCAAATTTCTTTCTAAGTCATATAGGTACTTATGAACGAATGTATCAAATCAGTTATATTTTACTTTGATGCTTGAATCACTGCCAGGCTGTGAAATCGCTCCCACGCCCAGAGCTGCAGTAAGGGGACCCATCCACCAAGGTCACCTCCTAGGGAAGAGGAGCTCGTCATGTGCAAACTCGATCTCCCCATGTCACGGTACAGGTAGGCTAATACAGCTGCTCCCTAGGCGAACCGTCCAGCTCTCTACCAATCCTCCACAAAAAGTAGGTATTGTAGATGGACTATAGCTCCACTCCGATCGGGGAACAATACACCTTCCATCAGAGATAGAGCATAAGCTCGTGCAAACTGCTCTGTAGTCTCTGGTGATGCATGTGCCGGCAGATTATTGAATTGTTCCCTGAGCCAACCAATCCTAATGACACCACCGGAAAGATCATTAGTAGCCCGTCCTAATAGTCTCACACAAGTCTCCGACCACTCCTCATATGGTATGTCTACTACGACAACATCACCATCGATCGCTAGACCAGTGAGTGTCACAACGTCCTCGCCAAACAGCAAGTGGAAGGTCGATGTCTCGGGTCACCAACGCTCTACGAGCGCAGTAATCAAACTTGCATTAGTAGTCATAGGGACCAATTGCAGAACAGTAGACAAGCCCGCCTCGACGAGGTACGCAGATAATGTGAATGGTACGTCACTAAATTGGTCCTACCTCGAATATGATAAGGTCGATCACCAGCCTATAGTGCACAAAACTTATATTAATTCAATTTCATGCGTAATTCTAATTTCAGTTCACCTAGTAAAATCTATCTAATCTAAACTTATGCTAATTTAAAAAAAAAAAATCATACGTAATTCTATTCTAATTTCAGTTCAATTCACTTAGTAAAAATTTATAATAGTCTAATCTAACTAGCTACTGAACTTTAAAGAAGTAGTTGTTATGATAGACTTACCTCGTTTGCCCAAACTGCGTCGACACGATGTTGACCATGTCCCCAAAAAAGTACCCAATCAGCCGGAGCTGGATCAATTGTCGTAGGTGGTGGTCTCATGGAATAACTGTCCATAAGCTTAGAAACTTAAAAAACAAAAAACAAAAAATAGTTTACACATAATAAAACCCGCCACCGGCAAGATCCTTACCTCGGTAACTGCCGCCGCCACGAGCTCGCTGCCCTCTCCCCCTACCTCTACCGACAACCGCTTCCTCGTCAGTGTCAGACATCTTCCCCAAAACTTCTAACCATATCAGATCTACGAGGCGCGCGCGAGGGAAGAAGACATACGACGCCTTCGCTTGAGACTGAGGCGAGGCCTCCGGAGTCTCAGGCAGGTTGGCTCGAAGGGATGGCGAAGCCGCCTCTCTTTCTCGCGTCGGCGCTGGGTGTCGGGCGGGGCTGCTGGAAGGAGGAAGGAGATGGGTGGTATGTGGTGGTTTGGAGGAAGAAGAGATAAGGCTGTGGGGAAAAGTAAAAAAGGGAGAGAGGGCGCGTCCGCCTCACACTCAGGCACCCCCACTTTAATTTTTTTGTACCCGCCTCACACTCAGGCGGGGCCACCTTTTTACTATTAAAAAGCCTACAAATTGGCTCGGCTTGAGTCTCGGGCGGTCTCGCCAGTTTTGCTCTCCAAAACACAATATACATGTCAATAGTTTTAAAACCGTCATATTAGTGGTAAATTAAAAAACACTATATTTTGGGAATTGTTGAAAACAAAAAAGTTTTCCTTTCTTTCTCTTTCCATAAATTAAAAGTACCAAAAATTTCACTTCTTTATCTTACCATAAATCAAAAGCACCCAAATTGTCTTTTTTCTCCAAGAATTGAAATGTACAATTTTCTCTGTTCTTTCTCTTTCCAAAAATTTGAATACATCAAAATTTATCCTTTTTTAAAATAATAAAATTACCAAACACATTGCTTTACTCTAATTATGATTAATTGATAATTTTTTTGAGCAGTGAAACTAACCAGAAATTTAATGTATATATGATATATATTAATGTTATATATTGTCTCAATGTTAAATAATTATTATGTGCTAATTTAATATTTCATAATTTTTTTTTTTGTAATTTTGTTGAGTAAACTTCAAGTCTTAATTTTTGCAATCTTATTAAAAACACATCATTTTAAGTGAATTCAGATTTTGAACTTTACTTTACAAAATGTAAAATGGCTTTACCTAGGTTTATAAAAAAGTCATTTTGATATTAAATATAACGATTTGGATTGGATTTTAAAGAAACGGAAGGGAAGAACCAAGACACAAAAGAGTATGAAGAATTTGGAGAAAATGTTGTCACGTGGTTATTTTGGTAAATTCTTGGCTTGATGGAGCAAGGAAAGAGAGAGTTTTAAGGATTAATGATTTAGGCTACTCTGATTTTGACGTTGTTGATAGTTATAATGGTGAGACTGGTAATTCGAAAGAGTTCTCTTTCTGACGTAGCTAGTCACAGGCGATTTGTTTTTTTCTTCGGTTCGAGCTAAGAATCTACTGATGGATGTACCCAAAGAATGTGTATAGGAGATAGGGGTGTTCAAATGGTTACCATGGTTATAATCAAACCAAATAAGGTTAAATTATATTAACCATAGAATACAATATCATAACCAAATCGTCCAAACTAATACAACAACCAAATTAATCAAACTAAAGTTTAATCGGTTTGGTTAATTGGTTAACCAGATTAACCAATATAAAATCACATTATCATTGACGATGAAAATTTTCCGGTTAATGCAAAAATTCGTAATTTATATAATGAATAAAACATAACAATCAACACGTAGTTATAGTTGACCCTTAAAAAATACATGCAACTAAGACAATTATCTTACGATTAGTATAGAAGTATTCACCTAACAAAAATTTATGACAATGGTATGGGTTAATGAATTGTTGTGTTTGTATAAATTGACTTAGTCTCTTAGCAATTATCATAGGCTGGAAATGACCTTCCATCATAATGTATGAAATTTATCTAAATTAGGCGTCCATATGTTGTGGTCTACACTTTCCATATACAAATATACACTATATGAGCAATATTGAGCTTTATATTTTATGAGTCTAAAAAGGATGAACATTAACTCTTGAGTGGTTATGCAAAGTATTAAGTATGTGTATATAATATATGTTAGATATATGACTAATTACTTAACTGGTTAATTTGGTTTGACTGGTTAGGAGTGTCTGAAACCAAACCACCTAAACCAAACAAGCTAAAAACGTTAACCAAACCAAACCAATTATCCAAATTAACCAAACCAAATTATCCAAATAGTACCGGTTAAAACGGTTACCACGGTAACCAAAACGTTTGAACACCCCTAATGGGAGATAGACCGGTGTAAGGAAAATCATGTAAATACTCATGTATTGAAGGAAAAAATCACAAAATATACATGATTACATGTTATAGAAAAAATTCTCAATCTACACATATTTGTACATTACTACGATCGTTAACCGTAGTTAATGCATTCAGCACGGCAGACGAAAGCTGTGAATGCATCACCGCGGTTGACGGGCACGGTGAATGCCTAACCTAACACTCAAATTTCAAACGAACGTAACTTTGCGCTCGGTTATCCGATTGTAGCGAATTTTTTTTATTCCACATAACTTTTCAAGATCTTTCAATCTGCAATAAGTTTTCATCCCAAAAAAATGTCGTTTACTACCCCGAACGAGCAATTTTTCGATTTTGCAAAACTTTAGAAGGCCATAACTTTTTGCTCCTCAATCCGAACGTCATAAAGTTTTTTTTATTGCATATAGCTTTTTAAAAACTACAAATTTTAATAGGAAAGAATTTTTTTTAAAAAAGAAATATTTTTGGGTATACGGGGTTTTTGGAATAAATTTGCCTCTACTTTTACAAATCCACATACATTCCAAAATTATGGTTATGATCAAAGTTTGGATTTTGCTACGGTGACATGCATGTCACCGTGACATGGACTTTTCGGTCGACCTAATCCAACATGCGGTCGACCGAACGGACTAATTCATGTATGTGGGGTTCCGAGACGCGGTCGACCTCTTACATAATATGGTCGACCGCTTTGGTGGTCTAACAGAATGAAAGGTCGATCCAAATATTTCATAGGCCGACCCTTGTGCACCTAACAGGTTGACCGCATATGAAGATGTCGACCGCCTTCACACCGTATCCGTATTGGATATGGATTCCAACACCAGAAAGGTTCCACAATTGGACAAGGAAACGAATTGGGTCGACCGAGGTTTTATTCTGGTCGACCAAAAATAACAACTTAAACTAAGTGCGGTCGACCAGGTGGTAGTTGAGGTCGACCGCAATGCTTTCTCGTGCTGCCCAAATTAGTCAATTCGGTCGACCGCCTTCAGGAATAGGTCGACCGAAAAGTGCATGTCACCGTGACATGCATGTCATAGTAGGCATACCCTCAAAGTTTTAGTCCTTCAAAATTTATTTGAAATAAAAAAAAGTTTCATGACATTCGGATTGCGAGCACAAAGTTATGATCTTCCAAAGTTCGTCGAAATCGAAAAATTGTTCGTTCGGGGTAGCAAACAATATATTTTTTGCAATGTTGTCAGAACCGAATCGGAGCATGACCCGGTAATGCGAATGGCTCGCACTTTAGTGGTCCAACCGGCATTAGACCATTTAAAAACCGTTAGAGAACCGATACCTAATAAACGTTATCAGTACAAATAGTGGACATTTCTTAATCATAGCTCGTCTCTTTTCTTTGAAATTGAGAAATGGAAATAAGGATTCAGTTTGAGAGCCCGACATTTTTGGTTTATTTCAATTTTCAATTTTCTGCAATGTTTTTAATTAAATTTAACGGCTAAATGGCAAAAACTGGACGAGCGGCTCGATCTGTTCGAGTGGTTAACCGCCTTGGCCGCTTGTTAACCGCCACATAAAACCGGAGCGACTTTTAGACTGTTCCGAGCCGATTTTGTGACCGGGTGGTGGTTTTACTGGTTGGGCCGAGCGGCTCGGCTCGGCTTTAATAACACTGATTTTTTGGATGAAGGCTTTCTGCAGATTGAAAAATCTTGAAAAGTTATGCGGAATAAAAAAATTCGCTACAATCGGATAACCGAGCGCAAAGTTACGTTAGTTTGAAGTTTCGATCTTAGGTTAGACACTGACGGCGACCGTCAACCGCGGTGATGCATTCACCGCTTTCTTCTGCCACGGTAAATGTATTCACTAAGGCTGACGGCCGCAATGAGGCCCAAACATGTGTATTTTGGGAATATTTCATAAAACGTGTGTATTTTGTGATTTTTTTTAAACATGTGTATTCTAGGAAAAATCATGTATTGTAAGCATGATAGCCAAAGTGATAATACAATAGGGTCAACATTTTATAAGGGGTCATTTGGAGAATGTGGTTTGGAGCATGAATTTATATAATTCATAGAACTAGTAGATTTTTTTTTGTGGTTGCTTATTATAGATTTTAGGTTCCAAGAATTCAAATATGTTAACTCTAGATATATCAAATCTATAATAAATGTAGATATTTTATATCTTGATTTATTTGATTTTTGTATTACATCTATATCTATTATTTTTTATCCGTCAATACCCTTACCAAAATACCAACAAGACTTTCCTTATTTTAGAAATTCTTCTATTTTTGGGTTTCACTCGTTAAGACTTAAGCATGAACATGCCGTTTGGGGTGACTTGCACATTTGGACACTCATTTTATTAATTTATTTAATGGTTGCCACTTGAATGTTTTTATTTATTGGTCACTAACCCCGTTTTTATCATTGGCCATCCAATTTCTTTAAATCCGTCATATTAGATGACAGTCAACTATAAGTTTTGACAATTAAAGTTACGTGTCCATTAAAAAATTAAATTAATGATTTTAAATTTTCATCTTATCCTTCCTTACCCTCTTAAATTCCTCTCATGGTCGGACGCAGATGAAGAATCTCATCCTTAACACTATCTTTCGGTGGAGATGCGGGATCTGCAACTTCATTTTCTCCATTCAGCTCCACAATGTGGATGGCATGTCGTCCAACAGACTACTCTTCACTAGCTCTTCAACTCTATGTTTTTTTTTATGATAGGGATAGCAATTACTCATCTATAGGTAGTCTTACCTAAACCAAGTAAATCCATTGATTATGGGCATGATATGAATTTGGGATTTTGTAGATGGGTTTAGGTAGGGTATGAGTATTGCTTCCATACTCTAAATGAGCACGAGTTGGGTATGGATGTCCATTTACTTGGACATAATTGGACGTATTTATGAGTAAAATGTAATGGTTGTTTTAACTACACATACAAAAATTGGACGTATTTGTAAATATTATAAAATTTTAGGTATCAAAATATAATATACAAAAATAGGGTACTAAAATGTAATTTTCCTTTGATATTATGATTTATGAGTAACATTTTTATGTACCAAGCTGTAATTTGTATATTGGTATGGATTTTGATGCACCACCCCATGATTTTGTGAATGAAGAACTGGTTGAGTTGTATCGTGCAACTAGTGATATTAGGCTTCCTCAGGAGGACAACAACATGCTTACTATTAGGGACCCTCTGAATTCACATGTCCTTGCACAAGCTAGGAACACGTCGAATAAGAGGGAAGTGTTGGGTACGTAAGAGATGGCCATTGACATAGCTTAAAATCATGCAATTCTAAACTTGCTCGGAGATGACAAGTTTGTCATAGGATGCAAAAAGGTGATCGAACTTTTGTTCGCAATCCATCAAAAGTGAGGGAACCATAAGTTCATAATCAAAATATTTAGATGAGATTCAAGTGCCCAGAGAATGTGTCTCATCATGCTGCTAGTAATAAATATCACGAGAATATGTGTCATCCTCTTTTCCATTATCCTAATGACGGCACTGCACTCACTGAGGGTGCTTTTGCTATTCTACATCAACAACCGCCTGCCAGGTTTTTTACTGGATGCAAATCCAGTGCAAAGTTTCCTTTGTGTGCTCATGAAAATGGGAGTGGGTATGAGAAACTCCAAGCCAAGAGAATCATAAGTGGTGATTAGGGTTTTGCATGGGTTTACTAGCTCTGATGTGACTTAGTTGTTATACCAATACTGTGAAGTTCATATTAGTCAGGATTCTTACTTGCTGGATGTGTTGTCTAAAGGACGAGGTGACTATCCCAACTAAACAGAACCATACAAGGATGGTGGTCTAGAGGTGAGAGTTGGTGATGGGTTGTTTGATGATGCATATATGTTTAATTGATTGAGTGTTTGTTGTGATTTTGTTGAGGATTGTGTGACTGCTCTCTATTCATTTGTTGATGGCGATGGTGGGTTGCTTGGGCAATTGTTTTTTGATTTATCTCATTAAAGAGGCATTGATCCTGATTATCAGGAACCATATAAGGATGGTTTCATGATTTCATAGCTTATTCCTACTATGATGAGGTGGTATTGACTATGGAGTCTGTTGTAATGGTTGTGGTGAGGTTGACCATAGTTGTTGTCTTGGGATATGGGGATAATAGGTGCTGACTTTTTTGGGGGTAATCAGATGGCATTCGATTTCTAGAATATTGAAGTCTCTTTCATAAGAAGCTCTTGGAAGAGGCAATTTCACCTTGTGTCATTGTCTTTTATAACATCTAAGAGCTCATTCTCTTCTCTTTAACTCCTTGACTTGTCAAGCTCGTTTCTTTGTTGTTATAGTTCTAGATTTTTTTTTGTCCTTGAGGACAATTTTGTTCATAAGGGACGAGTTTGTAATGGTTAAGACTAAGTTTTTATAGAGGGTTAGTTTGAGGTGTCTTGTGTAATTTCCCATGGTCATAAAAGAGGACTTGTGCTTTCAAGAAAAGTATCAAATAACATAACTTTAAATTTCCCTCTTCTATATTCTTCTCCTCTTGTCCTTCCTCTTCTCTTCACTTTCTTTCCCAATCTTCCTTCTTCTCTCCTTTAATCCCCCTCTATGCTCTCCAAATTTCTATCTCAATTCCATTGGTGCACTCTCCTAATTAATCGGAACGATTTAGACTGTTACGAATTCTCACGCTTTAGCATTGGGACTCCGTCGAGGTGTGTGTATGCAGTTCTGGATACAGAGAGTGAAATCATCTGGCTCCAGTGCCCTCCATGCAAAAGATGTTTCTTAGGCCGACCTTATTTTCGATGCGAGAAAGTTCAACTTGTACACGGGGATCCTTTGTGGCGCTTTGATCTACCGCCGTTTGGAATCCCCAGGTTGCAATTTGGGGAACCATACGTGTCTTTAACAGGTCTCTTAAGGGGATGACTCTTTCACCTACGAAAATTTCTCCACCGAGATGCTGACGTTTGTTGAATGGACCATTGCCGCTAAATCTTCATTTGACTCTTTCAATCTTGCTCTACCATGATGATTTGTTCATCAAAGAAAATTGTGATAGTAGTTGGCCTACTGCCTACACAAAGCATATGCATAGAAGTTCTCTTGTGGCTTAGTGCATTTAGATGATTGTGTCTAAGCACATAATCAGTGCCTCTGTTGTAATTCAAAGACTATCTTATCTCTTATAAATAGGGTGGCCATGGGTGGTCAATTCGCGGTTTGGTATTGATTCACCCATAACTCAAACCGTAGTGGGTGTATAATTGATTCGGGAAGATTGTGGATAAAAACTTTCCTATCTGCACTTATTTGGGTGTATGGTGGAGGGTTGTAGGCCACCAAAATAACCCACACCCTAATTTCATATGACATAGAGTTTTTTCATGTTTATAATATCAAATAGCCATCATATTTCCTATCTGCACCACACTGATTTTGACTTCTAAAGGCAAAAAAATAAAGCATACTTTTGAACTGCTACTATTACTTAATATGAGTTATGATAATGTGAATGACAGAAATGTTTATTGATCCAAATTTAATGCTAAAAAAATAAAACCCGACCCATCACGTCATAAAACCCAATTAATCAACCCAATCCTATCTCCTTCCTCTTCCCCGTTGAAGGGATGATACGTCACGGAAGTCTAGTAGTGGTTTGGCGAGACAAAACTTTGGTAATGCTAAAGAAGGCCATGTTGGTCAATCCCCTAAACATGCATGAAGATGATTGCTGACGAGTGTTGTCCCACCCCATCTCGCTCGTCAACTACCCACCCTTGGGGAAATGAGATTCCGTACTTAACCTCCATCACCTACAACTCTGTCCTCCAAATTTCTTCCCCGCCTTCATTGCCTAAATCTATAGAGGAAGACTCTGGTGATGCTGAGCCTTTTTCCTCTCTGACTCTGTAATATATGCCTGGAAGCTCATGGATGGCCTCGACTTGGGCAATGGCGGTGTCTACTCTAGTTTGGGAAATTTCAACCACTGACAAGGAATTCGTTCCGAATGAGGGGTGGGTCACATAATTAAGTATCTCGGTTAAAGAAGATATGGTCGGGTTGGGTGTTTATGAGGTGGCGGGTTTTAGGGATTTTTAAATAAATATTGTAAATTAAAAAAATAATCAGAATACCGCAAACCAAAACATATTTCACAATCTATTGTCGATAAAGACCAATTCGGGTGTGCACGCCCCAATTGGGTTTCACAGAGACAGAAAAGCCTAACTGGGGCGCGCACGCCCCAATTTAATACGACAATTGCCAAAATGTCAAATTGGGGCGCCCCAATTTGACTTTTTGCTGCCCTGATAAACTATAAACATGGTGTATCATCTTCTTCCTCCATAGTTCCAAATTAGGATGCCATAAACTTCCTCCTAAACCCGTCGAAAATCGACTTCTCCAACTCTTCTACTTCATTCTGTCGACCATGGAAGGCGAAGAGATTGACGGTGGAGGAGGGCATCAAGTCGAGAGTCCCGACCGTGGTGGCCGAAGGAGCAAAGATGGCAATCGACAATCATTAGCTTCTCATGAGTCCAACCGACCTCCCTCTTTTTGCTTGCCGGAGGCGAGTTTTCGCTCACCGGTGGCGAGTTTCCGATAACCGTCGATGATTCTCCGACAAGGTTTTTAATTATGTTTTTTATTTTTTGTGTTTTAATTCTTCAATTCCTATTGTTTATGACCAATGTGCTTTAATGTCGCACCTAGAACGTTTATTCCGGCTCCATTAGAGAACAAATTATTATTGACGGATGGTGAACATCCAACCGATCTCAATTTGGCAAATGAGGTAGGTACTTTAATTTATGAATTATAGTTTATTTAATTAAGTTTGAATTAGTACGGTTTAAGGAAAATGACTAATCAGTGGTTATGATTTGTCTAAGTTTGTAGTTTTATGTATATAATTCACTAGTGGTTATGAATTATAAGTTATTAAATTTAGTTAGTATGGATTAGTTTAGCATTTGATTAGTGGTTATGAATAGTCTAAATTTATAGTAAAGTTATAGAATGATATACTTATTTATATAATTCATCAGTTAGTTAGTTACTTATTTATTAATTGGTTACATGATAATGAATATAGGTTTTGGTTCGTCCATATTAGACTCGAGGTACATCTATATTAGGCAAGTATTACGAGGTTTATGAACCATACATTTGGGCTGCTAGATTGTATACTATTATGTAGCTTGCCCCATTGCATGGTGATTCTGACTTGATCACAGCAGTAGTGGAGCATTGGCGATAAGAGACCTCCACTTTTCACCTCCCTTGTGGAGAGTGTACTATTACTTTGGAGGATGTTGTCGTTCTTACAGGACTATCATTCGACGGGCAGGATGTGATCCTAGATATACCGAACTCATCATGGGATGATATATTCATGAGTCTACTTGGGAAGCATCCTCCTCTAGAGCAACTATCAGATCTTGCGAATGCATGTGTTAAGTACTCTTGGCTTATAGAAGCATTCTCCACCTTGCCAGAGGGAGCTTCAGATCGTACTACAAGTCATATATGATGCATATGCCACTGCGGTCAGTCAAGCTCTGAAGATGTTTGATGAACCATGGCCAACTATGGGTGTTCTTGCTCTCGGCAACGACAACTGCAATCAGAAATATTTTTTGTTCACCATCAAAGGAGCTTGCAATGAGCAACATACCATTATATTTCCTGGTGAGAAACCTTCCATCAACGAGGATGACTCCTAGACAACTCTTGAAGCCTTGTATGCAAGGTCCAAATGCTCAAAACACTCGTTGGAAGATCTTGTGGCCTGGCATAGATGAGGTGACCGTCATCCAATAAATAAAATATATTGGGTAATTTTACCTTAATGCGCATCAACATCTATAAATCACCGTATGACTTCTCCCAATTGTCATAAAGTTGTTCCATCGCCCTTTGCTTAGCATACCAAGCCTTTTTATAACGAATATTAATTCGATACCTATCCCTTGCACTCGACCTGCAGAGTTTTGACACGTATATCTAGTTGGGCTTGAACTAAATGCTTCACAGTGTAAGAAACCATATTTGCGTCAAATTGACGATGATCCTTTGGTTGAGTCGTGTTGCTACATGAATGCGCCCAATTCGCCTTTTTAATTATGTAATCACCACTAGAATATTTGGAGGCAACCCAAACCATCCATGTGAAATTGCTCTTCGTGTAGTTGTAGCATTCTACCTTCCAAAGTTTTTATGTTGACCACTCTAAATTGGAAGTTACTTCCCATCGTGTAAAGCTTCATGGCCCTTGGTGCAGCTTCTCTTTTGAACAAAATATTTTACCAATGTAGAACTCTTGTCCCGGGCGGCTTCCTAGTTCATCTTTCGTATCTCCATAAGAGTCAACTCTCATCTCGTTGTCATAGTCTTCTGAGAGCACAAAATAATGTGTTGCGGGAACATATGTCTCTACATTTGAAGTAGCACAAGCTCCTCGATCACAACTCGATGATCACCTTCATCAAATTATTCGGCATCAGCCTCGTCCTCATTGCCCTCATCCGTAACTTTATCTGGCTCACTATGGACACTACTCGAGTGCATACTATACATATCGTCCTCCTCTTCTAGATGACTAGCAAACTCGACACATATTTTAGCAAACTCGTGATTTGGATTTCGCGCCATAAAATTTGTTATCATATCAACTCCAACACCATCCATAACAAGAAGATAGGGCTGGAGGGTCAGTTATTTCGGTTATAACCCGTAACCGAACGGTCAGTTACTGGTTAACCGCGAAGACAGCCGACCCTATTGCCAACCGACCGACAGATCCCCTCGGTTATCCGACAACCAACCGGTCGGTAACCGGTTAGTTACTCGGTTAACCGAGAAACCCGCAACACCACAATCAGCTCGATTATAACCGAGTAACCGGACAACCCCTTTACACGAACAAGATCGCGAAAATTTCCTAAAATTAAACGTCCAATCCTACATTTCTACATCTAAATCACTCCACAAGTCAAGTTTCAATCATTTTTGCATAGAAAATATATTTAAATCCCCAAATTAATGTCTCAAATAATAGATCATAAAGTCACAAATTACAATAGATCCAATCCAAATAGCATCAACAAGTCCCAACCAAATCATCACTTCTCAACAGATGAAGAACCAACATCTACATAACCCTTTTCTTTCAATTGCGGCAAGAGGTCATGACCAACATCGTCATATCCATCTTTCTCATACTCTTCCTTCGGCACATTTTCTTCACCCTTCTGCTCATTCCCATATGGAATGTTCAGGCTTGCATCTGCATTGGCAACATTGCCAACATCACTTGCACTTTCCGTTCTAGACTTGAAAGTGGTATTAACTAAGTAAGAAAAAAGAAAACAAAGTGTTAGAATATTCATACATTGAATTAGGTGGAAAGAAATAGCGCCTGTTTACTTGAACAAACAATAATTAAGAGAGTTTTAGAACTTACCGCTTTCCAAATCCATGATCTCTTCATCATCTTCCCTCTCGTCATTCTCTCCGGCCCCGGTAGTTTGATAATTTATCCAATCCTCCGCACAAATCAATGCCTCCAACATGATATCACTCAAGTAGGACCTGAATGGACTGAGAATCCGACCGCCACAGTTGAAGGTTTCCTCTGAGGCAACAGAAGAGATGGGAACAACTAGGATATCCTTAGCCATCTCAGCAAGAATCGGATATGTTCCAGAGTGTCGAGACCACCAACTCAAGATGTCAAACTTGGCATCATCACTCTCCTCATTGATGCCATCAGTTTGACATCTTAGATAGATGTCAAGCTCAGTAGAACTACCTCCTGTATCCTGCAGAAGTGCTTCTCTTTTCCTCTTCCTAAGCCTCTCCTCAAGCTGCTTAATCCTATCACCACCAGTCGTGCTCTCACCAATGGTAGGCTCAGATGCAGAGGAGGGTGCTTTTGATCCATACTTCTCTTTGTAAACATCAAACGGCTGTTGCATCTCCAACCTAATGTAGTCAACCATTTCTCCTCCCTTATCCTTCACATACATCTTTGCCAAAACCTCGGACACCAAATCAAGTTTCTTCTTGGATCAAGCACACATGCTATATAAATTAAGTGGTTCACCTTCATGTTCTTCTCATTCACAACACATGACTCAAACCAATACTTTTGTACCTTTTCCTCAACCTTCTCAGCCATCTTTCGGATCTCTTCATGCGGATCATTCTTCAATTTCTCAGTGATGTCATATACCGTAACAAGCTTCTTGAAGAAGATATGGATAGTCACATATTTAGTTCCTATACAATGAGAAGATAACACAGAAGATTAGAATAAAACAAATAGAAATGGGCAAATGGTTAAAAAATTTAAATAAAACAATGCAATTCAGAAATTTCATTTACCATAGACTAGAAGGGTCAAGTTATTGAAGACTTTCAGATAGTTTTCCAACTTCCTAATCATCTGCCAATCTTGATTAGTTGGAAGCCCACCTTTTGAGTCAAGATAATCTCTAAGAGAATGATCTTGTGGACTTGAATACAAAGTCGTGAACACTGCATCAAAACTTTCTGCGAACTCTAACATGGTATAGGTGGAGTTCCACCTGGTCGGTACATCCAAAGACACCAGTTTGGTTGACTCCACATGCAGAAATTCCATGCCATTCTTGAACCGTAACAACCTAGCTGGTGAAGACCTCACCCACTTCACACAATCCGAACTCTGTCCACAGCACCACCAACCACTTTCAGTCCATCTTGTACCACCAGATTAATGATGTGTGCAACACATCGAAACTGCGGAAACTTCACATCCATCAAATCACACCCCCACTCCTTTAGCTTCATTCTCCTGCACTCACTGAGAACATCATTTGAAGTTGCATTGTCCATGGTCATGCAGAACAAATTCTTCACCTTCCACTCTTGAAGAACTCCTGCAAGCTTCTCTGCAATATCAACTCCAGTATGACTTGTGATGGGAACAAATGCTATAACCTTCTTCTGCAACTTCCAATAACCTCCAATAAAGTGAGCAGTAACACATATAATTCTTGTTGTTATCAGAAGTCCACGTATCTGTAGTGATTGAAACTCTTCCTTGACTCCTTGATTAAAAAAATCAATTAAATCCACCTTTTTATCCAAGAAGATATGAAAGCAATCATCTCTTATAGCTTTCCTCCCAGGTATCCTAAACAGTGGCTGAACAGCAGACATGAATTGCTTAAATCCTTCCCTCTCCACAAAGCGAAATGACAATTCATCCATAATGATCATACTGGTGAATGCATATCTAGCTTTTCACTGATCAAACTTCCATAAATCACTTACTTGACCACCTTCCGATGTCTGCAATACTGTCTGATTTTTTTGTTGTTGCCAACTTAGCCAAACATGAGTGCTTGTGGTTATTCATTGCAGTGGTCCCATTTTTGTGAGGATGAGCTTTGATTAGAGTATGACAGTGTATGCACTCTCCCATCGGGTAGTTGTCAATTATCACCTTCTTAAACACCTTCCAACAAGGAGCTTTACCCACCGTCTTCAACCATTTCTCGCAGTAAAAAATGTCTTCTGTAGCTGTATGTTGAAATGCGAATTGGAGCAAGAATGAACCCAATTTGGCGCGTGCCCCAATTGGTCTTATTCCCTCCCCAATTCTCTTATTTCTTCCTATTCTGGCGCTCACCCCAATTTGATTTTAATGACTGTAGATTGGGAAGTATTTTCACAACCACTGTATTTCAGGTAATTTTTAAATCACAATAGCTATGGAAAAAACCTGGGTTTTATGGGTTAGATAAGAGTGATCATTTCTGTCAAGTGTCAACCACGTCATCAAAACTCTAATGGTGTTAACGAAGTATGACGAAAGTAAATGGCCAATGACCAAAATTGGAAATTTATTTAATTTAGAATGAGCATTAATGCAATTAAAAATTTTGAGCGACAAACGTGACATAAATAAGTAATCTCAACGACCAAACATACTATTAACCCCTTAGATATTGCTATGCAAATTATAAATTGTTAATTGTATCAAGGTCATAAAAAGCTTGAATTTTCTCTACACATTTGCTTGATTGAGTAATGAAAGATTTGATACAACCGTCAAAGAAAGTGAAAATCACATTAGTAAAGAGCATTGCTCTAAGAATATGTGGTTAGTGCCTTTGTTTTCGTTATCAACGAATACTTCATTTCATTTAAAGGGGCAAATGACAAGTTGGTATGAGTATTAAATAAAATTTATATGTTGTACAAATATCAAACAGATCCACGTGAAACAAATTGAGAAGTGTCTAAATTGCCCATACTAATAGCATCCTAATTTGCAAGGGATTCATTAATTTACCTAATGACTAAGTCAAGTACCAGACAGATGTATATGAAACAGATTGAGAAGTGACTAAATTACTAATATCATCCTAATTTGCAAGGAATTCATTAATTTGCCTAATGACTAACCGAAAAATTCCACCAACCCACCCACATATCCAGAAGAAGATTTAGGTGCATAACTGGGTTGACTCAACATCTTTTTCGATTTATCATCGCCCCCTTATTAAAATGCATCCGATTGTTTCACGCAAACCAAACGCACAACAACAAAAAAACAGGCAACGTGGACCGTACCAAAAGACCTAAAGCCTGCAGGTTCCCAGTTGGAAGGAGGAATGAAGTAATATTTTCTAACAGCAATAGTGTTTTACTCTAACAGCCCAAGTGGTTCTTAATTAAAAAAATAACACAACCACATTGGGACGGAGGGGATACACTATGTTTTCAGATTAAAACAAATAAAAGAAGGGGAAAAAAAAGAATATTAAGTTGTAACAAAAAGGTCAAACTAACGATATACAATTTTACAAAAGGCTTTGTCTTCCTCTTCTTCATGCACTTCCTTCCCCATCTCTTCAAAAGGCCGAAGACAGATAGAAAGCACCACTGGCACCCAATATTGCCCGGGAATTTAAAATTAAAAACAAGATGTAAAAACCAAAAAAAAAATGTGAAACTTCAATTATAGTTGCAACTGCCCTGGGCCTTTCCTGGATGATCTTGATGGCATCCTATTTACTTCTACCGTTGATGTAGATGACGACGACGTAGGTCTCCGAGTTTCTTCCGACCTCTGAACCTCCTGCACCCACATTAGAGCTTTCACAATGTAAATTATAGAGCCACTTTGATGTTTTACACAGCCGATAGACTGAGTCGACGTCAACTGAACAGCGGTGAACTTTACACAGCAAATTCTCTTCTTGCAGAGAACAAAAATCAAAATCAACCATTCCTGAGAACAGAACAGGATGGATGATCATACAGACGGAAACAACTTACCTTTAGTGATGAAGTGGAAGTGTTGCGCAAATGTGCCAGCTCTCTTGTGTGGATACGATGTTGGCTCTGGACTTGCTCAAACTGCTGCAACTTTGAAGTGAAGTTAATCCCATTTTGAGAATTAGGATTTCCCGATTCCTGCCCTACTACATCACCATCCTCCGAGATCTGTGATCCACTTGGACTGTGATGTAGAATTTGAGAATACGGGTTCCCTGAAGACGTCCGCTTAACCTGATGATCCCCACTGAAGGAATATGACGGTACCGTCTTTAATCGAGTCCGCAGAATCTTAAAAGCGGCACTTTGCTGTATTTGGAAAAAAACGAAAAAATGAACTACATCAGGTTGCTATCTGTATGATCAAGCACTTTTCTAGGAAGTAGGGATGTGTGGATATAGTAATAAAGCTCGCCAAAGGACAATTAGTCAACTTATAATTATCAGACACCGAATGCATACATATCAGTACCTGCCAAAAAGGAAGCAGGCATATCAGGAGGGCATACCTGGGGAAGCAACATGAGAAGACCGTACAAGGCTTTTAACAACCATGTGTATCTTCCTGGCTCAAGAAGCTGCATGGATCATAAAATGGCTCAGCTCAGAGGCCACCCAAAAATCGAAGGGGGGAGGAGAAAGTATCCATATCCCAACTCAGCTCACAAAAATCATCATTCCTTGTTTTAAAGTATCAATGTATCATATCCAGCTAAATCCAATATATGAAACAGTTGGAGTGGAGTGTGAGCGAGGCATTATAATTCTTCAAATTAATACCTGCAGCCTTAGATAAGCAAAAATCGGAGTCTCAAGCAGCCGAATCAGTTTATCCAGCTGTACCAAGAACTTCACATTAATATCCTCCTCCACTAGTGACTGTATCACGCCACTGGCATGCTGGTACATCTGAGGGACATCGCAAGGGGATTGTGCTCAAAAAAGATGGCATTAAAAGTATAGTAGACAAGTGACACCTCAAAATTATCAGGAAAAAAAAAAAGAATTATTTATTTTACCTGTACTAACAAGCAAAGGCTTATGATGGCCATCGGCGAATGGCACCACGAAGCATATAATGATAGAAACAAATCTCTGCCGGCAGCATTCACCAGTGATTGTTTCAACAGATCTCGAAGCTCGGCTAATTCAGAGGACGTAAGCAAAATCAAATTCAAAGCCTGAAAGAAACAGAGTAGAGCACATGAGTGAACATGAAGAGAAGCAAACAAAATTTTGGGCCAAATAAGAAACACCACCACATAAATCGGACAAAGGGTTATACTATAATCATATGAAATTGCCGTGCACATAGATCACTTCATGACATCAATTAAAAAGGAAGATCTAGAAACTTGAAAACAGAGTATTACGTTTGCCGATTGTCCTTTAATTTAATGTGTAGCTCTGAAATTGGTAAACTAGCTGAAATGGGCCTCCAAAGCTTAAGTGTAACTTGAATCTATTAAGTAGGTTACTGACATCAAGACAACTGAAACTCCACCTAAGCACATGCAACTGTTAAAACCATAAGCCTCACTTCAACTTAGCACAACTCTAGCAGGCACCTAAGTTCTATGAACTTGAGAAATTAAGTACCAGGCCAGTAGAAAAAATTGTTGTCCAGATGCACAAACCTGAACCATAATAGAAGCAAAATCCAGGTCAGCTTCACCCTCAAGTATTTTGGACAGTTCCCTATATACCCGTTCAGCATCTAAAAGCACACAAAGACGCCGAATGATCAAGGCACCACGCCTAGCAAAACAAAAATAGCATCATGTAATTGCTGATACCTAACCATGGGAACAAGACAACAAAGCAAACTTAAGGATATAGGTACTTACTTTTCCAGAAGAGAATTATCAATGCGGAAATTATGCATTAAGAAGACAACAAGTTGGCGGAAATGTTGTGGATCCTTCGCGATGCATGCATGAACATCAAGAACCAGCAGTACAACCTGGAAAAAAAATTAGGTATACAATACATCAAATCGAGTAACCTGCAATTCCAGCATCAAATTCCATATAAAGCAAATGCAAGATTTGAAGATTAGTATCATTTAATCTGATCAGATATGCAAGCAAATAAAACGTGAAGAACAAGCGGTAAAACACTATATGAAGAATGGCACAGCGTACATATAGGTCAACGATTGAAGAATGAGGTTTACTGCACTGAAAGATAGGAAATTAGCCAGCTAGTAACATTAGAAAAACTCAAGGACTAACATCATCAGTAGTTCCCTTTTCCATATACTGTTCCGATGATGGCCTGAAGGTGACAACCATGCAGAACTATATAGACTAACAGATGATAGCCAAATAATAGAGTTTTGAGACTATAGACAATGTAATGAAACTAAATTTCCCATTATTGGTAAGCATGTCCAAAACTGGACGATTACAATAATAACTTTAAGAGATGGAGCAGTAAAATTGAAAGTCGAAAACTGTGGAGGAACTTAACAATGAATCATCTACTCAACCACTCCCCACCCACACCACCAAAATTTTTAAAACAAGTTTAGGGAATGCACTACTGATCAGCAATTGAGCAATTATAAGATAAAGCAATGAAGAAACTTCTAGGATGAGGGCGGAAGATCAAAACTATTGAACTTATTAGTCTCATAAAAGACCAAAACAATATTCCAGAAAACAGAAAAAGACAGGCAATGAAATCATGACTTAATAGCGAACTTACAGAACAGAACATTTAATAGAAAAGATGAGATAAAGCTCACAGAAGTAACTATCCAATCAACTAATTAAAATTACCTCATCAGAAGCATCTGATAGTACTTTCAAGAGAGTATCAAATATGTCATCAAGAAAATTTAACACCTGTTTCATGCAACAGACAAGATTAAACATCATCAATTTAAAAGATAAATTAACTAACATGATTATAGAGTGCAGAAAAAAAGTAGAGCAGTAACTGCATTTTTCAATTTGTATAGAGTGCCTTTATATTGCCTCCCAGTGACATGCTACATATTGACCACATATTCCCCTACTACAAATCCAAGATATAGTCCAATCAAGAATGCCTGTGTAGTAACAAATCATTGAAGACTCTGAAGCGATCTTGGACCAAGAGTCATATATAGCGTCCCTTACTTCCAATTACTAACATAACACCACTATCAACACTCTGAAGGATACAAATCTTAGAAAAGCACTCTTCAAATGTGGACATGATACGTCACTCTGGTTTCTGAACCAAGACAGCAAAACATATAGATTATGTAGGTATATCTTATACCTCAGCCCGATGTCTGTTCAAAAGAGCAGATATCCAGTGCAATGCCTCTATTCGGGTAGCGTCCCACTCACTAGACAGTTGTCTGGACAGTTCAGGAAGTACACAATCACAATGAGACTAACGATACTCAGAACAAAATTGTATGGCTAAAGAGCGTATGCTAATTAACTTCAAAGTAACCTCACGTTAAACGGACATGTTATCTAAATAAATAATAAAATACACTGCTCTCTCCTGCTCAAAGTTGCAAGACCAACCTCCTGGCAATTGAGAGAATTGCTCCAACATCAAACCCTTCTGCAGGATCAGCCTTGATAGCTCGAAGCTCTTCATTGGTTTCACGGGCAACCTCCATTCAAAATGGAAAGAAAGATCAGTATATTATACTTAAGCACCACATAAAAATTCAAATTTCAGATTCAATTGTATTCTTCATTTCCAAAGAAGGATAAAGAATGTCACTATAAATTAGGTTGTCCATCAAACAATGAGATGTTCACAAGTTAATAACATACAAACCATCAAACATAACCTCTAGTGGTTTGGAGCTGGATACCTTTCACTGGTCCAACCAAGGATAATACAAGCGTATCAGACATAACACTTTACATTGATAGATCTCTCCAAGAGAGTAAATCGAAAATATACTTCCATTATTTAAAGGTTACACCACAGCCACGGGGAATAAATTCCAATTTTGGAAACATACATATGCAAGTAAGGATGTGATCAAAGTCGTTACCGACTTTTGAACGTTGAGACAGCTTACCACTCTAATCTTCTCTTCTTTGTCAGAAATACAAGGCAAAATTGCTCCAAGAATATCAGCATAATAAGGCACAAGTTGGTCTCCGCCAAGTTTCACAAATTCATTGATCTGCACAAGCCCAAAAGTAAAACACGCTATACAAATAGCAAGATGTAATTCAAGTTTAAGGAATAGATAGAATAAAGCATCAGGACACTCACCCAAGTGATGGCTGTCAACCGAGTAAATTCATCAGAAGAAGCTGCCCTTTGCACCAGTATCTCAGCCATGCGCCCATAATCTACAGACTTCAACAGTAGCACTGCTCGAGTCAGAAAACTACAAATGAAAAAAGATTTATCTGTCTCACTTTGATATAGAAATCACAAAAATCCGCTATACTTTTAAGAAAAAGACCCAACCCACTGCAAAGGACAAAAGCAAAGAAAGCATTCACAGTAAAAGTTTCTGAGCAACTAGTAGAACAAAAGAGCATAAATATCAAAGTTGAATGTCAGGGGAGGGCCTACTGGGGAATTCTTTATTTCTTGGAGAAACTCCGAAAGTGCAGAATCAGCTTGTTGCCGTATTTCATGGCTAGAATCACTCAGCATATTGAACAAACCTGAGATTCATGTAAGTTCATAATCATCAAATCCCAACAATTGATTACAAATTTTAACAGAAGATTCTAAACATGCAGTACACATTACCATCAAGGAAATCTGGTAGAAACCCCAGCATATCTATATCAGGAACACTGTCCAAAACTGTAATCCATCCTACCAGAAATTGGCGGACATAGGGATTCAACACATTCATACGTTCCCTCAACAGAGGAATGAATTCTTCAATGCTGACAAAGACAATCAACAGAACCATTGAGATCAAAATAATATTTACGACTTCAGAAGTCTGCTTCCAGGACTAAAAAAGGTATATGCAACAGTATAACACACCTGAACTGATCACTTTCTGTGACAATGTCCTGTGACATGATGGAAAATATGAGAAGCGATTTGAAAGTGAAGGATACTATCTTCAAGGATAACTTTAGGTAATTCATGAGAACTTGTAACTGAGATAGAGAAGCTACTCACTTTCACAAGTCGGTCTAACAGATGAGCAGCACTTTGTACATTGGCATCTGAATCGGCAGAAAGTTTGCAGAGAGCATCAAATATTTGGTTAAAGAATACAATAAAATCCCCTCTGACAACCTGCACAGAAAATAAAACCAAGTGAAATAAAGTCTAGGCCTGAAAATGAATAGGCAAGATGCAAAATTAGGAATCAATTCTCACCTTTGCAATGTTATATAGAGCTTCACATGCATAATACCGGACTCTGCTATCTTGGTCAGAGAAAGAATGAAGCACAGGTGGCACAATTTGCTGGTAAGATGCAACCAGAGTATTAGTGATACACAAAGTTGCGTGAGTAAAAGAAATCATCCAATGTTGAAGGGAGAAACATCATAGAACAGCATATGAGCAGTTGGCAACTTTGCCTAATACAAAAAGAAAGAATACACCGCTGTAGCATTCATACTTGGCAACATGGACAAAATTGCGAGTTAATCAAGTCAGAGCTAAATAACCAATCAAGTTAGCTCGTGTCCTCAAACAACATCTTCTCATGATGACTCATCCACGGAAGACTTCCAATCAAAAAATAAAAATTGCTTGCTTAATTAATCCAGTACTAACAGTCTTCAAAAGTTTTGGCCCTGAAGTCAACTGACTATATGTCTAACAGTTTCAGACCATTTTGCATAATTGTCTAGTGTATGGCCAAAAGGAGACACAAAGCAACTTGACCTTTAACCAAGTTTGAAACCAGAACTCACATAGCTCCTCACCCTTTGCTACTGAGTTCTAGATCCTGACTGCATAGCAAGTCCCCAAATGAGACCCTATGCCCGAATGCATGAGACGAACAAGAAGTTGTTCACATCTTGAGAACTTGCAAGTGAAGTTCAATGCAAATACAGTACCTCAATTATTCAACAAAGCTATTAAAGTATCTAATTGATCTAACTTCCAAAAAGCCAAATCTTTCTATTTCGTGATTACCCCTCTGAACCATACACAACAACATTTACAGACTCATTTGGACTTTTCTATACTGACTATGATGAAGTGCTATGTTCCAGTTTCTTTTATGATTCCAATAAGTCATATAACTACAGGATAACTGTACTTCCTACTTGGATCGGAAATAAAAATTATCGTTGTCACTACACAAACTGCAGATTTTTATTTGTTTCTATCTTTCTTTGAATGAGTGAGTGAAATTACTACACTAACTAGCAGCCGATTAGCCCCACATGAGATGATACCTCGGAACTTCAAGTTCAAGAAAATGGTTCATAAGATGATTGATATGGAATAAAATAAGTTATTCCACTAATTACCTAATACAATCCAAGTTAATTAATATATTCACACAGATAGCTCAACATCGTTTGCTCTATTACGTGACCCACGTCCTATTGATCAAGGTTGGCATAGCAGATCAAGGAGCAGTATTACAAAAAGGGGGGAAATTTTCATAGCTTATTAAGAGGTTGTTCAACCAGTATGCATCCAGGGACTTCACGAGGAAACACGGCCTAGGAATCGTGAATCAACCTTCATCCACCGTTACTAATACTGAAACTCAATCTAGAAAAACCTATAAGGATCTCAGATCACTATGGGAGAGCAACTAAATTACCTCAAGATGCTGAGCTGCTTCTGATGTCAATCCTACCGTTGCAGCAGCCAAACCTATCAACCCACCCTGGAATATTGAAATTCGGAAGACAAGGTTCAATTTCAGCATTCTCTTTCACAGAATTTCAAACCCAAGAATGCCAAACTAAACTAACACAGAAGTTTCAGAAGTCCAGTCATTCAAAGGCACCTTGCGGTGGTTGGCTTGAGGAGAGTAAGTGTACTCAGAGGTCAACAAATCGATAACCGCCGATATCTTGTCATGATCGCCTGCTGCAGCCAGCTGCTTCACTATCCCCTCAACCTACATATGGAATACAATTTTCAAAAACCACTCCTTGGGGAAGCAAAATCGAGAAATTCAACCAGAACACGAGGAGGAATAGGGAGCATTCGGGAACCTCCAGAGCGGCATTCTTCCGTTTCTCGTAGAGCTTATCGGACAAATTGCGGAGCACGTTGGCCGGAATCACGGACAGCGCGTCGGCCATGTCCGGAGCAGAAGCAGCGGCCGCGAAAGCACCGCCAAATTTCAGAGAAAATTTGTCAAACTCCTCTTCCTTGCTCCTTCCCTCGTCCAGGCAAGCGAAAAGAAGCGAGAATAAAACTGAACCGAAACAAGATCAAATCGGTTTCCTTATTTTCTCCTCCTCGAATCTTAACATATGGTCGTCTACCTCCGCAGTCAAGCGGTTAGGGTTCGGCGCCGCCGTCGCCGTCCGTCGATCAACGGCAAAGGAAGTGTGCGTTGAAAAGGACAGGGAATCAATCAGATCTGACAGAAATCTTAGGAAATGGAATCGACGGTGGTAATAAAAATGTTGAGACCTTCACTTATCGCCGGCAGTTTCCTTTCCTTTCTTTCTTACCCCCTCTCTTTTTTGCTATTAATCCAGAAGAGAATTTCGAGTACTGTTTCGTTCTTCGTTCTTTCTTTCTTTGTGCTTATTCTCGATCTTTTTCCTTTTTGGTTGTTTTGTTTTTTAAATGTTTTTTTTTGTTGGCTGGCTCTCTCAGCTGGAAATGTGTTTTATTTCCCATTTTCCTGTCCGCTGTTTCGTTTAATTAATCAACCGTCTTTTTGAACTTTTTGGATATGCGCGTGATAGCAGGTAAATGTCAAGTTTGATCACTGAATTAAATAATTTATTATATTTAGTTACTATAAAAAATTCATATTAATAATGGTTACTAAGTTTAGTAAAACATATTATGTTTGGTCACTCTTTGTTAGTCTTCGTCCAACTTCGTTAATGGAGTCCGTTAACTGCTGACGTGGCAAACAAAGTCACCTAATCAGTTGGATTTAACTCAATAAAAATAAAATCTGACCCGCCACATCATTAAAACCAACCTAACTCATGAAACCCTTTATCTTACCCGACCAAAACCTTCTCCCTCCTTGCCCCTTCTTCGAGCTTTGCCTCCATATCCAAACCAAGATCAGCTACTTGTAACAGCTCCTCCACTAGGGTTAAGGTTACCTGCTCGAGCTCTACTCCGGAGAGTATTCCTCTTGTCATCAGTAAGTCTTTCCCGGATTTCAGTTTATTTCCTTCGGCCACCGGTGTCGTTGATTGACTTGTGCATGTGATTTTGAGAGAGCAACTAGTTCTCTGGCGGGGAAGCTGTTGTCGTCTCTCAAAAAGGTTACGATTGTGGGGCATGCGCTCAACACGTGGAATTTGGAGAGCCGAGTTTAGGTTAGGGTACGCTCGAATTGGAATTGAAATTTAAATTGGGAATTGGAAGTGAATTAGCTTTTAACTCAATAAAAATAAAATCTGACCCGCCACATCATTAAAACCAACCCAACTCATGAAACCCTTTATCTTACCCGACCAAAACCCTCTCCCTCCTTGCCCCTTCTTCGAGCTTTGCCTCCATATCCAAACCAAGATCAGCTACTTGTAACCGCTCTTCCACTTGGAAGTGAATTAGCTTTTAATTTGAGGAAATATGAAATCCCAATTCTGTAGCATTTTCCTTTGTTCCTTACCCAACTTAGTTATGGTGCTAATAGGGTTTTTTGTTAGTATATACACACAGGGAGATTGGTGTCCACGTGGGCAAGCCATGATCTGATGGCTGGGAACGATTGGTGTGGGCATGTGAGGGGAGGAGGGCAACTGACCGGTTCGGTTGGCTCATTCCCACGATCCAACCGAGAAAAGGGACCCACAAATTCAAAATAAAAAACCACAACTTTTTTTCCCGATCTCCTCCTTTCTCACCACTTTTCAGTTTCCTTCTCTCTCCTCATTTTCTCCTCCTCTCTCTCCCAATACGAACCAAAAATCCTCTCTGTTGACGTCCGTGAGGAAGAAGACGATGGCGACTGCAACAATATCCTCTCTCTCTCTCTCTCTCTCTCTCTCTCTCTCTCTCTCTCTCTCTCTCTCTCTCTCTCTCTGAAGGCGATTTATCTATTTTCATTCAGAGAAAAGGACCAAGAAGCTTTTTGAAGGGAAGGTCGCTGACAAAGAACAACTTCACAGACTGAGGTACGCTTCTTCTCCTTTCTTATTTGTTGATTTTCTTTGTGGATACGAAGTTAGGGTTTCATGGGGTTTTTTTTTTTTGTCGAGTTGGGGATTCTGGGTTTTGGTTGGGATTTGGGATTCGATTTGTAGATCTGGAATATTAGTTTCTTTCATAGTGGATAACAGTTAGCATGCTTGGGATACTACTTTTTTATGATGTGGATATTGTTCTGTGCTGTCCAGATATTGAAAATAATATGCCTGGATATTTGTCCTTAATGTTTGGATATTTGTCTGCTCTTTATTGGATTAAGGGTTTCATGTTTTTTTTTTTTTGTCGAGTTCTGGGTTTTGGTTGGGATTTGGGATTCGATTTGTAGATCTGGAATATCAGTTTCTTTCATAGTGATAACAGTTAGCATGCTTAAGATACTACTTTTTGATTATGTGGATATTGTTCTGTGCTGTCAAGATATTGAAAATATTATGCCTGGATATTTGTCCTCCATGTTTAGATATTTGTCTGCTCTTTATTGGATATATCTCTATGTTTACAGGATATTTCTATGTGCTTCAGGGCTTTTGCATAATGGAAGACATGGAGCATTCATTGCGGCCAACCTCCTACTTTGGCACTATAACGCCCATGTAGATGGGATTAGGCTTGGGTATATGGGATTTAATTTGTTGATGATGTAGATTCTAGTATGTAATTGTTTGTCCAGATATTAGTTATGTGATGTATTGATATTTTTTTCCCTCAATCAGGATATTACTCTGCCATGTATGGATATTAGTTCCCTGATATTTGTTCTGTGAGGTCAAGATATTTGTTAAATGATTACTTGATATTGTTCTGTTTGGAATGTTGTAATTGCCATGTCCGAATGGTTTACTCGGTGTTATCTTCATCCTCCGACTCTGAAGACATATCGGCAAAATCCCCCGCCTTTGAAGACACCCCACACCCCAAAAGCGCCTCAAACCAATCCATGTGAAAGCCACACCCCTTGTCACTCTCATATTCATACATTGGAAAACCAGTATGTTAGGAAGGATGCTTAAATAAACAAATATGACATTTGAATAGTTAGTACAAGGTTCACATGGGAATAGTGACCATAAGATTCACATGTGAATAGTTACAAACTAATATCCATCTCATAAAATACATGTTCATAAAAAAACAAACATCTATACCGCCCTGACAAATACCCATTCACCACAAAGCAAATATCCTTCCTTTCTCAAACAAATATATGTGGCGCCCAGACTAACATCCATCCACACCAGAAATAATATACTCTCTTAAACGAACAAATATCTTTGACACCCTTACTAATATTGCAACCACATAAGCTAATATCTGAAATCACAAACGGACTAATATCAGGGTCTGGAAGACACTCACTCTCCTACTATTATTGTTTCATAGGCCTTCGGCCCATGGGCCCTCGGGGGGCAGCCCTAACTAAGGTTGCACGCCTTATGTGTTAGGACTTGATAGTGTGTTTAATTTTGATGAAATACACAATATCCATTACTTCGCAAACTAATATACATAACATATAATATTCATTCATGAAAAAACAAATATCCATACCGCCCAGACTAATATCCGACCATATAAACTAGTGGCCCCTGGATAATTATTTGGTTAAGGATGAATATAATTATCTACAAACTAATGTTCGATCCATCTTAAACTATTATAAGTTCATGACAAACCGTAATACTAATTCAAAACAAAAATACAAACAAAAAAAACTAATATTCAATCATCTGCCAACTAATATCACATTACCACTGGAAGAGAAGAGAAAGAGGAGCTTGAGAAAGAATAAGAATTGGTGGACCGAGCTCTCCCAATTCCCCCTTCCCTTCCTCTCCCAATTCCCGCCGAAAATTTTGGTGGACCCAGCTCACAAACTCAACTCCTTAAACCGACTCGACTGTGGGTTTGGTTTGGGCAAAAAAATCCACAATAGCTCACTTAAGTGAGCCCATAGCTCATCCCTTGGATCTCTACTGCCTCCACGTGGGCCTCCATCCCACCATGTTAGTATCTACTAACAAAAAGGCATTTTAATAGTTTAACTTTTTCGTCCTTACCCACATGCAAGCCATTGTTTTCCGTTCTCACCTGCTTACTATGTACTCTCTCATCCCGAACTATGAAATCCCAATTCTCTGCTTTCTTGCGAGGTTCTGTCGAATTCACTAATCATCGACCTTCATTGAGCGAATTGGCAATGGTAAATGAAGATTGGTCGTCGGATTGGCTCGAATTGTTGAACTACAAGCGGAGAAATTGATTGGGTGTTCTGGGTTTGCCATCCTTCGTTTTGATTGTTCCGTTTCTATCGGATTGTCGATCGTGGTCTTTCTTGGGCAACTCTCTGCACCGGCATCAATATCTAGATGTTACAGGGGATTTGGCGTTGGAGTTAGGGGAGGTTTGCGAGAAGAGGTAGGAGGAAGGAGGAAGAAGCAGTAGTGGTGAATTTAGGAAAAACAGGAGGTGGGAGGAAGGAGTAAGATGATGTGGCGGGTTCGGGCCAGGTCAAATTGAGAAGAAAATAAAGAGTTGGGTCATAGGTTGGGTTGGTATTGATGATGTGGCGAGTCAAATTTTATCTTTATTGGATTAAACCCGACTCATTAGGTGATTCCGTTTGCCACGTCAGTAATTAACGGATTTCATTAATGAAGTTGAACGGAAACTAACGCAGAGTGACCAAAAATAGCATGTTTTACTAAACTTAGTGACCATTATTGATATTAATTTGTTCTAGTGACTAAACATGACAAATTTCAGTAAATCCAGTGACCAAACTTGACATTTACCCCAGGATAGCAAAAAGGATCCTAGAAATAAAGGGTTATATATATAATATGTCCCTCTACTATGTCATTTTATCAACATACCCCTCCGTTATTTTTCCATCAAACATGCCCTCTACTTTTGAAAAAAATTATCTATGCATGTTTGATAAAATGACATGAGATATTATATCTACAAAACGACATAGCTAAATTTGACCTTTGTGTTGGAGTTGGTCTAACCCAATTGTTTATACCGCATGAGAAAACGGCGCCAACCCAAGGTTACTCCAACGTAGAATGGGACAGGAAGAGGGAAAGGTCGGTTGACAACTCTTTGGCTTTCTTTCTATTGTACATTCTCTAAACCTCAATGAAGATACAACAAAAGATAAAATCTAAAAAGAAGCAAAAATACCCAGTCTAACTCAGCAGTTCTCTCAAGTTTATGGAAAAGGGACCAGGATTTTTAACTACACAGTGAAAAAGGGCCGGACATACTCACGTTATCTGTCCATGCGTTTCTTTGCATTACTCGGCCATCGGTTGCTTGCTACTAGCTAATGAAAGGAAAGAAATCAATATCGATCGAAAGAGAAGGGACTAATAAGGGAGGTCTCCAGCTCCCTGAATCCTCTGTAAACAGACTCTGTCTTGCTTTGGGGAAGGGGCAACCGTCTCACTTCTGTCATGTACCTGCTCACATCACACAGATAGATAGATGATAAAAGAAGGGATTTAGGATTTTGAGCAGATGCAGTTGATAAACAAGGGAATCCAAATTTCAATAACAGATAAGAAAAGTAACCTTTTTGCTGGGGGGAAAAAAAAACTAACACACAGACCGAGCATTCAACAGGGTTATTGCAGAACCCTCGTCTTATTATGTGCTGTTAATGTCAATAAAAAGGACGCAGTAAGGAAGGAATGTTTTTAAAGCTGACCTGTTTGCTGCACTGGTGATCCTATCGCGCATCCCTTGGTTAAAGACGGCTGTTTGCTCCAATGAGAATGAACCACCTAAGATCAAGGAAGCACCGGTAGCACTTGTCCCCATCCTCTCAGCAAATGCTGACATGGCACATTCGCGGAGCACTACGAGGACAGACTGAAGAAGCCGCAACCTAAGGTTGGGAGACGGCAGAATAGCTCCGTTGGATAGCAGTTGGTCATAAGCATTCAACACCGGTTCAGTTGCCCCTTTACAGGTAGCTATAAGTGCTCTTGCCACATCTTCATCACTCACCAGTTCAGTCCCAGACTCCGCTCTCTCCTATAGACACCAATGTAGCAAACACGTTACGTAAACAGAGGCAACCAAAAGCTAGACCACGCTTATGGGGAAGGGATTTGGAAATTCCGAATTGGTGTTTTTCTTGGCTAAAATGTAGCTTTTAAAAAACGTTGATGTAAAACTAAAACCTAATTGGACACACTTTCTTGAGTTCAACTAAAACTTTATAATGAAGTTAGTTGGCTTTTAGCAAAAAAAGCTAAAAACAAACATGGCCAGAAATGCCAGAGACAAGAGTTGCTCTATGAGATAACATTACCAGTGCAGCCTTCTCAAGGTGAAGACACAGTGTTTCTAGAGGTAAAATAGCATCATCTCCAGGATATATATTGGAACCAACACTCTTCAACACCGAACAGGCTTCAGCAACTCCCCCTCTTGAAAGAGCTCGATCAATGAGTCTAGCCCAAGTTTCTCTGACTATACTGCTATCAGCATCACCAGCATAATTTGCAAAGTAGAGCATTTCAAGACATACCTGATAGAAAGCAAAAGGAATCGAGCTCTCTTGTTAGATTGGGAAGTCTAGAAACGTACTATACATACATGTTTCACAGAGATATGGTGGTTTTTTACAGGTTTTGAACGGTGTTGCAAAAGTTTAGGCTATGGGAACACAAAGTAGCATAACAGAGAATTTATGGCCTGACCCTAAGAGGTTCGAATGCCACCGACCGAGCTACAAAATCCAACATCTTCAATTCTCTTTCACCTGTTCTAGACATACAAATGGTTGCTATTGAGGTGGTAATGGGGAAAAAGGTTCCTATTTGGGGATCTTACATCTGCTATGAGCAAGTAAAGTGAACACAGTGAATTCTTAAATCCCTCAACAAAAATTTCAGATTTGTTGACACTAGAGAAGACGAACATAATTACGGGGTTTTAAGAGAATGATAGTGATGAATAGTTCAATGCAAACACAAGAGGGCGAGATTCATACTACCGATGCTATAGAGAACAATGAGGATGACATAGTTGGCATATCAAATCAAATCAAGAAATCAATGCATATAGGAAGTGTCATACAAAATATATTGGGAATCCGTGCTGGTCTGGTAAGCATATGAAAGAAGATTCAGAAATGCAATTTGTCATATTTGAATACAATGTGCCCTCTAGCAAGCAGCTAATGAGTATTTGGGGATGTCTGGAAAAGTGTAAACAAGGCAGCAAATGACAATAGGGACAACATTAATGTAAAATTTCAAGCAACTCAACCCATGAAACCGGAAAGCACCAAATGCTACACAATTGACCATTAGTCCTTGACAAGACTTAAATGGGTACGAGAGAGCAATATGTTACCTCCCAAAGTTCAAAGGGAACCGCATATTCATTATATAACTGAGTTATACTCTTTAAATCCAAGGCGAGCTCTTTAGCCTTCTCATATGCAACTTTGGCCAGCTCCACATCATTGTTATTATCAGCAGCTGTTCCATTTTGTTCTTCTTCAATCATGGGCGATACGGATTCAAATGTGCTTCCTATGGCCTCCAGTGCATCTTTTATTTTGATCTGAAATCTTAATACTGCAAGCTTTCCCTCAAGCAGATCGAGCAATCCACTGTCAAGAGCACCCCTGCCTGAGCCAGGAAGAAGACCACCATCACCTGCACTCTTTGCCTGTAGCACTGCATTACTTAGATATTGATGCCTGAAATCAACAAAGAACAAAAATATATGATTCAGCAAAGACATCAAGAAGAAACCCAGAAAAAAAGTTTCGAAGGCTGCAATCTTCATATAAATCCGGTAAAGATAGCTGTAATCAGTTTTCTTTAGTATGGAATTTTACTGGACAAGAATTACTGCTTAGAGAAAAGTATTGTCGGAACAAACAGAGGAAGTAACTAACATATGAGGATTGAAATGTAAAAGGAAGAGAAAAATGTCAACCTCTGTTCCAAAGTAGGTGCATTCCCAGCATCAGTAGAGCGTCTCTCAGACAGTCTAAGCAATACATGAGCAGCAAGTACATGCTGCCTCCTCAAGACGTAATACCGTGCCAGAAGATCAAAATACTTCACTTGGTTAGAAGTGATTGATGTTCCTGAATGGCCAATGGGAGGAGAAGTTCCCACAGAAGGAGCTCCAACCTACAGGACCCACAACAGAAAACTTAAATTAAATAAATAATCACTGAAATGAGCTCATTACTTACTCAAAAAAAAAAAAAAAAACACTCAATCGAGATGAATCTGGCTATTACATTAGCTACATATTTGTCTTGCTTTCCTAGGACAATAAGCATTTCACGTCCATTGGTAATACTTCATGACAAGATGTTAATTGGTACACGATTTGCTGAATAAACTATGCAAAGCTTGAAAATTTGAACAGACTGAGCACAGTAGCATAATGATATATCTTGTTTCTTTGTAATGTATTTGCCAGAAATACAAAGAGAACAGTGTAGATGGTGTCTTCATAGAAGAGGAATTAACAGGAAATGGAAGCAATCATGGCATAAGATGAAACATTAGTACCTCTTGTAAGGATCCCCTGCCACCACTCTGAAGAAAAGGAACTAAGTCAGCACCTCCAAATTCCAACAGCTCGTCTTCAAGGCCCAAATCAATCATAGTCCGGTACAGGTGCTCATGGAATAGTTTGTCCGATGATTGAACACCAAGCTGAACAATCTGGCTGATATATTTCTTCCTTGATGTCTGATCAAGAGGTCCAATATCCCTCTGTGAACCACCAACCTTTAGGGAACGTAAAGCACTGGCAACTATGTCATAGCACTGCAGCCGTTGGGCAAGTGCATATTCCTTGGTGGTTGTATCGATTTGGTCATTGAAAGCATCGCCCGCAGGGTCAAGAGCCTGCGCCTTCTGCAAAGGCAAGCGCACAACAGCTTCATAAAATCTGCAAAAAAGGTGCTTCCAGTTAAAGACTCGGCCCTTTTCATATTATGAGTTAGGCTAAGAAAAGTAAATGCTTTTAGCAAGAACTCACCTCAAATCTTCAAACCTTTTGCAAACAGGCCTCAAATCAGCAGACTCTGGCACTTTACTTAGAAAATTAAATGCCTCCCTGCCAAGATTCTCCTTTTCCACAGGATCAGATGTCACGGCAGCTTTTTCAAGGCATTCAACAGCCAAAAAGAACTTGTAATCGGCCTCCTTGAAATAGCTTGGGCAGCCTTCACGCAATCTTCCGCTAATATCATCTACTGTTCCCCTGCCATCAGGACCAGTATAATACTGGAGAGACAAACCACATTCATTCAACCAAGGATAATCGATGGCATCGTCATAAGATAATCAGCTAAAGCCTAAGTACTTGGTAGCCAAAGGAATAATATCGTCAGTGTGATTTTTATATATGGCCCTAGATGAAGTTGGTTACCTCCATCAATTTAGTTGTTAGCAGGGTAGCAATACGGTCACCCTCCTCAGAGCAAACTATTTGATGAAATGTCAACTGAATCAAAGCCTGCCGTAGGGTAGCATCAAACCCTTGAACTAAACGTGTTAGATGATGCTGAGAAAGAAGCTGTAGCAAAAATAGAGCTTCACCAGATCGAAGAAGCAACTGTCTTACACACTCCATGGCCCTAACCTGTATCAGAATAAGAAAATTAACATAAAACAACAGACAAAAAAGAAAGAGATTAAGATCCAATAAGAGATAACCTATAAAGGTAGAGGAAAAGTTCAACAACCAACCTCCATTGCTGCTAATTCTGCAGGACTATATGGCAATCTCTGCCTTTTGTTTGACGGCCCGCTGCCATTACCGTTTTGAGAGTAAGCACCAAATAAGTTTCTCACAAAACTTCGGTCACCAGCATCTATGTCTGAACCATATAATATTGAGCCAGTCATGTCTCCCAAACCAGCCACACAACCATAGAGTCCCCTTCTCTGGTTCCTTCTAGATCTCAGAAACTTCTCTAAAGAACGGATCTTTTTTTCAAGGACTTGTATAGCACCAACAGAGATTCTGCATACAACTACTACATTTTCACATGACGCGTCGGAACCACCTTTTGTGACAAAGACAGGGAGTTCCCACAGAGGAAAAAGCAATCTTGATGAGCACAGGCATAGACCTTCATGTGCACCTGAGAATACAGGCTCAGCTTCCTGGACAATTTGGCCCATGCTAAAACCCCCTGTTCCTGTTCTAGTGTTTGACAGCGGATTGATACCTTCAAGTTGTGGCATTCCAACAAGTCTTGGGTCTTCATAGGCTTCAGCTGCCCTTTCGGAGACAACATTAGTTATAAGATTCTCAAAATGAACTATTTTTGCTGCCAACATTAAGCACATTGCAGCTGCCTCAGAAGCACCAAAGCGGTTGAAGAAATCTTCCAACATAGGCCTAGGTAAATTTGATTCAAACAACTTCCTCAAGATATCCACAGGTCTGTTGAAGACTACTTCCATCATCCCCATAGTACTGAACAAAATGATTCTCCTCCTTGGCAATATGTGCTGGGTGGAAAGATCACCTCTAGCCCAAAGCTTAGCAGAAGCCTTTTCACAGGGCACCTCTGTGTCATTTAGTCCAAAAATCTCAAGTTCAGCATAGAGCGACTGAACAGTGGCAGCAGTATCTGGCAATGGTAGGACATCTGCTACAAAAAGCATTCGACCTTCCACGGGTATAGAAGATACAATCTCTCTCAAAGCTCGTGAGCTCCTGGAGGAGCTACCTAAATTACCAGATACAGATGAATGAGAACTAGTGTCCTTGCTCACAAGTACGAGAGAAGTCATTGCTGCTGGAGAAGAGTCAGAGAGGACAACGGTTCCAGTAGAATAGAATGCTGCTTCAACCTTCAACGAAAGATCCTCGTTCGGAGTTCTATTGGCAAGAGATACAGCTCCAAAGGTGAGTCCCCCACTTACCCCTAAAGGAGGAGAAGGCCGAGTTGCCACAACCTTCAAACAATGAGGCTTCCAACTACTACCATTGAATCCAACATTACCGCCAGTGGATGAAGAAGTGGAAAGATACATTCTTCTCCCATCAGATAAAACAGCAACTAGGTGCAAGGACTTGGATTCCAAGGAGGATAAAGGTGAAATGCAAACAATTGATGACTTCCCTGATCTGCTTGGGGTCCTTGATCCTGTTGGTAGTCTACCTCCATGATGAATGTCTCTCTGACTAAACAAATTCCTTTCCTCGGCCACTTTCTTCACAGGTCCATCTACACTTGGGTCTACAAAGAAAACCTGAAGTTTCATGTCTTCAGTTCGGGCATACAAAGTATGTCTTTCGTTGTCAAAAACCATTTCAACAATGGGATCAACAGCTCCAAACTTAAAGACATTTGGCAAAACCCACCTGAAAAAGAAAAAAGATAAAGCATATTTGAATCTGTGATAAATGGAAAGGCCATGATGAAAATTGTATCAAAAAGTCATCCCTTAAAGACGAACACTGAAACTGATGGTCAAACATGTCATCCCTGATATTGGCACAACATACCTAGAAATCACACTACCAACTCCAGCTGTAAGGCAAACTTTTCTACACCGCTTATGCCACCCAGAACCGGTGCTGTACTGCAACTCATAAATGTGGCCTTCACGCCCAGCCAAGAAGATACGACCATTATCAGTAGAAGCAATACAAGTCATGGTAACCCCATCAGATGGTACCGAATACTCAGGCAAAGGTTGTAGTGAAACCTCTGCATAAGGATCAAGGCCATCTGCCCTGCTAGAACAGCATACTCCAACAAGAATCAACTGGGAACAATAAAGAGGGTCAATTACACAGACAGCATTATGATAAGGAAAATGAAAAACAAGGAACATTTAGGACCAGCAAGAGATACATCAAATCATCAGCTTTCACAAGAGGCACATGTTTCTTTTCTATTATTCTGTCATCCATACTGAAAGACACCCCCCCCCCCCCCCCCCCATCTTCCACCACAGAAAAAGTGTTACCTTAAAGCTAATCCTGCAAATACCAGCCTTGAAACAGCTAAAAACAGCCATTTGCAACCATTGGAGGACGATGAGAAAATTTTGGAGAAAGCATAATACTGTCTGATGGCTGTAACCCATAATTTTTTATAACAAAACCCTCCAGTTAAGTTGCTTGAGACTTTATATTGCATGAAAAACAATAAAACTTAGAAGCCACCTTAAACAAGCCCTGATTCCCTCCGTTAAATTGCTTGAGACTTCCAGTGCATGAAAAAAGAGAAACCCAGAGACCACCTTTCAGAGTGCAATCAACAGTAAAGCTCTTACTTTGTGTCAATTCAGGACCTTATACAGCACCCACAAAAGCAACATTCCATCACCAAAAAAGGAAGGTGAAGGATGCAACTTCAGCAGCATAATAAAAGAGGGAATATTAAATAATTAAGAGACTTTTATCTTAATACCTCAGCCGGAGTTGCAAGGACTAAGACATACTGGATTGCTTCAACAAAAACTCCAGGTTTGGTTTTAGCAAGGCCAACAGCACAAATAGCTTGTTCTTCAGTGTTGTAGTCTGAGCATTGACCATCCCTGATATATAAAGGAAGAGACAACAAAAATATGACAGGAAAGAGTATCAGAATATTGAGTATGCTGAAATAAGAAAAGTCACTATAATGATTATTTCTTGACACATTCATATTGTGCTTGTTCTGTCAATTTCCTCATAACAGTTTCTGAAAATACCAGAATATGCATTTTTTGCCATTAATATCACTTGAACTAAACCAAACAGTACAGCAAGAATAGTTTGCTCAAATTAAACCAGTAATGAGAGAGAGAGAGAGAGAGGATGAGTGAGTGAGAGAATGAAAGAAGGAGCAGGAGCAAAATGCTTAGGGAAATGACAAAAGATTCTAGGTTGGTGCCACTTGTAGCAATCTAACTGTAGATCTGTGAATCAGTAAACAAGTAGAGCAGCATATAACCATGCTTAGCCTAATCAAAGTTCGTCATAAAATGATATTTAATTGAAAACATTAGCCCTTAGAAGCAAACATGGATCCATAGTTGAAGAAACAATCATGGAATTCATATATAGCCATTTTAAAGATACAAGACTTTACTAATAAAGACAGTATGAAACAGCTCAGGAATAAAGAGAAACATGACATTACTAAATGAATGATCCTCATCAAACAGTAGATATTCACATTTCAAAATCCAAAACCCAAGTTTGATTCAATCAAAAGGGACACTGCCTATTTTATAAACTGTGAAATGATCAAGTCCCGCAAGCAATAGAACCCACTTCCTCACGACATGAAAAGAGAGCATTGTGAAATTGCTTACCCCTTATCAAAACGCCAGAGAAACAAAGAATTATCAAGAGATGCCCATGCCCGCCGTATCTCTGGAAATATCCCACAGAAAGCAGTTCCTTCTCGACCAGTAGAATTATATCTCTCAATAAGTACAGAGGGCAGATCCCATGTATCTGTTACTTCTACCAAAGGAGGCCACTGGAAGAAAACAGAAACAAAATCACAAAGGTTAACCGATCACTACATTTGCAATTACGACGTTCTATTATATATTCAATATATTCACCAAATACAAAGACCTTGGAACTAAAATTCCACTTAATTTTAAGTTAAAATTCAAGACAAGTCCGGCCTAACATTCCAAAATCAGAATTCCAGTGAAGGCATTAGCAACCCATGAAAAGTATTTCCAAGACTCCAACTACGGCACCACTGTATCAACATCTAAGGAAAAAATGAATCCCTAAGACTCCAATTCACGAAGCTCAAAAAATCTGCACCCGAACTTGAATCCATCCGCAGCACTTAAAATATTCGCAGCGACATGAGAAGAAAGTGTGAAGGTAGAATGAAAGTAGAAACCTCTCTTGGATGAGTGGAGTAAGGATGGCTGGAGTATCGAGAAGCCTCTAGGGATTCTTCAAGGTCAAGCTGAGCAGCGACTTCCCTCCCTATCCGGTCGCTCACCACCAGGCCGGCATGCTTTACGTCCCTGAGCGCAAGCTCTTCTTCTCCCGACATTTTATCCGCAGGAGTAACAGCCCAAGTTCGCCCTCACCTCAAGGAGAGATGGAGGGCGAAGCAATTCGAGTAGCAGTTGGCGGTATTGAATTGACAGAAAACAAGAAGAAAAACCCTAAACCGTGGGGAGGTTTGAACGGGATTGATTTGTTCGTGCGATTCCACTGAAGCCAGTCACGAGGATGAAGTTGCTGAAGCAGAAACCGGAGGGAAGAGTAGCAGAGTTGGGGGAATAGAAGTGTATGTAGAGTAGCGAATTACAGAGATCGCGTAGGGTTTTGCAGAGACAGAGAAGAGAGCTATGACTGGCGGGCAAAATCAAAAGGATTTACAATGGGGATACCGCTCGGCGCTCGGCCCAAACAATACTGCCCGTTAGGAATTTTAATTTCGAGTTTTTCTTTTCTTTTTTTTCCCCCCTCCTCCTACATGTTACAACTTACAAGTTAAAACTTAAACCCTATATTTTCAAAAAAAAAAAAAAAAAAAAAACTTAAACCCTATGAAACCGTCAAACCGGTTTATGCCTTTATTTAGGTTTGGCTAGTAATATGGTCAGATTGGTGGTACAATTGATAAAACATGTAGGAAATCATTAACAATAAATATATATATATATACCTAAATTATTATTGGTTATTATTTTGTGTAATGTTCATTAGAATATTATAATGCAAATTATAAACTCTTAATTCTATCAAAGTAGCAAAATGAATCAATTTTCTCTACACAATTGGTTGATGGAGTAATGAAAATTTTGATTCAAATACTACGCGGATCCATAGGATACAAAGTGGTAAGGGTCTAAATTAGTGCAGTATTACCAATTTGTGAAAAATGTATTATAACTGTTAGTCAACTTTCTTAATGGCTAGTTGGAAAATTATTTTTATAGATTGACCCACACCCAATCGCACGCATAAGCCATTCATCCAATCCAACCTGGAAAAAAATGTGGGTGGATAGCGGGTCACATTTATACCAACTTGCTAGTAAGCGGGTGGGTCAATTTGAAACCAAAATTCATCTAACGTGTTTATTGCTACCCCTACTTTCTACAACTTAATCGTTATTTGTCGCCCTAGAAATCAAAATTTATCACCCTAGAACTTAACAAATTGAAATATTTACCACTCAGCCCAATTTCAATTCTAAACCCTAACCAAACAAAGGCCTAGTCGCTTCCCTCACCCCCAACACACATTCGCCGCCCGCCTCCCTAGTAACCCTCGACACCTAACCCACCACCACCAGAAACCCAACCCCGCCACCTCCCTGCTCACCCCCAAGTCGCAACCCCACCCAGAAACCCACAACCCCATTTGCTTTGTCGCCTCCCCTGCTCTCGTTGCTGCTACTTGACCGTCGGAGGGAAGGAGGAAAAAAAGCAAGTCGGTTGTTGTTGTTGTTGTTGCTGGAGTCGAGAGGAAGGCCCCCTCGTTGTTGTCCGATTGTCCCCCCCCCCCCTCCCATCTTGTAGAAGGAGGTTTTACAGCTGTTGGTTCATACTTCTTTTCAGAGTTTTTGGGTGAAGAGGTTCACTTTGATTGGAGAATTTTTGCTGAAAAACTGAAACTTCGTTGCGAAGGTGTCTGTTTGATAGATGAGCAGGAGTATGTGAACTTTGAGTCAGACCTCCGGGGTCTTACTGGAGGGAACAAATATAGCTCTTTTCTAGATGATGATCTTTGTTTCCTTCACTGGTTTGTCACTTATTTTTTTCCTCCCTCACAATTTTGACCACAATGTGTTGCTTCCCCTTGATATATTTGTCATGTCGTATGCATCCAAAGGGAAAAAGGTCAATCTTGCATCCTTTATGTATCTACATATACACAATTCTATCACTGCTCGTGATCACAAGGACGATATTACTGGCCTTCCTTATGCCACTCTGGTGACCAAGTTCCTCAAGAAAGTTGGTGTGGATCTTGATGCTTATAAGTCCTCTGCTGACCTTTCTGTGTACCATCCTATTGGAGCAATCATTGATGATCTCCAGGACCCAGTACGAGCTGCTGAGCAACGACGTATGGTGGAAAATGGGGATCAAGAAGACTTGGATGGAGCGAGGGATATGGGAGCTGATGAAGCCGATGAGGGTGATGGTGATGGTGATGATTTAGTTGATGATGCTGATAGTGGATTTTGGCCTCGTCAACAAGTTCAGTGGAGAGGAAGAAGAATGAAGGAGGAGGAAGACGAAGGAAATTGTTCATGAAGCAAGTGGTTCAATGTATTTTTTTTTAATATGAATTAGTAGTTTTCTAGATATTTTTTTGGATCAGTAGTTTATGTTTATGTTGTTTTCTCAATATTTTTTAATTGAGATGTGTGGTTTATGTTTTTTTTATATTTTCAATCTATGTTTTCTTTGGTTGGTTATACGAGGAGGCCATCTCCAATGAGGAAATGACAATGGACTACCAAAGATCAAGAGTCTAGCCCTAACCATGCATTATTCATTACTCTATTTTCAGCACCGGACGAGACGTTGAACCGAAAAAGTTAGTGGTTTAGGATGTAGTGGTTAACCGTTACAAAATCATTGGTTAACTGTTGATAGAACCATTCCTCATATATAACATACAAGACTTGTATAATATGCTAATTTAAGAATGAAGTTCATCATAAGTTGACAACGAGGTTGGAAAATGAGAAGAGGAAGGAGAAATAAAATTAATAATTGTTCCTCGATGGTTTAGTTTATGTTAGAGTATATCTAAAAAAATAATTATGGTAAAATTAGTGAACTAGGGGACCAGTTAAACCGTGATGGTTCATCTAGTTTTATGTTGAACTGTGAAAACCGTTTGGTCCATCAATAATCGTCCAAATAATGGACCGGAGTGCTATCGCAACTGGTTTGGCGGTTATATTGGCCCATCGGTTGATCCGGTTTGGTTCTTATACTAGTTGCTTGTCTCTATTAAGGGTTATATATATGTTGATTTGATTGTTGTAATTTAGCATTATGAAAATTATGTTTGATGTGGTAAAATGCTTTTGGTTAACCAAAGTACCAAATCGATTAAAAATAGTTTGGTTCATCTGGAAGTTGTTTTAATTTGGACTAAAACCACAAGTCAAGCTGGGAGACTGGATAATCCTTCTCCTGTGCGGAAAAGGATTTGGACACTCGCCAAGTCCCGCGCGTGTATGTAATTTGAATGAGTATGCAGAAAAGGATTTGAAGACGCGCCAAGACACGCGCCTATTGAAATTTGAATTAAGTCTATCTAAAAAAGGATACTGCATCGTATGGCCCAACGTAAATATAAAAGGAAGTGAAATGCTACATAACATTAACACCAAAGTCCAAAGGAGCCGGCGTGAGCTTCTAGGGTTTGTTTCGCGACAACCTACCACAGAGGAAAAACAAAATGCACACTGAATTGGTTGAGAACCCTGAAATCACTAATCATGTGCTGAGATTCGACGCAACGACAGAGTTTCACCAATTGGGGGTCAACACTGAAGTCATTACTCTTGATGATGATTCCGATATTCCATGCAACGATGAAGTTTCGCTTGTTGAGCACCCCAATCTCGAAGATATGTTACTGCTTACAGAAGTCGATATCCATGGGCTAAGATTTGTTGATATAGATGAAGCGTTCGAATTTTGGAGGGAGTATGGGCTGGCCACTGACTTTGATGTCAGAAAAGAAAATTTTGGCCGGAATAAGGACAGAGTGAAAACATGGCAATGATTTTTGTGCTCTGTGGAGGGAAAGAAGCACGATTCGCTGCACGAAAGAAAGAGGGAGTCAAAAGAAGAAACAAGATTCAACTGCGGAGCTAGGATGCACGTTATGTATAACGCCTTTGAATCGAACTGGTTTATATATTTTTTTTATAACGAACACACTCACGATGCGATTCCCAAACTATACAGACACTACGTGGAAGAGAATTGACGAATGAGCAATGTAATTAAAGCAACCATTATTTTTCGAAGAGCCACAAACATGAGGACACATTAGATTGTTTATTTAGCCCTAGAAGAAGCGAGAGGCTACCAGAAGATGGGGTTCATAAGGAAGGATTGATACAATTTTGTAGACAAAGATCGGAAATAACAAATCAGTGAGGGTGATGCTGCAACCACCCTAGCATACCTACATGTAAAACTCAGCGCGAACGAGCAGTTTGTCCTAGAACTCGAGAAAGATTACAATGACCGACTCATAAACCTGTTTATGTTAGATAGCATTTTGGTCGCAGATTGTGCATGCTTTAGGGAGTTATTGGCATTTGATGTAATAGACAAGAAGAACGCCTACAACTTTCCGCTAGTTATATTTTCTGGTACGTTCATAATGTAGACAAACTTTGCAGAGAATGGCATGTCATGTTTGAAGACTGCAAGCCCATTTTCATGGACTCACTAATATGCTTCTATTTTTGTAGGAGTTAACTAACACTTCAACAATTGTATATTTGGATGTGCCTTGTTGTCTAGTGAGTAGGAGGAAAATTATGTATGGGCTTTGGGAGCAATGCAAAAATGGCTTGGTGCCGAACCCAAGACTGTCGTTACTGATGGGGACAAATTCATGTGTAATTCTATTGAGAAGATATTTCCTGCTGCAACACATCGCTTATGTGCTTGGCACATAGAGAAGAATATGAAAGGGAAGGTTAAGAATTCCAACTTTTTGTCAAGATGAGAAGAATTTGTGAAAGCTGATTGGGAACCTGAAGAGTTTGAAGCCAAATGGAAAGCTCTGATCGAGGAGTTGAACCTAGGTCATATCCAGTGGTTAACCCACATATTTGAACAATAAACGAAATGAGGGTACGCATACATGCGCTCCAAGTTTTGTGCAGGCTTGTCAACAACATCCAAATGCAAAGGTATGAACAACCAACTCACAAAGTATATCGAAAATACTCACAATATGCTTGAGTTCTTTATCCATTTTGATCGTTGGGCCACAGACATGATGGAAAAGGAGGTGCAAGCTAATTTCGAGTCCATCCAGCGAGATCGAACCATTACCTCGAATGTCTTACCCCCAACTTCAGAAGAGTGCATCCAAATCATATACGAAGAAGGTGTTTTTCAAACTAAGTGCAGAGATTGAAAAGTCATCAAACTATACAAGGGTGGATAGGGAGACCTCGGGACTCCAGCACAATTACAGTATAACAATGTTGGGCATGGACAAGGTTTACCAAGTCACCAACACGAGTGAGCCACTGAAGATGGATTGTAGCTGTTAGTATTATAGTTATATGGCATTACCCTGCGCTCACATGTTTTTTGTGTTGAAAGAAGAAAACCTTGTAGAGTTACCACAGCAGTTGGTGAAGTTGAGATGGTCAAAGCATCCTAAGACTCTAGAAAGAGTACACGACAATAATGTTGATGTGGCTCGACTTTTCACTTCCAGATGATGGATTCTTCATAAAATTAATAGATTGTCACACCAACTATTGAGGAGTTTCCTTTGTAGAATTATTCGTCTATAACTTGCCTCTCATTTCAGGTATGGAATTCTCCAACAAAAAGCTTGCAACTGTGCTTGAGGGGGGCAAAATTGAATGACGGTTTCAAGCATGCTTTCAAAATCCTTGACGTCTTATTCGAAAATTTAGATAAGATAAACATTAGTGCTCCTAACTTTCCTAACATCAACAAACCCAAGGAAACCCAAAGGCTCCTGGACCCACACCTAGTTTACTTTAATGGGGGTAAACTAATGAAGAGGAAGAAAGGAGAGCCACGAGAATGTAAGAGATGTGGAATCCATGGTCATAAGGTAACCACTTGTACCAAGCCGGAGGATTACGTCAAGCCTAAAGAGTTTGCTGCTGCTGTTGCTAGAGGAGGAGGCGGTGATTCAAATAATGACAATAACGATGATAACCACGACAGAGATAATGGTGTTGACCCAAATAATCGAGAGACAGGACCATCTAATCTTCGAAAACCAAAATGTTGCCGAAAATGCTCATCAACCGCGTATGATGCCATGCCGTGTCCACTTTCTGATTCTGCCAAAGAGGCTGCCAAAAATAGTGATGAGGATGATGATCAGGACAACTCTGGTGTGCAAGTGGAGGCAATGCAGTGTTCTTATTGTGCATGTAACAATAAAAATTTGATTATCCATCGTCTTTACAAACTTGGTGTGATTTTGGTCTTACAGAAGAGGCCGCGCACTAGAGGGGATTTTGCGAAGAGGCAGCATTAAAGAAAGCAGAGATTTGGAGAGGAAGCAACGTCAAAGGAATTAAAGCTTTTCGATTTGGAGCTTAGAGTGTTATGAAGACTATTATTTTGGTTGTTTTTTTTATTATGGTATGATTTCAATGGATACTGGAACTAAGGGTATTATCGACATCACCAAGGTTATTTTATGTTGCTCTCTTTACTACAAACCACTGGAAGCAACCCACAAATACGAGAATATACACCAGTAAGTGTAAAACGTTATCCACAATTTCACTGCAGTTGAATATAACGTATCTGAAGAATATCATAATCACGATAAAACTAACCATAAATTTTTTAAGCGGAGCAGTAATTGTACAAAGAGAGGCACCAGTTTGCTTCGACGTGATAAGAAAAATTACAAATAAAAACCATGTCACACAAACCCCTGGAAGTACTCCACAAACACAAGTAGGACATAATGTTCTGAAAAACTTGATTTAACTCCTACAACTTTGCATATTTACTACTAACTTAGTACTCAAACTTTATAAGCCAAACTTTTGGCCTTCAAGTCTTCAAGTAACAAATTTTCTGGATCCAACAGCCGCTTCAGGGTGATAGCATCCCTTCTATCAATTATCACTTTTTTGCTCCTTCATTCCAACATGAAATCCTACAGTTCTCCTTCCCAACACTCAGCCCAGTTCATCGTAATCACACCACAACTTCTCCCACCTTTCTGCCTCACCACTTGTGGACTTTTCCATGGAAACCCTTTGAAGTTGAATTGATCATTGCTGCAGACCCCGAGGTATGCAATGGGATACTTGGCGACCAATTATCCAATGTCCTTGTACTCTTTCAAGCTATGAGGGTTGATGATATCCAAGAATTGGAACTTATCTCTCAAATTGACAACAAATGTCATGTAGTGTCTATTATTGAGATGTGGAATGATCTCCTGCCAGTCAACAAAAATAAAACCACATGATATTGTTTATACCAGGAACAAAGAAATATACTCCACAATCAAAGCAATAGATACCATAAACAAAGAAGTGGTAAGAAACACCCACATAGTCACACGTCTGGAAGTCGACATTATGTGGGATCCATTTGCAGGTTGCAATTTGAAGGTCAATCTCAGCAAAGTAATTTGGCTCTACGAACTCGTAATCTGGTTCATTTTTCACGATATTGGGTCAAGGTCGGAGATGGATCTTCCTTTCACGATCACAACTCTTCCCCCACCACCCCCGCCAGCTCGCCCGTCTCCGGACCTATTTCTGTGGCTAAGCCTTCCGACAACTTCCCCGTCGGATTCGTCTGAGTCTTCGTCGCCGTTCCTCCTTGCATGCCACCAATTCCATGTTTGTCCTCCAAGCTCTGCCGCAGCTCACTAGATCTGATGATTCCGTGATTCAATCAATCAATGCAATGTCGGTATGGATGTAGACGAAGGTTGGATACATCGGAGACATTAAGATGGAGGTTTGTCGATCATGGAGTCGGCGGCGACGGCGGCACATTCACATTCAGCGGCCGCACAATTCTTCAGATGGGAAGAAACTGAGAATTGAGGCAGTGAAAAATAGTCTCCTCCGGTTGTTATATTACTTTCGCGGTGGCTTCAGTATAATTCATTGGCCGGCGTCTTTTGCTGTGAGGGATTAGATTAAGTGGTCTTTGTTGGGTGAGAGGAACAAGAGGGTTCGGGTAAGAGGAGAGAAGAATCGGGGAAGAAGTTAAAGTCAGGGGCCTAGTTGCAATTACAATTAAGTATAAATTATTTTAATAAATATAATATAGTTGATTAGTTAATAATTAATTAGAAATTTATCAATTATTCTCAACCGCTAGATATATTGAACGGTGAGGATTAAACCAAACCCAAAAAAGTGGGTACACCGAAGTAGTCACTATATATATATAATTGTGTTTACAAACCCTCACGCCAACATGACTATTTTCACAATGGTATTTAGAATTAAAAATCCTGCATCATAACCAACTGCTTCCACAAATAGTTTATATTCCCAAGCTCATCATATACCAAGAAACCCTCCTCCATCTTCCTCATTACCTACTACCTCCCTTTCACCCATTTAAAACCACACCGCCGCTTGCAAGAAAAGAAGTAAGAAAAAAAATGGAGAGACGAGGAGTTCCCATTTCATCCATCATCATCTTCATACTCTGTCTTCTCCTATCGTCATCAGCAACAACAGTTCCTGTGGCTGCACAATCACAAAACGCAGACTCGTGCTCGTCAAACGGCGCTCTCGTCGGCCTCTCCGGCTTGCCCTTCGACCCTTCCTCCCTCCGCCAGTGCCTCTCTGCTTGGACCTCCCGCAACTACATCCTCCGAGTAACTCTTTCTCTCTTTCTCTTTCTCTTTCTCTTTCTCTTTTCTTCCTTCCACTCTGCGGCCACATGCATGTCAAATTTGTCAAGCGACGTGTGTGTGTTTGGACAGTACTCGCAGGCGTCATCCAACGTGTGGAACTTCCTCCTGTCGGCCCCCGATGTGAACTCGTACGTGGCGGTGGGGTTCTCGCCGGACGGGCAGATGGTGGGGTCCAGCGCGGTGGTGGGGTGGAACGCAGCGGACGGCAGCGGCGGGCAGGTGAAGCAGTACTACCTCGGCGGGCAGACTCCCGGGCAGGTGGTCCCCGACCAGGGAAACCTGGTGATCGCCACGTCAGCGATCGTCTCCCAGCAGTCCAGGCTGTTCATGGCCTTCCAGCTCAACGCCTCGCAGCCGTCCGACACGGTGCTCTACTCGCTGGGGCCCGCCGGAACCCTGCCGGCGGCGCCCGGGTACGCGTTGACCGAGCACCGGGATAAGGTGGCCACCACGTTGAACTACGTCACAGGTAACCTGCCTGCCTGCTTACAGCCTTCCTTACAGGTTTTTGTTAATTGGATTAATTAGTTGGTTTTGTTAATTATGATAATGGCGGGAGGCAGAGACGAATAATAAATTAAGTGATAATTAATGCAAGGGATTAGAACTTAATTAGAATAATAATAATGGTGTTCTCTGCTTCAAAGGTCGTTACCCGGCCACCATGATTGCGTTACCAGCCATGTGAATTGTGAAGGGCGAGCATATCGTTCTTATTCATTTTTTTTCAACTTTATTAAAATAATGGAAGTTATATATTAAGCTTTTTGTTAATGTCTGATAAAATGATAATGGAGTCCTAATTTAAAAACATATATGTGTGTGGCATACACTTCGTCATGGTGCAGATGCTGGGATTTATAAGAAATATAAAATCAAATATATATATTTACAAAGGAGATAGTAGTTGGAGGTCAGATACATGGTATGGTTTGCATTATAGTCAGATCGAATTAGTATAAGATTATATTGCAATAAGCAAGGATAATGAAGGTCAGAATGAAATAAAAAAGTACGTATTTGATAATATTTTGTTTAGCATTTTTTTTTTTTGGTTATGCTCTTTAAGAAGGTACTTGGAGTAGAAAACTGTGCCATAAATTAAACATTTTGAATTCAACTATTAAAAAAGCGAATCTAATTTGTTCAAATGGTGTTATAAACCAACTAATATTAATAACTCGAGGTGATAGCAAAGTTATTATGAATTTTATATCATTCTCTTACATACACGTCCCCTTAAAATAAAGTCAGCTCACGAGTTTGAAGTTTGCACATGCTTATCATACTTCGTGCTTTAATCAACTATCAATATTGGGGGTCGTGGAAATTAGAACACCTGACCACCTGGCCGAACCAGTTGTGAATCCCTGTCATAAACAGTTATATTTCGACAAGTTGGTAATTTATGACATGATATCAGAGCTGATTTATCTTTGAGATCACGTGTTTAAATTTCGACGACCTCTAATACTAACCATTGTATTGAAGAACATAGTATATGCCGGGCATGTGCCAACTTTAAGTCAATGAATTGACTTTCATTTGAGAAATATGTAAGAAAGTAATTAAATACTATACATAAAATTCCGTCAAATAACTCTGAGTTTATTAATAAGATGCAAGCAGATTTGGTGCTCAAACCCTAATAATGGCATCAATGTATATATTCGATTGTTGATATACAGTCCATTATCTTCTTTGTCCCCTGGTCATAGAGATTATCCATCTAATCTAACCTACTTCATCTTCTTACACTCCTCTTTCATTCTCTTATTGCTTAAAATGAGGACAAAGCGTGGTAATGATCAATTGTTTGACAAACCCTCTATTCTTTTTCTCCCATGATTTGTCTTTGCACATGATTCTCCTCCTGACTTTTGAAGTTCGGTGGCATATGATATGATATATATGGACAAATTTGAGATGAGTACTTTGATTATCGGTTGGTACCATTTCTTAATTGTTTTGCTAGCCTAGCACAACCTTTTCCCCTACCAAACTAGGGCCCAATAACAACTTCTTTCTTTCCCACATGCCGGTAGTTAGTTAGATCATTTGCTTGAAAACTGGAAGCCTTCGAAAACACTGGCGGACACCGTGAGTAAATATTCTCAGAGGTTTCCCTTTTACAAATTTAAATTTAAAAACCAATTGTAAATTTTTAAAATTAGTATATGATTTTTCTTAAACAATATATCAAATTGGTAAAAGTTGTAGCTAGCGTAATATCACTAGGTGTTTTTTATGTTGTTATTTTTTTAAAGTACAATTAGTGTCTATCTTATTCAACAAATCTCGTTCAATATATACTAGAAAATGATTTGGAACCTGATCGTGAAACACCCCGACCCTTTTAAACAACCGAAATACCCATGACTCCTAAGCTGGTTAAAACGAAGGTAAAAACAAATTCAAATACTACTTATTCATTTCCAAGAAAAAAACATCAAGTGCAATGCCCTAAATAATTGGGCGACCACAATCCTTAAGATCTCAACCTAATCTTCAGTACATGCTCAAATCATAAATGCAATAACTAAACAAATCTAACTACGTCTCCTAACCGAGCTCCTCGAGATCTCGTCAATGCTGGTGAGGCTGCTCGCCTCGCCCGGTCTCTTCTCATATTACACATCCGCTATCCCTTCTTCAACCTGGTGAGTGATAATGGGTCAATCCTGTCATTATTATAGCCTAATCCTTACCATAAGCATTTACTTAATATTTAACATTATTAGAATTTCCCTCTTACAGGAAAGTCGTTCTCGCTTTCATTCTTTGTAATTTATTCCTCTAATTAACTTATAGGAGTTCTCTACTCCTATTCTTGACTCATACTCATAATCACTAGAGACCACCGTGTTACTCATCATCGTTCGGTGTCGCTACCTCAAAAGCGATGGTACTGCGTTACGTCTCGCTGTCCAGCACCATGCCCAGCCAACTACTGGGTTACGTCTCGTCGTTCACTAGTGACCCAAAATATGTGATCAACTGTTGTGTTACGTATCGTCGTCCAACAGTTATCTGATCAACTACCGTGCCCAGTAGTGATCCAACCGCCCGAGGGTTCCCTTACTTAACTGAGACCATTCATACATCATCACACACATTCACATGCATAGCACAACGCATGCTTCCACCTTCAGTAGTCGGTGAGGTACCTCAAATATTAATTGTGCATAACTAACTAAATTAATGAAATAACTTGAAGTAAAAGACATAAACTAAAGGATCTCGATGAAAATTTTACCCCCTTTACACTCACGTCATTCGCTGACCTTGCTCGATTGATATGACCCCTCTTTACTGCCAGTGGATATATGCCAATGCACGAAATTGCACAATCAGTCTCCTCATTCTTATCCTCCTTTTGTACTCCCTCCTATTAAGTATTTAGGCAAAACTTAGTTCACTTCTCTACCAACGTTACTAGTCAAACAACCTCCAATCCGGTTGGTTCAAATTCCAAACCGTTCGACCTCTCCTAAGTTTTGTCACCCAATTCTGGAAAATTATGCTTCTCTCTTGCGTATAAACCGAGAACTTCTTCCTTTCTCCCAACTCCCTCTCGTTTCTTCCTTCTGTGCCTCGACCTTGGACTTTTAATTACCCAAATCATTACCGAAACAAAAAAAAGAGGTATCACAGATCTCTATTCCATTATGAAGTTTTGTTTTGTTGTCACAAATTAATACAAGTTTCAGAAGCTAATAGACCGATGAATATAAGAGATTTAATTTTGTTTTCACCATCAACTCAGCTAATTCATCAACTCCTTTCAACTTTAGAAATTTCTCATCATTCTTAACACAATGGTAATCATGTTTGAAGGTTGGATTGGCCAAATTAGAGGGGGTCTTACCGGACTTATAAAAGATAGTTGCCCCTAGTCGAGAATGATGCTTCTTTTTTATTTATTTATTTATTTATTTATTTATTCAAGTGTTGATAAATTGAACAATTTGGTTGGAGTTTATTTAATGTATAACTACATTTAATGTTTTCCAGTCTTACTTTATGGGCTTTAGATTCCAAGTCAACTTCAAATTTTTTTTGGTATGCTTATGATTACTTCGAAGAAGTCATCGTGATTTGGAGAGAATGATTGTCGATCGCGCTGTTCGAAAAATAATCGACCGAATTGTACACTTGCGTTGTCTCAACGTGAAAATCATGAGCTTAAATTTGTGCATCACACTTATAGATAGTGTGTGTGTGTGTGTGAGGGCATAATTAATGTTTGAAACGTTTGTAACGTGCAGGGCAAAGTAGTAAGGAGGGGAGGCCATATACGAGACTGAGGAGGAGCCATGGCATTTTGAACATGCTGGGTTGGGGGATCCTCACCATAATAGGTGCCATCGGAGCTCGATATTTCAAGCACATGGATCCCGTCTGGTTCTACGGCCATGTTTTGGTTCAGGGCTCGGCTTTCATCATGGGTACCGTCGGCGTCATTGCCGGGTTGGTGTTGGAGGGCAACCTTAGTGCCAATGTCTCGACCCACAAAGGGCTTGGCATTTTCATCCTTGTCTTGGGCTGCCTCCAGGTGCATATAACCGATCCAACCCCGGCCCATTCTTTTCCATTTCACCCCTTTGATTAAAATCAGTTTAATTACCTTTTGTTCTTGAATATAATATAATGTACGAGTTTTCAGGTGATGGCGATCTTGATTCGGCCAGAGAAATCATCCAAGTACAGGTCTTATTGGAATCTTTACCATTATGCGGTGGGAAGGATACTAATTGCTTTCGCCGTCGGCAACGTTTTCTACGGGATCCATTTGGGCGGGGAAGGGAGTGGATGGAACGGCGGTTACGGAGTTGCTCTTGCCGTCCTCTTTGTTATTGCCATCACCCTGGAGCTCAGGATGCGGCTCAAAGAATAATTAATTAATTAATTAATTAAACATGGCTGACTATTGTGCAACTTTTGTCGACGGAATATTGTTGTATACATATATTTTTTATATTGATATGGTTGTTAAATTTTAAAAATTATGTGCAGGGATGTGCTCTGTATGATCAGAATGGGGTGATTAAGGGTGCTTAATTTGGTAATTTGATTTCATTGGATTTTGGTTGTTCATTTATATGATCAGTATAAGGTGATTAGGGTGCTTAATGTGGTAATATGATTTTATTGGTTTTTGGGTGTTCATTTATGTATGGTCGTTTGTACTATTTCTCTTTAACTCTATACTAGAACTTTTTGCAAAGATGCTTTTGTTGTGTGTTATTTATCTTTTTTTAGCTCATTAGTTAGAAGTTCCATCCAAACTCGCTACAGAAGAATCAACTCGTTCTCAGTAAGCACGTGTCAATTGTAGGAGCAAGAATTTGACATTGGGGGAGGGGGGGGGGGGGAGGCGAAGTTTCTTATTATCTCAATGTAACGAAGTGTTAAAATTATCAAAATAACAATAATTTTTCTTTTGATGAATAGATGGGTTTCCTTTCATAAAAAATGTGGTGCTAACAAGTACCCTGTTAGCTAGGTAAATCCAACCAAATGGCAGAAGACAAAAACTACAAGGAGCAGCTACTAATACAGCCTCTGAGACAGAAAACCAATCACCCCACCCAGAACTGACTAAGTCTCTGACTACCCAGAAAACATTCAACTTCGGATTTAATCATCTTCAGAAGGGTAGAAAGAGGATTTGCTTTACCAGCATACATACGTCTGCATCTTTCCCGCCATACGTGACTAACCCAACTCTGCCAGATAACTCTCCCCGTTTCAGCAGCTTCTGTTGTAGCACTTAGTTTCGAAATGATCCAAGTAACCTCATCATCCCAACTCTGCAGGTTATGGATGGAAATCACCCTTCCAAGGAGAGAAATATAAATTTGCCTTGAAACAGACCAGTGCACAAAATATGGTCCCTATCCTCAACCCCTGCATCACAAAGACAACACTTCATGTCTCGCGAGAACCCCATTTATGCATTTTTGCCTTAGTATTTATGCTATCTCTCATAACCAGCCATGTTAAAATCCGGTTTCTAGGGATATCTCTGCCCTTCCAAACAATTTTCCACCAACTTACAGTATTCCTAGCAGGACGAAGGAGCTTCCAAACCCTCTTAATAGAAAAGAGATGCATAGGAGAGTTGTCCAACAGAAAAACATCCCCCCTAACCGAAATGTAAGGTCCAACTCTGCTTCGAAGTTTCAACAACTTACTCCAGTTCCAAGAACCAGATGAGCAGGCATATGTCCAGAAGTTTCTGCCCTTAAGCTTGTATCTATTGATCCAGGCTACCCAGATGGAGCCTTCCTATAATAAGATCATCCAGATGTGCCTTGTCATACAAGCCTGGTTAACTATATAAATCTCTGAATCCCAGACCTCCTTCCCTTTTGGGGAAGGTAAGATGCTTCCAAGCCACATTAGCTCTGAGTTTGACCCCAGCTTCAACCCCCCAGATAAAGTTGCTACAAATTTTCTCCACTTCCTTGATAACAGCTTTCGGGAGAAGAAAAACAGACATCCAGAAGTGAGTCAGATTGTAAAGAACAGTGCCAACCAGTTCAATTCGACCTGCATAAGAGAGAGTCTTTGCCTGCCAACTCCACACCCTAATCGCAAGCTTTTCAATCAATGGTCGACAAGCAATTAAACTCAGCTTGCCAGAGATTAGGGGAACTCCTAAGTAACGAACAGGAATCTTCCCAACTGATATCCAAATCTATATGCTTTTAATTTCCTTTCATCCTGTCCAGACCTCCAAAGAAAATCTCACATTTACTAGGATTTGACTTGAGGCCTGAGACCATTTTAAACTGAGTCAGAACACACTGCAGTTCTTGGATACTATCATTTGATGCATCCGAGAAGACCAACAGGTCATCAGCAAAACATAGATGAGTGAGCTGAACCCCTTTACACATGAGGTGGTAAGGAAAGCACCCCTCAAAAGCTGACTTATCAATGAAACAGGAAAAAACTTCCATTGCTATTGAAAAGAGATAAGGGGATAGGGGATCTCCTTGTCGAAATCCCTTCTTAGCTGGGAAATAACCCACTAAACCTCCATTGAAACAGACACTAAGCATAGGTGTCCCCACACACATACGAATCCAGTTCACAAATCTTTCTGGGAATCTCATACATTTGAGAACTTGAAAAATGAAATTCTAGTCAAGTGAATCAAACGCCTTCATCAAATCTATTTTTATAACACATTTGGGAGAAACATTCTGATGAAAATATTTGCTAACTAACTCATGGGCCAACAATATATTCTCTCCAATTAATCTACCCTTAACAAAAGTTGTTTGGGTTTTGCTGATTAGAAAAGGGAGGAGAGAACTAAGTCTGTTAGCAATGAGTTTAGATATGCACTTATAGAGAATATTGCAACAGGAAATTGACCTAAAAATTTTCATCTCATCTGGGTTTGGGACTTCGGGAATCAGAGAAAGAATTGGTGTATTAATAGGTCTAGAACTTTGTCCTGTTCAAAGCATAATTGTGTAGTTGAACATAACTCAGGACCTATGAGAGGCTTGGCATATTGAAAGAAAGCAGCAAAGAACCCATCCGGACCTGGGCTCTTATCTCCATCCATAGAAAAATCACCTCCTTTATCTGCTCATCAGTAAACGGCTCACAAAGCCCCTCAATCTGCTCTTCTGAGAGTTTTCTTCTCAGCAAAGCATCAAAGAATTCGTCAGACTGAGCTACAACTTCAGAGTCCTCTACACCCAATAATCATTTATAGAATCTAACTTCAATTTGAGTCATCTCTTCAACATCATGAATTGGCTCTCCAACCTCATTCTTAAGAACCCTTATAGTACTTCTTTTCTGTTTTACTCTAACAGCACGATGAAAAAAGGCAGTATTCATGTCCCCTGTTTTTAGCCAGTTTTCTCTTGACTTCTGCTTGCAGAAAGACTCCTCTGCATCTAATAGAACTCTCAACTCCATTCCCAACTTCTTTTTAGTTTCAAATAGATATGCAGATGGAGCAACAAGGGCCTGTTGTTGTATGTCATGAACTTCCATCTCCTTCTCCCTCACTCTCTCAGTTAAATCTGAAAACTCCTCTCTATTTAGCTTCCTCAATAGGTTTTTTAAGTTTTTCAACTTCTAACTGACCCTGATCAGTGGATGACCAATAACATTACTTCTCCTAGCCTCTTCCAATAACTCATCAAACTTAGCGTGATGAAGCCAAAACTTGAAAATTTTGAAAGGCTTCGGAAGCGACTTCAACGTAGCAGTTGTATCAACATACATATGGGACAATGATCCGAGACTCCATGGGCTTGGAAATGCACCTTGCTGTCTTTAATTGAGTCCAGCCATGAAAAATTGACTAGAACTCTATCCAAACGCTTAGCAATTGAATTAGCTGTCTGTTTGTTCAGCCAGGTAAACCAAGGACCAGTGGCCTGATGTTCCTCCAACTCTAGATCATTAATCCATTCATTGAAAAATGTCATAGCTGCATCTACTCTAGGGGAGTTTGAAGCTTCTGAGGGATGTCTTATATCATTGAAATCCCCCATCACTATCCAGGGAACAACAATTACTCTAATCCTTCGCAATTCATTATAAAGAAACTGTCTGGGAGCCTCATCATTTGCTACATATACTACTGTGAAAAAAAGGTTTTGTACTCCCACCATAAACGGAACAAATTGGTCAGGAGAGTGCAGAACAGTAAGCGGAATATTCTAATCAAAATATGATTAAAGCCAATCAAAATATGACCTAGACTAAAAATATATAGAATTATACCATGACAGGTTTAACATAAAAGATGATTGTTGTGTAACACGTTCTATTTTCACTTAATATAATATTCAAACTAAAATTTTACCGGTCAACGTTGATTAAAACAGAAAAAAAACATACAATTCAATATTGTGTAGACCATCATATTTTAAAAGCGAACAAAATATAATATCTAACTCACATCATTCAATTCTATCGTTAACTCTAATAGGGTCTATCAACATTAGCCCTTATCATCCAAAAGCTCATACATAGTTTGAGGTTCTCCTACATGACCTCCATTTCGTGGATCCCCCCCCCCCCCCAAAACATAGTTTGAGGTTCTCCTACATGACCTCCATTTCGTGGATCCCCCCCCCCCCCCCCCCCCAAATGCCATAATTACCAAAAAAAAGACTCATATAGTGCAATGGATCTGCGTGGTCCTATAGTTGAATGGTGACAAGTGCAATAGATCAAATTCACTATCTCGAATAGGGCTAGAAACGGTGTGGTCTGGTCCAGACCGAACCATATATGCGGTCTATGGTCCAGACCAAGAGGTTAGGGTATAGACCACAGATCATACTACAGACTATATGATCCAGACCAGACCATGCCTGTGCGGTCTGGTCCGGTACGGTTTGGTCTAAGTAGACCACAGTGAAGGAAAAATGAACAATTTAATTAGTCAACCGCACAAAAAAATTGAACCAATAGCTAAGATTTTTTTTTTCTTTTCTTAAAACTTAAATTCCTACATGCATGGATAATTTTGACACCATAAATCTTAGTAAATAATAAAGATACAAAATCAAAACATCTCAGCTTGTACCATAATGTCATAAACATTTACGTAATGTTATATGGAGACATGATTGTCTCTACTCTCTAGTGAAATGTGGTTGTTAACGAAGTAGGAGATGAGATTCTCAAAATTAAGATTGAGACTTGGGTATCATTGTGGGAGTTGGGAGAGTGGTCTAGTGGGTTGCGAACATATATTGAGAAGTCTGCTGGGTCCACGGTTTGGTCCGGTAAACCGCGGTCTAGACCATACCAGACCAAAAAATCAAAACATCATATAATACAGATCATACTTAACAGTCTACGGTCCGGATCAAGCTGTGCGATCCAGTTTAGACCATGATTTTCCAAACGGTAGGTTATACTTTCCCAGCCCTAATCTCGAAGTATAAATTTTTAACCTTGCTTATTATTCTTCGCATAATAACTACCCAAGACTATAAAATTCCGTTAAAAGAAATGTAACACTTTAGTCCCTTAGATTGTGATTTTTTTTTATACCCAGGAACCTCAGCCCCACGTGCCACTTTGTGACAGCGGGTCCTACTAAACCTGGGGGCCACCTGCATTTAATTTGACGCCAACGGGGCTTCGCCCCCAGCAGCCTTGTACCTCCGGGAACACCAACGAGCCTCGCTTGGATTCGAACCTGGGATCTGCAACTCCCAAGTCTTCACTGTTGCGGCAGCTTTACCGTTAGGCTATCTTACCTTTGGTCCTTAGATTGTGATTTTGATGATAAGTAATCCGATATTTTATCTTCTTCAATTCGGATAATAAGTTACTCTTTCATAAAATTAAGGATATATTTTTATTCCTATTTACTTTTCATTTTTATCCGCCTGAAAAGAAATTTTTTCTCTTCCGGGTGTATTTTTACTTTCATTTATTATTTTGTAACCTTTTTTTTTAATTAAAAGGCAAGGGATATCTCCACCATTATATAAACACGAACTCTTTTTGGGATTGATATAAACTCAAACCTGTCATTTCCCCACTAGAGAGCTCCCTTCTATTACTTTTCCTTATTGGAGAAATGGTTCCTAATCCTCCCCCTTTCATCTCTAACAGTAAGTCATTTTTCCTTCACAAATTCATATTCTGTCATTTTGCTTATTTACATATTCTCTCAAGCAAATCATCTCAGCTCGTCTTCGTTTGGTTTGGTTTAGTATTGTTGATTGTGTTTTTCACATACATATAACTTATCTATTCGTTATTGAGAATTTGGGACAAAAAATATCGATCTCTCATCTTCATTCACATAAATTCAATTAAAATCGCGTGAGACTATGCACGTAAGGACACGAGGTAATTGTATAATAACAGTCTTTGGACCTTCTCGGGTGACGCATAAGTTGTTAGCTTGAGAGATTCAAGATTGTCAGATCTCTTGACAACTCAAACAATCGAGGGAGATCCAAGAGTACATCTTATATTATCATATGAAAACAACTAAATATCAAGTAAGATTATTTTAATATGTCGTTTGAATGGGTTATTTGTGAGTGGTACTCGAGGCCAAAAACTATATACGTGGTATTTGACTCCAAATATCACATTTCGATCACGGAAAATGATATTTCAATTGTGGTATTTCTTGAATACTACAATCATGGTATTCTTAAAATACTAGGGCAGGCTAGTACTATGGGAATAACCTCTTTTTCTCCCAATTTTTTTAAAGAATCTTTGTTTGTAATTTTGATAACTTGGGGATAAAAAAATTATACATCCTCACATGTATCCAACCGATTTTAAGTCGATTTCACGGCAAAAATTCAATCAACATATAATTTTTGGGTGGATTTTCTCCGAACTTGACGAAACGATGATGGTTTTGTACGTGTTTGATATTTTAAGTATTCGCAACTAAAACTAGCTGGCTATATGCTAAAAGTATGCTCTAAATCCTCTCAATTCGTCATTTAGAAGATTCATATAATGATTAGAGTTATGATTTTCTCTTAGTCCGGATGTTTGTTTATTCTCCATAATCTTTTCTAAATAATATCTTAGAAATAAAGTCAATCAACACTTTGAGAAAAGTTACACCATTTCACGAATTGAAGAATTGAGTTTTCAAGGATTGTGTGGGTGGGTTTCACTATCTCATGTGAAATCTTGGGGAATGATATTTGGGAAATGATAAAATATTGGGTGAAAGAGCTTTTAAAGCTAAAATCTTCCGGATATAAGTCCAATACCTTAACTATTGAGGCTACTATTGTCATATATAGGGAAATGATATTTGCCAAATAGTCATTTTCTTCTATATAGGTTAATATTTACATGTTGAGTGAGGTAAGTTACCAAGAATAAATCATTATTCTTATCGTTATCTTTTACGAACAAAAAAGTAAATAATATTAACGATATAAATTACCATAATTTATATAAAAAAACATAACGTCATAAACTAGTTACCGTTGGACAAGCGTAAATAAAATGGAGGGAAAAAAATAATAAATGTACCACACAAATATCAACGGAATAAAACTATCGACAATGTAAGGTATTTTGTCCAAGAAATAACAAGAGAAAAGTTAGAATACAAAAACACAAACCCTCAACCCATGAAAGCTCCCCAAGCAACAAACTAGTGGACCCAACCTAAAAATTCAAATGAAGCAAATATCGTGTGTTTCTTGTAGTAGTATTACTCTTGTGATTGTTTTTTTTACGATTTGCGCATTTTGTATTTAATTTTATTATCATGGGTGGATTTGAGAATATGTTAATTGACATGTGTTAGGTAAACTATTTGTCATGCATATGTGAAAATTTGTGTTCTTTAAAAAAAATATGAAGCATGTTGATATTGTTTCCCAGAGCGCTCATAACTCGAAACGACCTGTAACTCGACCCGAAATCGAATGATTTTGGTCAATATTTGACCCAAAATCAGCCAACCCAACATGACCAGACCCATAAACGAAGGCCCCAACCCAACCCAATTACCCAGTCTAAGCTCATAATAATAAGTGTTAAATCATAAGCAAATAACGAATGGGACACCATAAGACAAGAAGTGGGGATACAAACACCTTCCAAAAATCCCATGTTCACAGCCTGATGTGTTACACACATATGTGCACTGTCTTTGATTTATTCCTTATATAATTCCATAAGTATATTGTACAGGCATGGAACTACCCCAAAATGATGGTGATTCTCTGGGCAGCCTACTGGAGGAATATATCCAGTCAATAGACTCCCCAACCCAGTTCAGTGACAATGGTTGGTTCATTAACAACACCCAATCCACAGTGATAACCACCTTCACTAGTGAAGAAGCTGGGAAAGACCTCCTTGAGGAATTGTTAGAGACACCTGCAACCTTTGATCATCAGGATGAAGGATTTCATGGTCACAATCCATTGTATGATTTTGTTGATGATACTAATTTCTTTCCTGAAACCATTGAGTCATTGTTCCCAATCAACCAACTTGTGGAACAAGATTTGGCATTTGGGCCGAGTCAAGGAGATTTGGGTTCGAATACGAATTCGGTTGTGGAAGAAATCGACGGTACGTTTTGTGATTTACAATAGCAACTACTCATTATCATTCTTTCGTTTCTTTTTTGTTGTGCGCGCGTTAAAGAATATTAATTCTCTGCATTGTGGATAAGGGTTTATGGTCTAATATATGTAGTATCTTATACATTGTTAATTAAGTTTAATTTGTAAAATGGGGTCTTCATTTGAACCTTTGTGGTTATGAATGGTATATATAGGCTGGCAGGATGTGAATCTCAAGATGCACACTTGAAATGTGATTCATTGGAAAAAAAAAAATATTTATTAGATTATTGTATTAGATCAAGTAGTACTAGCTATGAGTTAAGAAAAGATGACTCATCCTGAAATGTGATTCATAGGGGGGGAAAAAATACAATAATTAGATTATTGCACTTTAAAATGGAGGGCAAAAATTAAAGCCAAGATAAAAGTGGTAAATTCAAATTATTCAAAGAGACATGAGTTCACACTCAATAACATTTATGTCAAAGTTAAACAGTATAATAGAAGAATATATGGTCACATATTAGATAAATGACTCTGTTGGGTTAATGGGAAACAACTCAGTTGTTCTTTGTTCCTTCTTTTTTTTTTTTTCTTTCTAAAAGCCCTTTCTTCCTTTAACATGAATATTATTATTAATTAATTAATATATAAAACTAAACTCAATTTACTGTTCGGTAAGAGATTAACTAATTTACACTACTGTTAAATGTTTTACTAACCCAAAATGGCTACCACTTAATCTATAAACAAAGATTTTCTAGCCAAGCGTATTTCATTTGTTTAAGTGAGTAGAATGGGCACCTTCATTATTTCATGTCCACATTAAATGTGAAATAACAATAAACTAATGCAATTTTGAATATAAATCGTTGAATGTTTAAAAATATTATATGGTAGGTTGAATGTTCGTGAGAGAAATAACAATAAATTAATACAATTTTGAATATAAGTTGTTGAATGTCTGAAAAATGTTATATGGTTGGTTGAATGTTCGTGAGAAAAATAATAATAAACTAATGAAATTTTTGAATATAAGCGGTTGAATGTCTGAAAAATGTGATATGGTAGGATGAATGTTCACGAGAGAAAAAATAGTGACTTTCCAAATTAAATTTTTTATTTATCTATAAGTTGACAGAATAGTTGTTGTAAATGTAATTTTAGTGAAGCGGTTTGTAATGGTAGCATCAGTTCTATCTAACCCGAGTCAACACTCTAGCCCTATCCAATTCATTAATTTGAACGGTTCAAGAATAACATGCTCGTCAGTCGCCACAGGAGGTAGAGTGTGGTGCGCGCATATAAAGTGAAATCAGAGTTATTGTTCACTAAACCTTTGTTAGTTCTTTTAATGTTAATGCATTTATCACTTTTCAATCTTCACATAATTCATAGCTGCTGGTTTTTTCTTTGAAGTTGTGAACTTTTTGTTCCATAGTTTTCACTAAAAATTGGGGCATCGTCCCCTTTTCTTTGGTTGATTCGGTAGAGATCAGGGAGCACAAAATTGTTTGTTCTCGTGGGTTTCTAATAAAATCCAAATCGATTTACTGAAAATTAATTCAACTAATATAATTTTTGGATGACTTTTCTTTCAATCCAACAAAAGTAGTAATGTTTTTGTATGTAGTTTTCTTATTTTAAGTATTCACATCGGAATCCATGAATTATGTGCTAGCCTACAAGTATGCTTTAAACTTAGTCACTTCACCATTGGAGCACTGATATCCCACAAAATTTATTATATATTATGCACTTCAATCAATCTACGGTAGGGCGTATAATTGTTGGTTACGTTATGCATGTCTACATAAGTAGAACTGACTTATTTATTTTGAGTATGATAAGATCTAAAGGGTGAGAATAAAAAGTCTTTTATTTTTTTCACTTTTTCATTGATTTGTATCTTCTTTGTTTTCGCTCGAATCTAAATATTTATGACACAGATGGAACAATTAAAAGATGGTGTCAATTTATACTGAGAACTTAAATTAGTCAAACTAAGGAAATGAGTTTGAGAAGTTGTTTAACAAAACTGATGAAATTTAAAATTGAAGTTATTATATTTTGATGAATAAATGTGGAAACCCCTTTGTAATTATGTGTTATGTTGCTCCAATTCCTATATGTGATTTTAGCATGAGTCAATGTAAGTCTAACACATAAATAATCACACTGTTTTGACTGTAACGTGTTCAAGTTCTATCAATTAAAAGTCAAAATGAAAAAAATACAAACCACACTGTCAAAAATAAAACTAACCTCGGGCCGTTACTGAGCTCGGCCGGCACGTATCTAGTATATATATATATATATATATATATATATATATATATATATGGAAGAATCCAATCTATTTAATGCTTCATAAAAGAAAAAAAAAATCCTATGCAAGTTTTGATTTTTTTCCTTAGAATTCAATACCTTTTTCATTTATTGTGAATCTGCCTAATATGTTTGCATGGGTGGATAAATGATCATAAAGGTGTTGTTGGTAAGGAAATCTCTGTGGATAATCATGGTGGTGACAGCTCTTCCATATTAGCTGAGCCTGTAGAACAAATAGCTCTTCCGTTAGCTTCTCCACATACAAATACTGCCACAGAGAAACGAGCAAGAAGGGGCAGATACTCTCTTCAAGAGTTTGCTAAGCTCCAGGCTGAAGATCCAGAAAAAGCAAACAAGTATGTATAATTGAAACTCTTTTTGTTGTGCTTGTTTTTTTGGGTTGGTTTTGCATAAGGTAAGTGCTGAAGTCAAGTAGGGGTGGCTATATGGTCCGGTCCGGTTAAATTGGTCCGAATTTCGGTCCCGGTCCGGTCTTGATTTTAGATGGAACTTGTGGAAATTTGAGTGGCCTGAGATCTCAAAAGGTGAGGAGTTGGTTAAGTTTTGGGTGTTGGGCTCTCCTATCCGGTCTTTATCCGGTTTTCGATCAGGTCACAAACGATTTTTTACCTCAAATCTCAGTTCGGGTTATACGGTCCGGTTTTGGATAAACCCAAACAGGCCGGACCAAATAGCCAGTCCTAATATCAAGTGTTAATTATTAGTTGTTCCTAATGATATATATATATATATATATTTAAGATGTCCAAACATGTTTTTTGAGACATCATACGTCAAATGAAATTGAAAGTTAACTCACTGGTTTGAAATTCGAACAATCTCGAGATATAATTTGCTTTATTTGAACTATCGCTTTGTATTATGACATTGGCACATAGGATGTTGAAGAATCGAGAGCTGGCTAAGGAAAAGGAGAGGAAGAAACTCGCAGCAACTATCCTCGAGAAAGAATTGGAAAAAGTCAAAACGGAGGCCTCTCAATTGGGCTCTAAATTTGATGCGATGCAGGTATTTAATTAGTTGTGTGCTTAGCTTCAGGTTTTTAACATCTTAAGCTTAAATTGTAGAAACAATAAGTGTGTGTTTCGGAAGAATTTATGCCTTTTTTCTCATCATTTGTATTTCATCTCTGGATATGTGTATATATATATATGTGTGTGTTCACCAACTAATGCAACTAATGATGATCAGGTTGAGAACAAAAAGTTATGCGCTGAAGGTGCAATACTGAAACAACATCGAGCTTACCTCCAGAACCAATTGGCCCATCAAGACGGTAAATTAATTCCTATTCTCAATCTTCAATTTGTGCTAGCTGTATTTGAATCTCTAGTACTAAATCATACATAATAAGAAATCACATTATTATATCTAATAAACCTTTTTATTTGTTTTGACAGAGGTGATTGAAAAAGTGAGAGCAAAACTATCTCATTTGATGGCGGCAGCACCATTAGTTGTACGTGGTAATAAGAAGAACTACAGGGGCATCCAGGAGTTGCAGGGTGAGGTCCAACAAGTTCAGCAACTGATTGCCCAACAACAACGCCTGTTGCCCAACGGGAACCAAAATCTCATGCTCAACAATGCGCAACAATTACTCCCTGATCAGCAGCAGCAACCGGTAAACAAAATCAGATTTATTGATATTTCATTAATTTTATTGATACTATGATTGATTCTTTTGTTCTACCACGACAATGATATATATGAGTTTGATTTTGGCAGGGCCGCCATCTCCTGCTGCAGCCACGACAGAGCTATAATTTCCCAGTTGCTGCTGCCAATGGCGCTTCTTCCTCACTGGCGGCCAACAATCTCATTAACTCAGCAAGCCCATATTATTTTACCTTTCCGTGATCTTTGCGTATGCTAGACTAGGAAATGATGAGAGGATCATATCTTTGCTGAATAATCTCTTTTTTTCTTGCGAACAAGACTACATATGAGGTGGTTGAGGGAGGCCAAGTGACCTCTTACAAAACTGAAAACTCTGTTGTCGGAAGGACTATATTTTCAGCTATTTCTATGAATTTGTTGGGATTCAGTCTTTTTTTTTTAATTAGTTATATACAATTTTATATGCGTATTGAGGTCACCGTCCATTTTAGTTTGGTTGATATAAGTAAATTATTAGGTTGATGGGGGTCATCGTTACAAATCTCTCTCGTCAAGCTAATGAGTAAAAAGTCGAATTTGTAACGACTATGGCCGTATAAAAAGTCAATTCATTAGGATAGGAAAAATAATCCATCTTTGGCTACCCAACCAAGCTCAAACCAATTATAGTGGGGGAAAAGCTGAGCAGCGTGTTTTTTTTTGGCTCAGATAGCTTCTAGACAAGGTACAAGAACAATCTCACAACGAGGAGGCAAGATCTGGAGGACTAGATCGAGAAGTGCCTCTTCCCCACCGAGCGCCTCTTACCCGTCGTGCTTTCTTTGCCTTCTCCTCCACCGACGATCTACGACTTGAACTTCACCTCCACCGAGGAAGGAATCGGAGATGGATGGATGATGGTGATGAGGGTGGGCTGCTGGTGGCAACAAGCTCCTAACAAAAGAACCACCCTAAAGTCACACTGCTCAAAGGGGTTGACTAGGGGATAAGATGTTTTGGAACAATCAACTTTTGGGTGTGGACTAATCCTATGCCTCCATCATATATACTCACTAGTGACAACGGCGAATGTTACTTGCCATGGTAAGAGGGATCTATCACACATGAAAAAGACGATCGGCACAAAACTCACATGTATCTAATCATCCAGTCCAATTTTCACAAATTTCGATACATGGCAATTGCAATCAAGGAGTAATCAAGTCAAGACATCCATTCATTTGCACACATATGATAACTTAACACTTGCACCAACCTAATGCACTTCTCAATCATCATAATAGGATGCACTCGATCACAAGCATTCAATTCAAGGTCAATGCCAATAAACATGAGATTCTCCACCAACCAGCCACTTTGATCAAGCATTCACTCACAAAATCACATGCCAATCACAAATGATACACCCCCCCCCCCCCCCCGGCGCACACACACTTAAGCACGACATTGTCCTCAATGAAGAAAAAGGGTAGGGTGAAGAAGTTACCGAACCATTGGCAAGCAAAAGTTGGACAAGTTCCAGGGTAGGGGATTTAAGCTTCAAAGAGAAGAAGTAAACACACGCACATTCTCTCTCAAGGCGAGGTTATTACATATAAGAATATTCGACATCATGATTAAACACATGAAAAGCTCACAATAGTACTTGTTCACACACTAAAGAAAGAAAAATAACAAAGATCAGAGTTTCAAGTGGAGAAGTGGGCCAAAAGAAATCGGCTCTGCCACATGTCTCACTCGGTCGACTACCTCGCTCACGTCGTGATCACTCATCGTCGTCGGACAAGACTCCCTATTGTCGATCCATCCACTCCAGAAGAGTATTAGATCTATCCAACAGTGTGGAGACCCCTATTAACTGCTCCTCGAGGCGAGTGACTCGATCCTCGAGGTGGAATACGAATGTGGAAGGGCATGCTTCAGCCGATGAAGACGATGGTGGTGGTACAGGGTGACGACAGTGTTGTCATGAATGAGCAGGTGGAGCCTCTGCTAGATTGGGCTCCACTGGTGCAGGTTCCACATGCGGCCTCAATGCAGTCAAAGTTCAGAGTCTCTCAAGGTACTCCACTCCCCACTCTTTCTGGAACGGCTTCATGTTATGCAAAGTCTCGACTGAAAAAACTGTGTCCGGCCGATGATGGCAAAGCCCGTAGACCCTAAAATGTTGGGAAATGCTCGTAATGATGCCCCCCAAGTGCATCGTGTTGACTCGGTCTTGACCCAACACTCTCGACCGCTGATCCCAGATGAAGTGGTGTTGTGGGTCGGCTCTATGTATGGAGGGAAATCAACCCCATGTTGGTGACCATGCGCCCTGACTAAAGACTGGGGATCATTGACCGGGCGAGGAGCATATGCAGGATCCTCCACAGTGTTCGGAACTTCACATCATTGGTGTTGGAAGACCAAAACTGGTGGTCTCGATGCTCTGGCCGACAGATAGCACTGTAGGCCTCCTAGGAATGGAAGTATCTCGTGTACTTCCGCTCTGTCATCGTCATGGAAGTGGTGACGAGGCCCATGTCCTGAGCAAACCCATCATAGGTCAGCATGTGATGCTGACCTCCTAGCATAAACTCCACATATGGCCTGTTCCTTCTGCTGTTGTGTATCTCGTGGATGAAGGTGGAGTAGAACTCCACGCAGAGCTCTCTGTAGATGAGCTCGTCCACGGATAATAGACTCTCCCATAATGGATGAGCACCCCTGACATCGCCGCTCGACACCTGAACATGGTGGACATGTCCAGGTCCAAGAACCAATGAGGTCCCGCATCATTGTTCCTCCACTCTTCGATTCTATCCGCGCACTTGTGATGATTCACCAAGTAGCTAATGTACGGGTGAGCGGTATCCGTCATCCTGAAAAACGTTTAAACCATACACCCTACGTGGAAACATTTCATTAGTCTAAAATCGATGTGGAAAAAAGGAATCCCCCCTCCCCCCCGCCGCCACACACACACTAGGATCCCAGTATTATAATATTCCTTGAAGGCTTTTGACAAGATCAATTCCCTCACATTTAAGCTCAATTGCACACAAGGCACACCGAGGCATGGTTCTAGGTGATTCATAAATCATCAACAAAGAAAAATCAAACCTAAACCATGCCTCAACGGCCACCAACCATCATTCACAAAAGAGGATCAACATCCCTTCAAACATTGCACTTGGTGGGCACTTTTCTCAATTTAACACAAATCCTAACTAATTCGTGTCCACCAAGGCTCAATTAAGCTCATAACCACTTCAATCATCATTCAAATAACATTAATCGACTAACCCCTCGCCCAATGTCAACATTCATTCACTAAATCACAAAGTTCCCCTCACCTACAACTCTAATATGATTCTCTAAAATTAACAAGGTAAGAGTTCAAAATAAACTTAGAGACTCAAGTAGAATCATAGGGGAAGGTGAGGAGAGGGCGAGGGATTCGAAAAATGCTAAAAAAATTGCCCGGAGAGGCTCGCCGGAAATTGCCTCACCGGAAACATCAAGCCCAGACTAGAGAAGATTGTGTCTAGTTTTGGTTTGGAATTTGGGTGACCAAAATCGCCGAAAAACAACGTTTGTCGCAGTTTTTCCGGTGAAGATTTTAGAGGATTCCGGCGGTGGCGGCGTGAAGCGAAGAAGAAGAGTTCACGACCCTTTATATAGCACGAGCCTGAGGTTCACGGGCTGAGGTGTTTCACGGTCTCTGCCTCATTATCATGGTCGGCTGACCGTGATAATAGGGCAAAAACCGTGAACTGGTGAAAAAAAGGACATTCCCCAAAATTTCAAAACTCGATCTAATCAAATGTGCCCCTAACTCGATCACAACACATTCAAAACATGTAGACACTTAACTTTGGCACAGTGATCACTGCTCAACCACTAGAACTCATCACTCAATCACAAAAAGAGAAAACAAAGAAAAGAAAACAAACCTACACTAACGTCGCTAGCTCGACGTTGCGGATCTTTCATGCATGAGAGCACGAGGCCTCCGAGAGTGGATCTGACACGATCTCGGGGCGAGGCTTGTTGCCTCCCATCTTAAGCTCCAAAGGGTGGCCTTCTTGGTCGGGCACTTTCGCCTTACCATTGTCCTTCTTTGGGGTAAAGGTGTGGCTCATCTTTGCACGCCACACTTTCTTCTTCCTCCCATCGGGTTTAGTACCCGCCTTAGGCTCCTCTTTCACATCATCCAAAGGAATAAAAGCACTAGTGGGGTTCACCTTGAGTGGCTCACCTCCACTTTCCAACATATCCTTCGATTCCATCTCCTTTACATCACCCTTCTTACTCTTAGGGTCAATCGAAAAGGTAATTTGCTCATCTCCATCTCTCAATATCAAAGTACCCTCATTAACATCAATTAATTCATTGGTGGTGGCAAAGAAAGAACGTCCTAGTATGAGGGCATATCCACATCTTCACTAATATCCAAGATAATGAAATCCATCGGATAATAGCATGTGTCCACCCTCACTAGGACATCTTCCACAATACCCTTAAGACTAAATGGCATGACGTTAATGCTTGCTTCTAAATCCACCAAGGAGTTTTCTATGTGGCATGCTCCAATGCAAAGAGAGATCGTGAAACTACCTTTAGGCAACTTGTTATGGATGAAGGTCGAGCACTCCTCGCCCAAAGTGATGATGGCTAGGTCTTCAAGCTTGTGCTTCTTTGCAAGAAGCCCTTTGAGGTATTTTGCATACCTTAGCATGTACAACATTGCCTCCAAGAAAGGCATGGTAATGTTGAGCTTCTTGAGCATCTCCATGAACTTCCCACACTCCGCCTCCAATTGGTCCTTATGCACTCTTGTAGGGAAAGAAAGAGGAGGTTGTACTCAGACACTTGTGGTGGCGTTGGCGATGCCTTATTACTCTCTTCTTCCTCCCCTTCCGTGCCTTCTTGATCATCGACCGTTGGAGGAGCCTTCTCTTATTCGATTACTTCTTTAGCAACAAATTTCGGAGTTATCTTCCTGCTCCTCAGGAGAATAGCGTTGCAACCAGCGTTTTCATCTTTGGAGTTGGCAATCGTTTGGGAAGGTAGAGCTCCCCTCGGTCTTTGGGTGAGGATCCCAGCAAGATTGCAAATTGAGTCTCCAAGTTTTTAAGACTCGCTTGATGACTACTTAGACCCGCCTCAACCGAATAAAACTTGGTTGTTGCTACATCCATAAATTGCTCAACCTTCTCGAACTTTTGAGAGCTTGTACTCACAAAGGTTGTAACTAGGTCTTCAAGTTTTGCAAACTTGTTGGGTTGTTGTTGTTGGTACTCTTGACCACCTTGCACTGGGAATGGTTGTTCGAAGTTTGAGCCTTGAAATTGTGGCCTTGAATGAAAAGAGGCATTGGTTGATAATTTCCCATTGGTCCTTAGAAGCCGGGGGGGTCTTGGATTGCTTGAGGAAGACCAAGAGAAGTTCGGATGTTTCTGCCACCCCGGGTTGTAAGTGTTGCTATAGGGGTTGTTGTTCCCCCTAGCATTAGCGATGAAACTCACTTGCTCCTCTAGGGTGCTTGCTTCCTTCATCAATTGGCACTCCGAAATCTCATGGTTGGTACTTGAACACCAATAACATGCCATCAACAGCTTCTTACCTTGCTTCTTATCTTCAAGAATAGCATTAATCAACCGGTCAATCTTGGCGGCAAGTGGAGGACTCACTTCCATGGAGTGTACTCCTCTCTTGGCATCCCTTACACCACTTCTCATCAAACCCCGATCATACCCTTGTGTCGCCATATATTCAAGCAATTGGGTTAGTTTGGGTGGAGTCTTGTTCATCAACTTCCCCTTGACATAGAGAGTCAATGAGAATCTTGTCTTCTTGGTGGAGACCGTCATATAAAGTTTCAATCCGAAACTGTTCTTCAAATCCATGATGTGGGTATTGTAGGAAAAAGTCAAAATACCTCTCCCATGCATTCTTCAATGTGTCATCCTCCTCTTGGGAAAAATGGGTGATCTTCTTGTGCCACTTCTCCATCTTGGAAGGTGGACAATATCGGGCCATGAACTTGTTGAGAAAGTCGTCCCATGAGGTAATCGAGATGGGTGGTCTATTGTTGAGCCATCTGAGCACATTCCCCGCTAGAGAGTAGGGGAATAGCCTCAACTTCAAAGCATCCTCGGGTACCTCATTGATCTTCAAACTTCACGCAATCTCGATAAACATCTTAACATGCTCCCTCGGAGACTCATCTCAAAGCCCATGGAATTTCACATTGTTTTGGATCATTGTGTTGAGTCTGGACTTGATCTCAAAATTGTTGGCGGCCACGGGTGGATGCAAAATGGTCGGTTGAATGTCTACCGCCCATGGAGTCATGTAGTAGCCCATGGTCCTCGTTCCATGGGTTAATTTCACCTGCTAGAATATGAAACATACTTAAAACAACCACAACCTAGAGTAAAACCGAACCTCGCGGAGTAAAAGTACCTCAAACATCCAAGGATAAAGGGGGTAAAACGTGTACAAATAGACCCAAATCACCCGACCCACACATTAAGGTTTTGAAAAATACTAAATTCAAACCCACCCAAAAATTTAGAACTCTACGGTTTGTTTATAATTGGGTTGGGTCTAGGGATGTCAATCCAACCCGTAACCATGGGTACCCTACTCGACCGGAACCGGTCAATGAGGGTAATTACCCGCTTTGACGGGTTAAGGGGCGGGTACGGGTAATACACGGTTTCAAAATAAAGGGTAGGGTACGGGTATGGTAATCGATAATATCCGCCCTGTTATAACTGCCACGCTAACCAAATAGTCAATTCCCCTAGCCCTAACCCTACCCAGTAGTCGATTTTCCTTGCCCACACACAAGTGAGGTGCTTGCTCAGGCTCTTCTTGAAACTTTACTTGCTTGGGATATTGACACAAAGGTATCTACGATTACCTTGGATAATTGTTCTACTAATGATGCCTTGATGGATGTCATGAAGCATAAGTTAAGCAGTGAGCATTTGATGTGGTCTGGTTCTAATATTGTCTTTGCTGTTTTTGTTTATGTGTGGATTGTTGAAGCTAGAACAAATATGATGTCTACGATTACCTTGGATAATTGTTCTACTAATGATGCCTTGATGGATGTCATGAAGCATAAGTTAAGCAGTGAGCATTTGATGTGGTCTGGTTCTAATATTGTCTTTGCTGTTTTTGTTTATGTGTGGATTGTTGAAGCAAGAACAATTATTATGCGTTTGCTGTTTTTATTTGTGTGGATTGTTGAAGCTAGAACAATTACAAGTGTTGAGAATTTTTAATGTACAACAGTATGTATGTGCATATATGTGTATAAGTTCATATTTTAGGATTCGTACCCGTGGTTACCCCGTGGGTAGGGTATGGTTACATCATTTTCATACCCGGTGGTTATTTGGTCGGGTATTTTAGGAAGCTCTACCCGGGCGGGTTAGGAGTTGGTATAGGGTTAACCCGCACCCGACCCTACCCATTGCCATTCCTAGTTGGGTCGGAGATACTTTTAATTAAAAACCCAACCCAACTAAAAAAAGAGAACTATTCTACAAATAAAAGTTATATAAACTAATTCCCATAAAAAAGTTATATAAACTAATTAAATTTTTAAACAAATAAACCGAAGTGAAAAATATCAAAATGCATTAATGGTATTTGGATTTTAATGAAATACAATTTACTTCAAAATAAGTCTAGTATTTCTCACAAATGTTTGTCGAAATAAACTAAAATGATTATTAGTGAACACATTCATAATATATCATTCTTTTAAAATTATACACTTAAAAAATTATGTGAATTGTAGCCTATATTAAATATACATCTAAATTTTAAGTAGAATAATTTATTACGTTAGTGAATCACAAGAGAAAATTATGATAAAATATCTCAAGTTTCTTAAAAATATGTTTTGATTATGAACATTTATGACAATATTTGGAACACGGGCTGAGTCAGATTCTATGGGTTGCGTAACCCAAAATCCACACCCAACTCAATAGATGCAAGTTGTACAAAATAAAATCTTAACCCAATTTTAAATTTTAATTTAGCGATAAATACAGATTGGTTGAGTCAAATTGGACATATAAGTCAGTTTGCAGGTTATTTGTTCACTCCTACTCATACCAGTTATTATTATAAAAGTTGAGACTGTTATGAAAATATTATTATTATTATGGATGACCAACATTAGATGCTCCATGGTATGTTACAAGTTCTATGTAACTCATCTCCTTATATTTATTTCTCTATATGACACATTAGATGCACAATTGGGTGTTACATGTAACCCCCCTCCATTTCTATTTCACATTCTTTCTCACATTCATGTATATTAATTGTAAGAATGTGGAGGTTATGTGATGTGTGCCTATAAATAGATGATCTCCTTGTACTAAGGAATATATGAATAAGAGAGCTCTATTCCGCCTCTCTTCTTGTGTCTCTACTCTTACTCTTGTGTATGTTCCTCTTCCTTGTTATTTCATAACACGTTATCAGCACGAGCTCTGCCAAAGTAATGGTTGGTCATTGTCTATCTATATAATCACATATACTTGAGTAAGATCACAACACGATCAAGGTATGCAAATCTTCATGCAATTTCTTGTTAGTATGTTTATCTATCTCATTGTCTTTGAGGGATTATTTGATCATGTTATTTGTTCATATTATTTTATATATGTCGATGTCGTAACATGGAGTTTGTGCTTGGACATTATCAGATAATGAAAATTGCTCCTGTAGTAGCAAAACCATTATGGGTTGACTTATCGATTGCTACATTCGACATATAGAGAAATGAAAGTCTAAAGATCTCATTTTCCCCCGAAGTGGAAAAATGAAGAAAAAATGTGTCAAATGAAAGAAGTGGATCTGGTAACTAAAATATTGGAATATGAGTTACCATTGCGATGGGGAAAAAATCATTGATCTTGTACCCGATGTATGAAAAGAATTTTTATTGGTCCAAGAATCATTTTAAAGGAAAATGAAAATCTATATGTGCTCCTGCAGTAGCAATATTATCTTAGAGGTTTTACAAAGTGTAAGTTAATTTCTTGTTAGTTAAAGCTGAAAAATGTATTGGACTTGTGATGAGAAATATTATATAATATGATCCAAAGGGTGTTGTTTCATTCCTGGAAGCGAATGAAACAAACCATTCTTAAAAGTGAATGGATCGAGACACACCATTATATTAATATAATTTGTTGTTTGGATAACGACAATCAACAAATGTATCTTTTCACTAGAAGTGAAAGATAAAATAATTATAGATGAGGATGACAACTCATGTAGCAAAAGTCATGATCATATGCCGGAATGTGTTATGAAACACATATATGTTATTATTATTATTATTATTATTATTATTATTTTGTATGCTTTTGTATAGAATGAATATTCGCAAAAGTCAATACTGGTATTATATCATATAGTATGAAAGTAAGGAAAAGCTTCGGAAGAGATTGTGTTTTGTTACTTGAAGTAACTAAACAATATATTGGTGATATTCATAGTATGTAAATATTCTTATAACTATGTATATGTGCTTACAATAGTTTACCGAATCAGAAGGTGCGTCACGGCCAAAATGTAGTACAAGAATATGTGAAGGCTTCAGAAGAACTAATGTTTTGAGACGTGAATGAACTAAACTGTCAATTGAAGATGTATTACCGAATTCATAATTCAGTTGAAGATATTCGCAGAAACGAATATCATAATTGATATTGCATCAGAAATGTGTTCTAAGAGAACATATACTTAACTGGAGAAATTTGTACTACATGTATATTAGTACATATGAAAGTGTAAACTAGAAGTTTACAAGATTGAATAACCTTTTGTTTTGCATATCCGGTTATACCATCCCGGATACAAATGCGGAAAAAATGATTGAGATATCATACGGAAATTAAGTGAGAGTTTAGAGAATTCATCAATCAAAGGATTGATTATGTGATAAATGCCTCGAGGAGAATATACTCACTTGTGAAAATAATTGAATATGTTGAGATTTTATAAAAGTGTATGCAGAAAAATACACTCACCGAGCAAATCATATATGAATTTTATGATTTTGATTGATGCATCAACTATATCGTCATATATGTCTGTTATCTAACCGCAACCTGATGTTTGCGAGATTCGTTGTCGATTGATGGATATATTTTGATGATTATCCAATCAAACAAAACTTCTCTTATGAGAACAAGCTAAGTCTATCGATCTCTTATCGAGGAACATGATATCATTAATTCGCATGAAGCCAACAAGTTATCATATGTTCCCCCCTTTCATACAAATGGTTTTGGTCAGGGACCAAACATTTAAAATGCTAGAAAATTTGGGTGTGCAGAATACATCCCAATTGCTCCACCATAACACGTTATGAGTTCCATGAGAACTCATGTTGGACATGGTGTCCATTGCAATGAGAGATTTATTCATGACTCTTTTTGCTAATATCATCATTTTGATGAATTATTTTTCGAACTTTAAGGGGGAGAAAAGTAAACACTGGGACATAGATGTGAGTTGGAATCATCATTATCTCATTTTAATCCTCAAACGAAGAAACATGAACCCGAAGTTCATAGGGTGATTCATGGAGGAAAAAAACGTATTGATTGTCAAACGCCTTTTTACTCACTAAAAGGAGTGATTATGTCACATGCCCAGTTGTGAATGCTCCAATACAAATTGATGTCCATATTGGATAATCTAATGAGTCTAAACGAGCGCATGAAGCGTGGTAGAGCAATCGGTTCCAAGGATAAAAATCCTCGAGAAAGGAAGGAGCTATAAATTAAGATGGTAAACTCGAGGATAAAATAGCTCTAGAAGAGTCAAGTCATAAAATTGAGATCATAGTTCCAGAAGAATAGTAGGTGCCTGAACGTTTTAAAATGAAGAGATCTCAATTAATTGGCTTGTATGAAAAAAGTTGGAACCGAAGTGTTTTTGTTGTCGACAAGGGTTTTGATTATGCTGCAGCACGTGATAGATACAAAGAGGATCAAAAGTAAAAGTCTATTGATGCATGTAAAGGAATATATACTGACCAATATAAAAGAAAGCATTAGGCTAGCTATTTGGTATAAGTTTTGGACCAGAAGTCCTTACCCCTGAAGATGTAAAACTAACGGGATACAAATAGGTTTTGTGCAAACGCGTATGAAAATTGCGAGAGATATAATACAATTTCTCGTGAGAGGTTTCTGGTAAAAACCTGACATCAATTATGAAGAGTCATACTCTCTTGTGGTGGATGCAACTATGTTGTGCAATTTAAATAGTTTGGCAGTTCAAAAATCATGAAATTTGCATTTGGTAGATATTGTGATAGCCTATTTGTATGGATCCCATGATAATGATATTTATAAGAAAACCCCTGAAGGATTAGTTTTTCCAGAAGCCAACATGTGACGTTCTCGAGAACGATATCGATCGATAAAACAATCCCTTGTATGGATTGAGATAAAATGGATGAATATGGTATATTCATCTAAGTGAATATCTACTAAAGGAAGTGGTCGAATAAGCCTTGCGTGATTAAATTCGAATAAAGTGCATTAGAGCATTTGCATTTGGCATGTGTGATTGTGTAATGACATATAGGCTTATGTGCGTGATATTGTGATTTTAGTTATGAGTTTGATTTATGAATGTGGTTTGGTTAAGTGATGTTGTGTGTATGACGTGCCTTTTGCTTGTGACCTTGTGTTATGAAGTAATTGTTTGCATACAATTGTGTTAGCTAAGTTTTATAGTTATTTGGAAGAAATGAGTCGAGACATTATTTTATAATGATCTCATATGTTTTAGTTGATATGAACTCCAGAAGAGCTTCATAAAGCATGGTTTGCTTAAAGAAAGAAAATTGAACATGGAGGATTTAAGAAGATTCTTTTTGGATCAAGACGACAATGTCGGAAAAGTGAAAGAACAATTTTGTATGGAAAAAATTGCATACGTTCAACATCCAAATGATCATAAGCTCACTAGAAGTGAACAAAGATCAATTTAGGCCTTGAGATAGAAGCGAGTTATTAGGTCCTGAAGTACCGTATGTCAATGTCGTTAGAGCGAAAATGTATATTGCTATACTTCATTAAGTTGTACTTTGTTACCTATTGGTAACGATGAGGATCATAGATGAGTAATTTGTTTACTTATGGTCGTACAAGTATCTCATGGAGATTCCAAAGAAATCACAATAGCAACATCATCTGATCATGCACAATGGTCAACAATTCATGAGACTTAATATGAATTGTTTGGTTAAGATTTGTGATCCAACACGTCTAAATGACTTGTGGTTGCGGATTATATTCAAAGAAAATGATCTTGAAGATCATGTATGAAGAAAATGGTCCTAATGGATCATGCATAAAGTGACAATCTAGAAGATTTGTTTACTAAGAAGCTTACCATGATAATATTTGAAAGATTTGTTCACAACACTATTGATGTTGTCATGAGGGGGAGCATATACGCACTGCACTCTTTTTTCCTTAACCATGGTTTTTCCCACTGGGTTTTCCTGGTAAGGTTTTTAACGAGGCAGATTCAGATAGCGTATTATGATGATTATGTACTCTTTTTCCTTCACTAGGATTTTATCCCACAGGGTTTTTCCTAGTAAGGTTTTAACGAGGCATATTCATGTCTAATGGTCATCCAAGGGGGAGTGTTATGAAAATATTATTATTATTATGGATGACCAACATTAGATGCTCCATGGTATGTTACAAGTTCTATGTAACTCATCACCTTATATTTATTTCTCCATATGACACATTAGATGCACAATTGGGTGTTACATGTAACCCCCCTCCATTTCTATTTCACATTCTTTCTCACATTCATGTATATTAATTGTAAGAATGTAGAGGTTATGTGATGTGTGCCTATAAATAGATGATCTCCTTGTACTAAGGAATATATGAATAAGAGAGCTCTATTCCGCCTCTCTTTTTGTGTCTCTACTCTTACTCTTGTGTATGTTCCTCTTTCTTGTTATTTTATAAAAGAGACCATTTTTATCATTGTTAAATGTTGACGAGAAAGTTATCCATTTGGTAAAAGTTGAGGTCATCTCTTCCAATACCTCTCGACTCTTGAGAGGAAGCAATGAGAGAATCAGACCAAAAAAGAGAGTGGGCCTTGGGCCTTGGGAATTCGGTCTGTAAGCCCACTAGGAGCAGCAGCTCTCTGGTTCTTACTTTGACGCACCTTCGATCTAAAAAAATGCCGCAAAATTTTGGCGAAGAGAGGAGGAAGGAAGAAGAAGAAAGGCGAGAAAGACAAAGAAGAACAAAAAGAGAAAACAATGTTGAGGACTCGATTGGTGTGGTTCACGGTGGGGTTTTCGCTGTCGGGAGCTGCGATTGCGCAGTTCATCGGCAGAGATCTATGGGCGGAGCGAGTCGCTCTTTCTTCTCACGTATGGTTTCCTGTCTTCTTCTCCATCAACCGTCTGTGTTTCTGCCTTCCCCGTTAAGGGCGGCTTTCTTATCCCTTGTGTCTTGCAGGTGAAGCAAAAGATGGAGACTCTTGAAGCTCGAGTGTCCAATCTCGAGTCGATCACTCCGCAGAACTCGACTGCTTCTCAGGTTAGTTTGCTTTCCGCTGTCTGAATCGAGAATTCGCTGTTGATCTGTGTTTATTTGGCGGGTTATGCAGTCAAAATCGCACTTTAAAGTTTAAAATCTTACGATTTTACACTTTTAGATCATCAAAACGCTTATACGTAGAATCGTTTCCCCCCTTAACAAATGTAGTCAAAATCTACGTTTTAGAGCTTAAAAGCTTAGGGTTTTACGCATTTATGTCACCAAAATGCTTTTACGTAGAATCGCACTTTTGACTGCATTGGCGGGAAGTGTTGAATTGGGAATTCTCTGAGAAACTGCTCTAGTTGCTTATGCTTTGGCTGGCGTTTGGAAAACACTTCTGTTATATCGTTCTTGTAGAGATTGTATCGCATGAGAGAGGGCTGAATTACTTGTTGATTTAGAGCCTCCTACGCCTGCCTAAAGTCTGGAGGAGCTTTGCATTATCATCTATGATGCGTGTAGAATTCTGTGTCTTGTATAGTTTTCTGTTTTTGGTTTGTGTCTGTGTTCTGTGTTCATGAAGACTGGTACAATATGGACGTACTAGGGATTTTAGGATCTCCATTCTCCATTTAGGTTGAGCTGCATTTTGGATCAATTCAATTGGGTGTTTGATTTAGATCTAACCTGCTTCTGTATGGAGTAGTTCTCGGAATGGAGACCATTTATCGTGGGAAAATGGTGGAGTTGTGTAGTTTATGTTGGGGCACAATCCAAACAGCCATTTCTGATTCTTAGAAGCTAAACTTGTGAGCTGAATTGAGCTGCCAATATATCATCTAAATATGCATCTGTGTTGTGGATCATTGAACATTTCTTATGCATGTTTAGACTCCGTGCGGATGAGTTCAAGCCCTACGTTACGCCGCTTCTTCTAGGTGGTTAAAACGTAAACCCTTTTCGTTAACAGCATCCTACTTGTTGTCTGTGGCAGGCTAAGGAGTAGAATTTACTGCAGAACTCCAAACGGAACTGGTGATTAAGAGCCGTTGTTGCTTGTTCAATCGGCCTTGTTCAAGAACTGGAGTAACTAAGTTCTGTTGGGTGAGATGAGATCACATCTTATTTGATTCCTAAACTAGTGAAAACATTATGTTTGTTATTAGCATCTTTCGGGGTTAGCAATTGTGTTGAAAAGCTACAGAATTGATGCAAATGTACTAGAGTCCCCATTCTTTTTTATGTTGATTACATAATCATGATCTTCAATGAGAATTTGGATCATTTTGACACCGGAAGTGACTAGTTTGGTTGATTACAGAAATCGAATTTGATATCTCACAGGAAAGTGATTACCATGTTGCTGTGTTGCTCTGGAGAGAATGCCAACCGGCTCACTGCTCATTCATTAAGGCTCCATAAATACAACAGAAACGGATATCCATAGTTTTGGCCATAAAGGTTTCACACGGCTAAAATATCTCGGATATCACTTAAGTTTGAGAATTGGTGTAGACATACCATTTAATTTTGAATAGAGCGTCGGACACCTTTAAAATCACCAAATGTGCTTCCGTCTACTTTTCCATCCAACCCAAAATTTTAACTGGTTTTTGATACCCAAAACTTCTTAAAACATACAAAACTATATTTCAACAAGTTTTATCAAATATAAAATTTAGAAAACCTTCTAAACATAGTATTACTAAAATGACTAATCTTCTCCAATAAAAAATATAATTAGTAAAAATAATAAATGCATATCAAGAAGAATAATAAATATACTAAAGTGTAATAATAAATATACTAGAGTATAATACTAAATATTTCAAATCAATATTATAATATCTATTTAATCCCCCTAATTTAATTAGAAGCACCATTAGAAACAGTTAAAGTAGAACCTAATCGATCATGAATACATCAAATCCAAAGAAGGATAAATGGAACACAATCAGAAAGAATTAAACATATTCCAGTAATTGAAAAAATTTAAAACGGAAAGTAGCCAAGTAATAAATAAACTATGAAAGCTACAACATTTAGTAAAACATGTGGAAAAGAAAATACGACTATAGGAATAAAATTAGAATTAGTAAATTTAACTACTATGGAACATCTATAATATAATATTAGAGAATCAAAAATAAATTTAACATGGAAAATTAGACAATATCAGCATGATGTAAGAGAACTAAATATAACATCCTTGGATTATTTATATCGAGATATTATTCATAAGATATATTTTCTTTAGAGAATTATTCAGTTATTAGAAACATAATGATAATTGAAAATACTTATAATGATAATTTATTCTAAATTTTATATTCAAAAATTTGTTTGGTATCAAGTATTCAGAAGAGGATTCAAACTAAACAGTGAAAATGATGTTTTTTATAAGTCCAAATGATTTGTTTACAATAAGAAAGGTAGAAGGACCATTTATGAAATTTAGAAAATGGAATATTCCAAGAATATTCTATCAACTTTAACGGAATGCACTTAGCAGTAAACTTAAGTGGTACCGGGTGCACATATAATAGAATTCAATGGTACGCGATGCCCTATTTTTAGTTAAGTAGTATAGCTGCCCCAATTCTCATACTTTAGTGGTACCCAAGGTATTTTACCCGTTTCACATGATTTGAATTACTCAACAAGAGATGGGTGTGGAGGGTAGAGTAGGTGAGTTCTTCATGATTCATCTCCCAACAAAAGCATATAACACAAAATTGCATTTGTTTTTCTGAATGATATATAGTTCCAAGAAAAAGAAGTTAAAAACTGAATTCATTTCAAGCACATGCACACAAATTAGCACCAGACAAACCTAAATATGAAGGACAAATAACACCAATTTGGGTGTTATCAAACTTCCCCACACTTAGGCGTTTGCTTGTCCCCAAGCAAACCTATTCAAACCAATGCAACTTGATAGACAAATCAACGGAGGATGCACTCTAGTTCTTCATTGCACAAAGGAGAGTAGACGGAGATGAGTGAATGTTACTATAATCTTACTGTGCACACACAAACTCCTTGGTGAGGATCTTACTTACTACCTTAGGACGAACATTCAAGGTGTGCACCGGGGTGCTTCTCAACAACAATTAAGCACAATAACTCATGAGGGTGCGATTTATTCTTTCTTTTGATTTAGGAGTTGTCTTTTATTGGTCTGCTTTTCAAACGTTGACGCGCATTGCACCAAACGTTTGCAAACTCTTTTGCAAGCAAGCATCTCTCCCTCTGACCAAGAGCGGATGGATCATTACCTTCCCTATCAAGGTCACATGCGGGGAAGTTGATGGGTAGATTCGTCTTAGCCTGAGCACCACTTCCCAGCCTGCACTCCACATTGGGTTGCAACACATGTTGGGTACAAATGAGAGCTTGAAGTCTCTTGAATCGCTAAAAGGTACTTTGTAGCTTGCCATACGATTCCGTGAGGAGGAAAGATGTTTGGGTGGTAAGTAGTGAAAGATGATTGGGATGCGGTATTATCCTTGAAAACCTCTTTTCAAAAGACTTTTTCAACAATAAGCACAAATTTGTAAAAGTTTCAAGTTAAAAAATGATGGAGAATCCCGAACACATGTTCTTCCTAAACTAGCAAACATTATCAACTCACCAAAAAGGAAGAAGAGAGTAAAATCCCTCATACACCGGTACTCTAATCATGCAAATATTCCCTAACGAACACAACACATCAATCATCTATCAATTCAAAGAATATTGAGTAGGGAGTTGCAAGGAACAAGGTGTTTTGGAACCCTCAAATTTGAATATTTTTGGATAGTGCATTCTAGGTTCCAAAACATAATCAATAAGCCATTCAACGTCTTACATTAAAAATCAAGGGAGGATACTAGTGATTCATGGCTCAAACAATCATGATAATCGTTCAAACATTCACACACATCCCTCCCACACACTTGAGCAACACATTGTCCTCAATCTGGGAGATTCAAAAGAGAAGATCATGAAGGTTACCATAGGTCAAGTTGGGGGTTGGTGAAGGTACACAAGTGTAGGTCTTTGTCTTCCTGTTGGTTTTCACAACGATAAAGCGCATAAGAAAGAGAGGAAGAAGATTATAAGACATAGGTACGATAAGTAGATAATATAAGTACGGTTACTACTAGTACGATAATATTTAGAGTACGAAAATTAAAACGAAAAGGGGCAATAATTAAACATTTGTTTAAAGAAAAAGAAAAGATAGAACTTAGGCCCTGGATGCCTAGTACTTAATCCTCAACGGTGGTTCCTTCCTCTTCTTCTTGGAATGGCGAAAGGGGAGGTGAGCGAACAAGTTGGGGCGATACATCTTTAATTGGGATATCCATCTTTATTATAGCATGGATGCACGCCATGATATATAGTCGCGCTTCCTTCTCCCTCCTTTGATTGTGAAGGATTGCCGCTATCTTTGCTTTGACTCGAAAATCCCTCGCATGGTTGAATGTTTGGGGAACCGGATGAGAAGTGGATGGGTCCGCCTCTCCTCCCTCATACATGCTTTCGACTTGTTCTTCCGTGTTAACTAGTGCTCTTCGTCCTCTTATCGCTGTAGCTTCCGGAAGACAGAACACGGTACCCTCCATGTCCAACGTGTTTGTGGTTGGAAATGGAAGTTCACGTACTCCCCAAATGACATCTTCATTCAAATGTAACACTTTAATTCTGGATTTCAAGATGTGAAACGAAATAGGAGTGGTCCTACTATCTAACCGAAATTGCACGACCAAGAAATCGACTCTGAAATACTTTGCAAGACGAGTGACAAAAACTCCTCCATGAAGGGCAATGAGTCGATGGTTTGTTTCATAACGCTTGAAGATGGACAAAATTTCCAAACTGAAGTGAAGTGATTGAGGTAGATGCATGTTTTGGAAGAAAATGACGTCTCGGGCAGTTAGATTGTCTTTGCTTCGGTTCTTTCTTCCCACGGACATAGCAATCACGTGGTGTAATAACTGCCACTCCGATTTCACCTCACTAGCCTTTGATAGCTTGACATCCCACGGTGGACTGTTGGACTTGACTTCGGATTAATAAAAGGGCTTAAAACATGGAAAGTCAGATTCCCTTGTCAATGAAGCATAACCGTCCCGTGAGTCAACGAAATCCACCGGGTAAATACCCATGGCTCTTGTAAATTCATGGATTGACAGTTGGTGATGTTCTCTTGAGGAAAGTCTCTTATTTGGAAGGAGTGAGGTAATGGTCGATTCGATTCTTCAATAACTACTTTCTTTGATCTGGATTTGATTTTCTTCTTTCGATGGTCTTGGCGAGGATGAGAGTTTCGAGAACGCTCCATGTTAGAAGAACTGTCTCCACGCGCCATTCCCTTGTTCTTGTAAGTTATCCTTCAAAACAAGTAGTACAAAATGTTCAAACCATTAATCCAAACATCACATACCATAAAAAGTACGTCCAAAGACCATTGATCAATTCTCTAGGCTCCCCCACACTTGAGTGAAACTAAAACTTGGGAAAAAGGAAGTACCTAGAGGAAGATAGAGTTCAATGGAAAGGAATAATCCTAGAATCTCCTAACCAACACAAATCAAGGAAACAAGAATCAACAAGTGTATGAAGTCAATGTTCAATGAATAGGATTGAAGGAAAAGACAACTATGTGGTTGGGGAATTTCATTGAACACTTGGTGGGCGGTCTATGAAGGCTCAAAAATTGCATGAAAATAGCCCACCAAGGTCTCCTAAAAATGCATATAAATATCATTAAAGCAAAGACAAAAATCCTATGACATTTAAAAGTCATCCCAAATTCAAAATGAGTGTTTGAAGTTCTCAAAGCACTCAACAAATTTTGAGGCAAATAAGCTAATTTCAATGTAGGATAATGGAAAAGTGTACCTTATTTGGTAAGAGGCATATTAGAAATCTAGAAGTGATTGAAAATACTTCTCAAAAGATGTTGGAAAGTGTATTAGAAGAAGTAAGCTCAACAAGCTAAGAAAGGTAAGGAAACATGGCATTGAGATCCAAAAGATGAGATGAAGAAAGTACACATGGTAGCAATGTGCATCTTCCCCTTAAATAAGCATGGACAAGATCACAGGCAGCAAACAAATGATCGCGGTGGCAATCTCTGACATGCCAATTGCGATCTTTGATCTAAACACAAAGATCATGTTTTCACCAAACCCTAAGTTTAATCATTCATCTAAATCAATAAAACATCCAAAGAACAAGAAAAGGCAATGTCTAAGTCCTAACAACTAGCGCATCTTTAAAAGTCTTTTCGCCGGACTTGAATCCTTGAGATCAAGAGGTAACCGCTCCATTCTCCACCGACGACTCTTCATAGAAATCATACTTGTGGTGGAGTCCCAAAATGAAGACCATGGAGTCACTCGGATACCTAATCTAGTGGTTGCGATTCAAAAGTCATGTCTGAGGAACGACGTTCATGATTAAAGCGATTAGACTCCCTTGCACAATTGACTTCATCTGTGAATGGCTTATAGCATTCCCCGGATTCTTCGTATTAGAGAATAGAAGCTAGCATGCTTACATTGTATTCCTTCGTCTTGTCCCGGAATTGTCCCTTGGGGTATGTCTCATCAACAACGAACCTTCTAAGGTCCCTTGTATTCTCCAAGGCTTGTTGAGAGACTTCGAGCAACTCTTGAAAAGTCCTTTTGAAAGGAAACTTTTCCTTCTCCGGTCTCTTCTTAAATTTGCAAGAATCATCAATTCCTTCAAATATCCTATCTTGAGAATCAACATGAGAGACCATATTGAACCATTCTCTCAGGGCTTGAAGGTGGTGTGGAAGGAGGTGTGACCGGCTCACATTCCATCTTGACATCTTCCCACTTGTAGTACTTGTGAAAATTGGGGATTGGAGTGATCTTATAGCTTATCTCCTCCTCTCCAAACCTTAATGTGATCTTGCTCCCACTCACGTCGATAATGGTCCTTGTCGTATATAAGAATGGTCGGCCTATGATTATCGATGCATCACTTCCTTCCATGTCGAGAACCACAAAGTCCACAGGATAAACAAAATGAGCACATTTCACAAAAATATTTTCTATGATTCCCCTTGGCTCAACAACGGACCTATTTGCCAATTCAATCCTCATTTTAGTAGGTATGAGTGGTCCATTGTCCAACTTATTGTATATTCTTGTAGGCATGATATTGATACTAGATCCCAAATCTGCTAGCGGTTTCCAATTTTTTTTTTTTTGACTTCGACAGTGCATGGAATACTGAAGATTCCCGGATCTCTTAACTTCGGAGGGAAGCCTTCACATCCAATGGATGCCGAAACAACTTCACTAACAAAGACCATAGAAACTTCTTCCATTTTCCTCTTTCCTGACAATATCTCTCTCAAGAACTAAGTATACTTTGGAATTTTCATAACCATGTCTAAGAAATGGAAAGTTACCTTCAATTCTTCAAGGTATCTTTCCATGGAGCACATTCATGATGTAGATCACTTTCGAATAACCGTCTAGGACAAGGAGATTTTGGTAAACTAGGTACTTGACTCACCTTAGACTTCTCTTCATCTTCAATCTTGATTTCGATAGGGGTATGCACTACTTCTCGAACTATCTCTTCTTCTTGCACAAAATCTTTTTGAACCTCTCTTACCATTATCCTCAAGGTTGGAATAGGGACCTCCTTAAGAGGTCGGCCACTCCATAGAGATATCAAGTTACAACTCTCTTTAAGATTAGGTTTGGTATTTCCCAGTAAAGTTCCTTGTGGTTTTGATGAAAGACTTTGTGTCAATGAACTTAGTTGGGCTTCGAGATTTTGAATCGAAGCTTATTGATTTCTTTGATGCGCTTCCAAAGTTGAGAAGTTTTCCGTGGTGCTCCCTATGAATTTTTCAATAGCCTCAAACTTCTTGGTGGTGTGTGTAACAAATTGACCTACCAAGTCTTGCAGCTTAGAAATTCGACCATCGGAGGGTCGACCTTGATTTTGATAAGCTCCTTGGTACGAAGGTTGACTTGGCCTTGGATAAGTGTTTTGCATAGGAGCTTGAGATTGAAACCCCGTAGGATCCTATCCGTCGGAGAAGACCAAAGAAAGTTGGGATGGTTCCTCCAACCCGGATTATATGTAGAGCTATATGGTTGTTCCCTCGTGATTTCCCTCCAACAAAGTTGGTTTGCTCAAACTGAAGTGAGGCCTCAATCATGAACTTACACTCCTCCATAGCGTGACTCAATCACCACACCAATCACATTTCATAAGTTTCTTTCCATTGCCTATCATAGATGATGCAACTTAATCAATTTTTTTGGAGAGTTCTTGTATATGGGCCGCTAGCGAAGATGGTTCTTCGATTTTCAATAAACTTCTCTTTTCACACTCTTACCTCTATTTCGTCACCCCAATCGTAGCTATTTAGGGCCATCTCTTCAATTAGTCTTTGAAGTTCACCAATTTCCTTGTTCCTGATGGCACCTCCACTAGCTGCATTGATGAGGTTTTGTGACTCCCTTGTTAAACCATTGTAAAAGCTTTCCACTTGCAACCAAACGGCAATACCATGGTGTGGACACTTGAGTAGAACTTAGGTAAGCATTTCCCATGCTTCTAACAATGGCTCATCCTCCTCTTGATGGACCATAGTAATCACGCTTCTCGATAGAGTCTTAGAGGGTGGAATATACCTTGCGGAGAACTTATCACATAGATCTGCCCACTAGGTGATGGAGTGATGGGGATGGTTATTCAACCATTGCTTTGCCGCTCTATTTAAAGTAAACGGGAATAACCTCAAACGAATTGCCTCTTGTGGAACCCCATTTATCTTAATTTCATCTGTCAACTCGTAGAATGACTTTATATGCGCGTGAGCGTCTTCACTCATCAACACATTGAATTGAACCGCACTTTGAAGCATAGAAATAGTGCCCGGTTTTATCTCATAGTTGTTGTCCGACACCGTTGGGTGAAAAATGTTGGGGAAATTGTTCACATATACTATTTTCTCTTTGAAAAGAATGCAGAAAAACTAGTTTTGGATTTTGGCAGAGTTTCAGTATCGGGAAAAATCCATGTAAAACTCGTTGTTAAAACAAGAGGGGGTATGGTGCTATTTATAGAAAATGAAGGGATGCATTGAAGGGAGGCAACTCTTCATATGGGTGGTTACACCCCAACCATTGCATTGGTTCGTTTAAAATATTTCAACCATTGCATTGGTTCGGCCTCATGGAAGTTGGACCGGTTTGGTTATTCCAACCGCCACATCGGTTCGGTTCGATTTGGTTCAACTCGGTTTGGTTCATTTGGTTACACAAACCAATTTAACCAATTAACCACATATTACATCAAATCGATCGAATTCGAGGCCATGCCTTCTCACATCTTACCAACATGGTACTTCAAGAGACTCTCTTGAAACTTTCCCCTTTTATTTCCATTCACACCACTAAAAATCCCAACAATCCCCCACATGAATGGAGAATGTTGTACTTTAAAAAACTATGCAAAAAATCGTGTGATTCTCGACTAAGAATTAGTTGCATCGGAATAGGTAGGTTTCCCTTTGAACCTTCCTTAGTGAACATATATCGAGTATACTCACCAATCGGTAGATGTGATATCTTTGAACCGTCGGTTTTACTTGTATACTAAGACAACATATGTCACACACCTAACTCTTATCCGTTCACTGGTTCTCATTGTTGTGTTCGTTTCAGCCATGAACACCGCCTGGTCTCATGAGTGTGTAGAGAATTGGCCTTCTTTTATTCTCCTTGAAGCGGCTCCACTTCACACTCACATAGGTGATTTCTAAACATGTATTCCGAAAATACACTATTTGATCACATCGCGTGTCAAACTTAGAAACCATTAAAAACCTTCCATCTTTAGGTTTACCCTTATAGTTGGACATTGTCTCATCATGAGAATGGACTTTGAATAATTTGACAATGTCGGACGATCAATCACAACTTTGTTTCTCCTTGAACCTAGAGGTTGGGTCTGCCAATCCTGCTTAGGTAGAGTTACCGCCATGAAGATTTGTCCTAGGCCACGAGTCCATTCCCTTTGATGCTATCGTTAATTTCTAGGTAGGCCTAACGTTTGTTATCACTTGATCTAAGATGATCAATCCAAATAACTTTGCTAGAAATTAATCAATCCATAGTGTTACGTTTCCATTATCTTTGACGAGATTTATCACATAACACTCCTAGCCCTTGCAATAACACCTTTGTGCATAAGTGCGTTTTATTAACGCCAGTCTTTGCGGGCCAAACTACTCAACTTCACCGGTCTTAGAGTTTAACTTGGACGTTTTCCAAGATACTGCTCCTCGTTAACCATAAATGCCTATCCATTAATGGACTATGGCTTTTGGTTCATCCGGTGAGTTCCCTTTGGGTACAATACACCAAAGACTCGTCTCTTTTCAATTCACTACCCATCTTGTGAGCTTGACTTGATTTTATTGCCTTGCAATAATCATAACACATGTCAACGGTATTGAAGTCTCTCCACTTCATTAACCTTAAAGTACTTGAGCTTCACAAGTATCTCTTTAAATGTAGTGACATTTATGACTTAGCTTAGGATTTACGCAAATCTTCTAAGTATCACTTTCACTTTAGAAACACCCAAGCGACATTCCACATTACTTTCCCCCAATTTATCCCCCACATTTCAACTATTTCGCCATAGTTGTTGAAACCAACGTTTCCAGTTTGGGGAATGTTGTTCATATACATTCATGTATATGGTCAAAATCATCTCTCTTTGGGAAGAGTGGACCAACATCAATAAATATTCTAGCCTCTGACATAACGTCAATATATGCTAGAGTTTACTCATAAGTTATACCCTTGGACTGGGTTAACTCTACAAGGTTTAAGGACACCTTCATACTTTCAAGTATGACTTCGCTTACCTTTCCTCTTTTGTCTTATAGATAGGTTTGCGTCCCATTGTAGGGTCTTGAGATAGTAGCCGAAACAATGGCTAGCTCTTCTCCCCCACAATTCTACCCTTTGCCAAACATAATGGAATAATCCCATTTATTTTCCATGGTTTTACTTATTGAACTTGCCAACCACTATATGTATCTAATTGTTTACCAATGGTATGATCTCACTCGATTAGCATACCACAAACAATTCAGATTTTCTTAGAAAAAATCATCCAATTACTTACCAATGGTATTGATCAAGGCAACTTGAGACGTCATAAGTAATTCAGATGCATTCCAGTAATGGAAATCCCACCTAATTACTTTCCAATGACATATATGTAATATGATATACCACAAGTAATTCAAACGAATTTCTAATTCAATTGTCTAATTACTTTCCAATGGTATAAACTTCATAAATATACCACAAGTAATCCAGTCTTTAATTTCAATAAGATCATCTCAATTGAGCTCTCATGCCAATGATATACATCTGTATATACCATAAACAATTCTGGCAATTAGCTCCACGTTGATAATCATAGTCAAATTGTTTTCCAATGGTATAGTGTACTTATACCACTCAACATTCTGACCTAATGCTTATCCTGATGACAACCATCATTTGGCAAGCTTATTAAATCCCTAAAGGATCAATCATAGCTTCATTTTCCTTGCCCTCATGGCATAGGAAACATCAAGTCCTAAACCACATACATGATAAATAAATTATCATGTCTTCACAACTATCAAAGGAACTAAAATTCCTTATCGCTTGTAGCTTTCTCGTAATGCAATCCTTAAACGTGCATTAACCAAATTTCATCTCCAACACATTGGAGGTATACTCTTTCAAACTATGTCCAACATACTATGAACATTACGTTTGCAACCATTCCGACTTAGATAGACTTGACTCACAAGTCCCCACTTGCCACACTCCATAGGTTTTACACACCTATGATTGTTCATATTCTCCCACTAGATAGTTTACTACTATCCAAACCACCGTTACTTAGAGTCCATGAAGGATTATAATAAGTACTTCCATCATCTCATGCATCACCTTGAATGAAGTTCAAATTAAATTGGAACAATTATCATTCATCCATGCCACATAAATGAATTGGACCAATGCGATGAACGCATTTAAACTTGGTGGTTGATCTTGGAATCAAACAAGCTCTTAATGGCTTTGTACAACCCATTTCCACTTATATATAATTTACATAAGTATGTCATCATGGATCAACTCCATGTCTCGGGATCACTTCCCACCATATTGTTCAATTCCCTCCAAGATCAAAACATAAACAACTTGATTACTTGGAATTGAAACTGATACAAATTTATGAAAAATTTGTTTCCAAGAATTCGACCATGAATTCTTTTCCATAAACTCTTCTCATAATGTGAATTATGAGTTCGTTCCCGAATTTCACAGAAAAATCACCGTACCAATATCATGGATAACCATCGTTGCATAAAGTGAAATTCTATCATAAAACCATCCATTTAAATTTGAAAAGAAACATGTTGCATACATGTTAGAATTTGAATTGCCTTGTTCAATTAACTATGCAACTTCAAATGGACAGATACAACAACCATACAGGGAACGTAAGAAGCATGCATTGCCAGGAACATATACCAAATATATATTATCCATGGTTGTATAATAAGGGCTCTGGATACTTACATGATCAGAATAGGAACCGATCGAGTGCTTTATCCTTGCACCGTTGACTGTAACTACCCGTTACTTTTTCCTTCTTCCTTTCAAGTACCAACCAGGGGGAAGAAATGACAATTACCGACACAAAGTTGTGTCTTTCCGATTCCATTTAAAATGCCAACCGTCCCCTTTTTTTCCTCCTTTCAACAGTAATGGCAAGAAAGACTAAAACATATATATATATATATATATATATATGGATACGACTCGTATGTTCCTGACGCATAGAATGCTCCAGGACTCCAAACCGTTGATCTAATCTGACGGTAATTATTAAGGCTGATAAAAATGAATTAATTATTAATAATTATAATTACTAACTACATCCCTTAAATAATTATACGTGTACTATAGTCCCTCAACTATTTTAACCATCACTTTCTATAATATAGTCACTCGCTTTTTCAATCATTATTAAGAAGACCCAAACTCTGAACTGTGTCTACATTTTTATCTATTAAAGATTTGCTCGAACGCTTCCACCATGTCAAAGACTATGGTTCAAGTTTAATTGGGGAACTTTAAATATCTCATGTGGTTCATCATCATCATCATCATTCGACGGTGAGTTTCATAAAATAAAATTGTGTCCATGGATACATTCCTCCCGGCGTTTAGTTTCAGTTCTTCGTTTTTCTTTTCATGGTTTCTGCTTGTTGAGCTCTTTATCTATTTTGATCAGTTTACTCTGTTTTGCAGGTGTTTTGATCACAGAAATGGCCAAATGGGAGATATTTGGTTACTGAGAAACTCGAATCACTTCTTGGTGAGGTTTATCTTCTCCTCTGCCTCTTGCTGCATTTTGACGAATACCACGGACCACATCCTCTAAAGCTTTATGTAGATTTAGGTGGGCTAAGAGACTATCATTGTTCTTGTGATTTAAGGGAGCTTTTCTTGTGGATAAGACAATGATTGTTCGTGCCTTTGCGATCCAGCGATCACTCTGCCGCGGCAAGTCGGGAAGTTCGTGATGTCATCTAGTCGCTATTAATGGGATTTAGGTGAATTCATGAAATTATATTATCGTAATTGGGAGACACATTCGTATGAGCTATGGGTTCGATTTCGGGTGGCGCGGAGGTATGATGAAAGACAGAGGGGGTTCTTTTTCCTCTATGAAAGAGTATATAATTGTGGTCGGAAGCGATGCAGTGGTGGATAGGTGTGACGGAGGGGGTTATTTGTTGTCTGCATTTTCTGGGTTCGTTACGTTCTAATTTCTTGCCAATAATTCTCGTCGTAAATGGTGATTCGCCAGAAACCTAGGTTTCTTTGACAGTAGCAGAGAAGTCAGTGTTCGGAAGATGGGAATTGAAGTTTTGATCGGAAAACGCACCGGTAGTCAACCATCGGATCTCATAAGCATAAAGTCGAACAAGATTGGGACCAACGGACTCTACAGTTCCAGATCTAATGCAAAACGATGAAATCATCATCGGTGGCACAAGCGGCTACCAATTTAATGTCTCCATCAGCATTTTCCTATCACCCTTCCTCATTTGTCACCTCGACTCGCCATCGCCATCGACATTGATTTTGTCTTCAGACGTTTTGATCGTAGAGGTTCTTAGCCAACACAGCTCTTCCCTCCAGCTCTCGAATCCGCAATTTTCACTTCTGCAACCCACGAAATGAAAGAACACTAATCGATTCCTCTCTTAATTTGCGAGTAGACTTTCGGTTTCGGAGAGAGCGATTGCATGTGAAAAAAATTGAACTATAGTTGATGGCGACGACTGGGGAATTTTGATGATGTTCAAAGAGGGAAATGTAATGGGGTTGGATAAATAATGTAAAAAAAAACACAAAATTAAAAGAATAATGTCATTCGAGATCTTGCAAGTTTTGTGTGTTTAATTCATGATTACAAGAAGTAAGGTATGGTATTATAAAGAGATACGAAAAATTAATTATGGGGTAGAAAGAGCACGTCTATAAATGTAAGAGGTTCAATCTGTCATCTTTAAAAAGTAAATAATAAATCAGTTAATTATTATTAATAATAGTAGTTAGATTAGATCAACGGTTTAGAGAACCTGGAACATACTATGCGTTAGGAGCATACGAGTCTGACCCATATATATATATATATAACACAGATAAATATATATACATAACATATATATACAGGAACAGAACGTTCATTTCCGATAACAGAAACATCATGTATAACAACGATGCCAACATGATAGAATTATGCACGCCCAGAATCTCATGCACATATATAACCCTTGACTAACTCCAAACACATATAAATGGGTTTACAGACAGCGACACGTATAAACATATATATATATGCATGAATGAGATTTAGGTAATACCTTTCTGGTGCTTCTGCAACCGAGTTCCTTCCTTTCTTTTTTTATTGCAACAAAAGAACAAGAATATATATATATATATATATATATATATATATATATATATATATATCACATGTGTAACTAAAATATGTATACGTATAGCAAATGAAGCAATTAGAAAAGGGAACAACAGATCCATTTCTAATTAACCTCCGAAACCAATCATCAACTTGATCAGTAAAAAGAATTCGCCATACAATTTTTCAATATGCGAATACTTTCCATGTAAAGAAACCAAAAATACATATGTGGGTCATCTGTATATATCATCTTATGCATGTTATTCCACTAATAACCAGAATCAAATTCAATGCATGGTAAACGCACGTAAACAATACCTAAGCCATACAATCATTTATATGTCCATTAAAGATGAACAACCCAATTCTTCTGGCAATTATTCTTAACCTAACCATACCGTGAACAATTAGCAAAAGTAAGATTCTTTAAGATTGTTGGGGAAATTGTTCACATATACTATTTTCTCTTTGAAAAGAATGCAGAAAAACTAGTTTTGGATTTTGGCAGAGTTTCAGTATCGGGAAAAATCCATGTAAAACTCGTTGTTAAAACAAGAGGGGGTATGGTGCTATTTATAGAAAATGAAGGGATGCATTGAAGGGAGGCAACTCTTCATATGGGTGGTTACACCCCAACCATTGCATTGGTTCGTTTAAAATATTTCAACCATTGCATTGGTTCGGCCTCATGGAAGTTGGACCGGTTTGGTTATTCCAACCGCCACATCGGTTCGGTTCGATTTGGTTCAACTCGGTTTGGTTCATTTGGTTACACAAACCAATTTAACCAATTAACCACATATTACATCAAATCGATCGAATTCGAGGCCATGCCTTCTCACATCTTACCAACATGGTACTTCAAGAGACTCTCTTGAAACTTTCCCCTTTTATTTCCATTCACACCACTAAAACTTTCCCCTTTTATTTCCATTCACACCACTAAAAATCCCAACAAAAAATATGTGATTGAACATTATCCACACTTGGCCTTGATTAAGAACCCATTGTTCTAGGCCTTAGTGGAACTTGAGGTTGACGTTTTTGATCCGCCATTGGAGGAGATTCATGTCTATCAACTCTTCTTAGATTTCGAATGGTTCTCTCGATTTTTGTATTAAGAGGTACTATCTCCAAAGAGTTCCTCCTTCGCATAAACGAGTTCTATAAGACACAAACTCAACAATCCGTGACGTACAAAGATGGATAACAAAACACAAAACTATAAAAACCCTGAAAATAACAAAAAAACACAAACAGAGAAAAATAAAGAAAATAAAGGCTAAACTAACAACTCGATGTTTTTCTACTAGTTACCGAGGGTCCCCGACAACGGCTCCAAAAAGGTTGATCGATTCATTCCGTGCAGATCATTGTAAGTAGTTTCCGTGTCTCAATAGCTACCCCAATCCTAGGCCTAGTTTAACCTAAAATGGTGCTGTCATATAGTGGCAATCAAGGTCGTATTCACTCGGGTCCCGGCACCCTAGCCTACTTCCCATGTTGTTGTTAACTAGCATGCTGGTTTAAGGGGGTTTGTGTTAGAGGATTCAAGTGAAATGGTAGTAGAGAGAATAAACAAGGATAAAAGCAAGTGCTTCGGGGAACTATCTCTCAGTACCCTAGGCTAGGTCTATCATGCAATGTCTAAATAAGTTGGGTTAAGTGAATGTGGTGAGTGAGTTCTTTTCCTTGGGCCTTCATGATTATCCACACACCTCCTCTAAATCATGTCATTGATCTCAATTTAGGCTATCATATCTGTGGCTTTAAGATCATAACTCCTTTCAATGGATACTACCCACTGTCCACATCGAAATTTCATCTTGGGTTCCATATAGGAAGCCATTCTTTCACCTCAATTAAGCATTATGGAAAATTATGTATAAACTAAAGTGTTTTCGTATATGTACGTTGGCTCGCAATAATGATGTAAGATGTTGGCAGTGGTCTAGTGGGAGAAGCGCTTACAAATTCTCCTTGAGGACTATGGTTTCAAGCCGGCTACAGGCACCAATTTTATTGACCCATTTATCGATTTTTATATTGAATTAATCCAATAAAGATTATCAACTTTTAAATCCTCATGGTTAAGGTTTGATTTGGTCATATAATTAATAATTTTTTTTCATAAAATAATATTGATAAACATTCATCTTACATTCACGAAAATATTATAAAATATGCTACATAATTTTTTTTTTATAATTAATAGTTTGTTCCTAGTGTAATTTTTCCTTTTATGTGGATTTGAAAAATAACCGTTTTAATCAAACACTATACTGTGGCGGAGGGAGAGTTTAACAAGACCCACCATGACTCGGAAGGAAAATTATTCTATTAGGTACAATAGTTAATTTATATAAAAAATTAGGGCGTATTTAATTGAGAATAGTTGATCGAAAGATTTTGTGTTCAAATCTTGGTGACCTCATATGTTAAGTACACGGTATACAGATTTGTGCAAACTTCATTTTTCTAAAAGTTGACTTTCTTATATGAGGGAGCGTGCTAGTAAATAGTATAAGATATATTATTGAACCTCTTCAAAAAACTCAATTTATTGATTCAAAAAGATTTTTGACAAATAACGTCATTTGTAAGCGAATGACTAACTAAATCACGAATTATTATTTGGTGTAAGATTTATTATTAAATATCTCTTGACAACTCGGTTATAGATACTAATGGTTTTTGACAAAGAACATCATACGAAACAGAACGACTAACTAAATCATTAATAATTATTTGGTATATAGAGTAATATTCTTGATACTTTCGACTGCTAATCAATTTTAATTAACCAAAATTTTCCAATATAAGATTATGTCATGAATCATTCACAAAGTTAACAAAAATTATTTTACCAGGTGTATTTTTCTTCTAAGTGGACCCACCTTAGATGAAATCCTGGCTACGCCACTGACACCATATACTAGTGTGGTGTAGGGTGGTAACTGGTCATATACGTTGATGAAAGATGGTAAATGACAGTTAGTATATTCCTACTATCATGTATGTAACCATTCTACACTATGCTATGTTCATACTATTATGATACACTTCCCGACTTCCATACCACGTGGTAAAATCTTATGTACTGTCAAACACTACCGCATGATATAAAATTATAATAAATATATCAATTTGTTTTGTTTCAAAATATGTCAAAGTGAATGTCATTTTGAAGAGCACAATTAACTTGATTTATCTGTAAAAAATGAAATTACGGCTTAAAAGGAAAAGGATATAGTTCGTTAAAATTAATTGGGAGAAAGTTAGTTACTTTTTATAATGGCAAAACATGGGAAAGATGAAAGGCGGTTGATTTTGAAAGATATATTGGTTTTGAGGCTAAGCTGGCCACGCCGGAGGAGGGATGAATTTATTAATGCGGGAGTGGATGAACGGAGAGGAACCGATGGTCCGATGCTGGATTTCGGCTTTGACTATGAGGATTAAAGAGGCAATGGCGAGGAAGAACCGTTGGAGGTAGAAGACTCAGATGTAGATGTTGTTAGAATGGAGTCGGTCCAACATCTGGGGCTGGTAGGCAGACTGCTTTCAGAAAAAGAACCAAACGTTAAATCGATGAAGATAGCTCTAAGCAAAGCATGGGGACTGAAGAAGGGTTATCAAATAACAGAACTGGGAAACAACCTGTTCGCTTTCCAATTCCTGGAGATGGACGATCGTAACAAAGTTTGCTACGGAGGACCATGGCACTATGAAAACAATGCGATGTTATTCATGGCAAGCTGGTGGATTAAAAAGCCAATGCCAACAGATCTCCACAAAATGGAAATCTGGATCCAAATAAAGGATTTCCCAGCAGAACTCCGAACTCAGTCAATGGCAGAGAAAATAGCGAACAGAATTGGTGAGTTCGTGTTCTTTGATGATAGTTCAGAGAAGATGTGGGATGATTTCCTACGATTAAGAGTGAGCATATCGGTCAATAATCCATTAAAGAAGAAGATCAAACTCAACATAGGGGGAAACTTAAAGGAGTTCATGGTTAAGTACGAGAAGCTACCCCTGTTTTGCCATTCATGTGGCAGGATAGGACACATAAAGACAAGATGCCCTCAACCTTCGGGGTTAGCTGTTGACCCTTATGGTTTTGATATGAGGACAGCACCTCCAGCCCCGAGGAATTGGCTGTCACACAGAGCAAGGAAGGAAGAGGCTGATATATGGAGGCAACTTAGAAGGAAGTTTGAACTGGAAAGCTCTGGATCAACTTCTGGAAAAGGGATGGAAAATAATGTAGAGGATAAGAATGTTGAGGTGGATTCACAGAGAAAAGAGAACAGTAAAGAGCATGTACCTATGGAGATAAACTCTGTTGAAGTGGACAACCAAATAAAGGAGACAGGGGAGACAGTAAAGGGGCTAAAACAATCGGCTGAGGCGGGACAAGGTCACTCCCAAGGTACCTGCCAAGATGAAAAAAAGAAGAAGATTGTTACTATTGCCGAGGGAGCTGTCAAGAAATTCATAGAGTGCAATAAGGTGAAAGAGGAACGAACAAAACCAACAGGGAGAGTCTGGAGAAGACAGGTTCAGACACAAGCAAGAGAGAAGGTGCCTGTCCAACTTACCCCACAGAAACGCAGCAATACAGGAAAGGAGGGATGTGAAGGAGGGGAAAGTCAGGATACCACAGCTCAAAAGAAAGCAAAATCATTAATTTTTCCAGAAACACCAGTGGCTGCAGCAACTTCAAATTTTAACAACATGGATGGCGAAGTGGCGGACTCTGCGAGAGAGCAGAGCCGCCGAGCCCAATGAGTATATTGAGCTACAACTGCCGAGGACTCGGGAATACCTTGGCAGTTGGAAGAATGAAGGCGTTATTACGCCAAACAAATCCCGACATAGTCTTTCTGATGGAAACAAGACTATATGAGAAAGAATGGAAAGAGAAGATTAAGGAGTTTGATTATTATGATGGTCAAGGAGTCTCAGCTGGAACAAATAGATCGGGCGGTTTACTGATGATGTGGAAGGAGGAGATACAAGTGGAAGTAAAAGGCCAGGACAAAAATTTCCTGGATCTAAAGGTGAAACTACAAAATATGAGGAAGGAATGGCGGCTGACAGGGATCTATGGTTGGCCAGAAGCTCCAAATAAGCAGAAAACATGTGACCTGATTGAGAGATTACACAACCAGGTAAGAATCCCATGGTTACTAATAGGGGACTTCAATATTATTTTGGATAGATTAGAAAAAAGTGGACAAGCAGAACCAGTGGCCAGAGAAATGGATTGCTTCAGGCAAACTCTGGAGAACTGCAATCTGGAGGATTGCGGATACTATGGCAGGACCTTCACCTGGGAGAATGGAAGGGAGGGAGATCAATATACTGAAGAGCGACTGGATCGGGCTGTAGGTAACGAGGAGTGGCTAAGAATGTTTCCAAATATGCGGCTGTACCATTTAGAGAGATGTGGTTCTGAACACATACCAATTCATATGAAGCTCGATTTGGAGGAAGAAGACATTAAGTGGGGGTGGGCTTTCAGGTATGAACATTATTGGGAGAAACATGAAGAGTATGCAAAAGTAGTAGAGGAGGGGTGGACAGGCCATGGACAAATTGGAGTTATGGAAAGAATTCAGAAGTGTGAGCAGAAGCTAAAACAATGGAGCTCAGCGACTTTTGGCTCTTTAAAACGAAGAAGAGTACAGGCAGAGAAGACTCTAAGAGCTCTAAACAGACAGGGAAGATCGAAACCGATACTCATACAAAAAAGAGCAGTAGAACAAGAGCTAAATGAGATAATGCTGCAAGAGGAAATGAAGTGGAGGCAAAGATCACGTGCTGATTGGTTGAAGGAGGGGGATAAGAACACGGGTTACTTCCACAGGAAGGCATCAGAGAGAAGAAGAAGAAACACGATAAGGAAGTTAAAGGATAAGGCAGGACGAGTGTGGGCAGGCCAGGAAGAAGTAATGGAATGTTTGGTCAGTTATATGAAAGAAACATCTAGAGCAGGGCCTCGACAAGAGTCCAGCAGAATTCTGAACGAGGTACCCCAGAAGGTAACACAGGAAATGAATGAGGAGTTACTCGGACCCTTCACAGATGAAGAAGTGTGGATGGCACTAAAGCAAATGAACCCAAGCAAAGCTCCGGGGGCAGATGGGATGCCAGCATTTTTTTTTCAAAGACATTGGAAAACGGTTGGTCCAGCTGTCTCGCAAGAATTGAGAAACTATCTTGAGCTAGGGGAATTTCCACAGCAATTGAACCATACTTTGGTGGCTTTAATACCAAAAACCAAGAGACCCGAGACACCACAAGAATACAGACCAATAAGTCTGTGTAAAGTGCTGTACAAAATTCTCTCGAAGGTACTAGCAAATCGGCTGAAAATAATACTCGATAAGGTGATTGGGGAGGCTCAAAGTGCCTTTGTGCCAGGAAGAAACATCACAGATAATGTTCTAGTGGCGTTCGAATGCTTTAACACCATGAAGCAGAAGAAAAAGAACAAAAAAGGGTGGATGGCAGCAAAATTAGATATCTCCAAAGCTTATGATCGTGTAGAATGGTACTTTTTGGAGCAAATGATGCTGAAGTTAGGCTTTGAACAGAGATGGGTGAAACTGATAATGAACTGTGTAACAACAGTATCTTTTTCCCTGGTGGTGAATGGACACCAGACAGAAGTGTTCAAACCAGAGCGAGGACTGAGGCAAGGGGATCCCATTTCACCATACTTATTTCTGTTATGCGTGGAGGGATTGGATGCACTTATTAACAAAGCCACAAGAGAAAGGAAAATACATGGTATTAAGTGCTCGGTGAGGGGTCCTGAAATATCCCATCTGTTTTTTTGCAGATGACAGTATATTTTTTACAAGAGCAACTTCGGAGGAGTGCAATAAGCTGAGGGAGATTTTGAGGATATATGAGGAAGAATAGGGGCAAATGGTGAATCTCACAAAATCGGAGGTCAGTTTTAGCCCAAATCTCAATGCAGATCAGAGGAATTTCCTAGCAGACATATTGGGAATGAAACAGGTGGTAAATCATCAAAAATACCTAGGACTTCCCACGGTAGTTGGTAGACAAAAGAAAGAAGTTTTTGGGGTACTAGTGGACAGAGTGAGGAAGAAGATAAAACACTGGAAGGGGAAGATGCTATCGGTGGCGGCCAAGGAGGTATTAATAAAATCGGTGGCACAGGCTCAAGCTACCTATACTATGTCAGTTTTTCAGGTCCCGGATGGGGTAATTGATGAATTGAGGAAAGCTATCTCAAGTTTCTGGTGGGGGCAGCAGAAGGAAGAGAGAAGAATCCCTTGGAAGGCATGGAAAACACTCTGTAAGCCTAAGGAAGAGGGAGGTATAGGATTCAGGGACCTAAAAACGTTTAATCTGGCCCTATTAGGGAAACAGATTTGGAACCTCTATCAAAACCCAACCTCGCTAGTAGCACGAGTTCTGCAAGCAAAATATTACCCCAACACATACGTGCTCCAAGCAAGAGTGGGCTATAGCCCAAGTTTCACATAGAGAAGCCTAATGGCAGCTCAGGAAATGGTGAAGGAAGGACTCAGATGGAGAATATGAGATGGAAGAAAGACTAAGATATGGCAAGACAGATGGTTACCAAATGCGGAGGAAGATAGCTATAAGATTACTACCCCACAAGGAGCTGTTGGAGAGACATCAACTGTAGCTGAGCTAATAGACCATGATAGCAGAGGGTGGAAGATGAATATACTACAGCAGCATTTTAATGTGGTAGACCGAGCCAGGATACAGGGGACCCCAATCCCCAGACAACCAGCACAAGATGAGCAAGTATGGTGTTTCGAAAAGAATGGCGAGTACTCTGTGAAAACAGCTTACCGATTTTGGTACAAGAAGAAAGCGGAAAAGGAGACTCACTGGGAGGAAATGGCTTTTGAGACCGAGGAACAGGAGACGGAAGTGGAAGTGTATGACCCTATGAATTGGAAGCGCTTATGGAAGTTAGGGATTCCCCCAAAGGTAAAGGTTTTCTTATGGAAATTAGCACACAACATACTACCTACAGGGAAGAATTTGGAGCACAGGAAGAGAGATATTAGTCCAAATTGCCCGTTTTGCGACCTGGAGGAAACCCAAAATCATATATTCAGGGAGTGCGACTGGGCGATACGAATATGGAAGCCTACGCCGCTCAGAAATCTGTTCGAAATTGATGAGACCCTATCGCCTGGGAGTTGGCTGTGCGAAGTGATGGAAATGGTAGATGACGACATCCTAGGACAATTTGGGGTGCTACTATGGTTTATTTGGTTCGAAAGGAACAACCAATGTTTTAACAATCATAAGGCAGAGGAATGGGAAATCGCAGGGAAAGCGTTTGCATACTGGGAAGAATATCAAGACCATAACAAGCAGGGGTCAATCCAGGAAGAAGAGAGATGTCGCACCTGGAAAAAACCACCGGAGGGTTGGCTGAAGATGAACGTCGATGCGGCGGTGCTGGCTGGCCAAGGAACGAGATATGGAGCAGTGGTGCGGGATGCGGGGGGAAACTTCCGATTCGCAGCAATTAGAAGGGAGCGAGCACATGGTCGCCGGAGCTAGCGGAAGTCAGGGCGATCCAATTTGGTCTCCGTTTGAAGGAAATGTATGACCTCCAGCAACTGGTGGTAGAGACGGATTGTCAGAATGTGTATCTGTCGCACAAGAACAAGATAAGGTCAAGGACTGAATTGGGGCTGTTGATCGAAGAGACTGAAATGGAAGCTAATAGGGCCGGGTTGGTTGAGTGGAGTTTTGCAAGAAGGGACTGTAACAAAGCAGCCCACTTAATGGCCCATACTCAATGTCCTTGGGATACAGAGGAATTTTGGACTGAAAGGCCGCCTATTTTTCTTTGTTCTACTTTGGAACAGGATGCTTTGACTAATTAATAAATATTCAGGTTTTGATTGTAAAAAAAAAATAATAATAAATAAAGAGGCAATGGCGATAGGGAAGGGAGGGGGATGGAAGAAGGAATGTAAAACGACGATGGGAAAGGAAGGTTCTCTTCTCATTGTTTTTAATTATTTTTTTTCAATTGATTACAATAAATTAAAAAGGATTAATAGTATTTTATGTCCCTTTACTATTACTAGTTAACAAATGTACCCTTCTACTATTATTTCGCACAAATATATTCTTCTATTATTGTAACATAACAAATATAACCTTTTTTTGGTGATAAATAAATATAACCTTTCATCCCTCTTTCCTTAAAATGCTTGTAAAATGACTGAATTGCCCTTTTATTGGGATTTATATACAACCGATTTACATAGAAAGAGAAATAAATAAATAAATAAATAAGTAAATTTAATTTACTAATTTCATTATCCTCCCACCCATAAGGGAATGTACCCCCAACCCTCCATTGAAAGCGAAGCCCTTCCTGAGGAGGCGGAGACTCCCCTCAGATTGGGTCCGACGAAGGGCCTAGGAGCCTCGATTGTCGAGTTTGGGGATGTTTTGAGCAAGTCTATCCCGTCAGGGAGTGCAGGTAGTCGCCGCTGGGGATTTTTGTTTTTTTGTAAAGTAGTTCTTAGAGCGAAGGCAGAAGAGAGATCTAGCTTGGCGGGGTGACGCCCAGCCGTTGGTTCCGCCGTTGATCGCTTCGAGATAAAACCCAGATGGTGGAGCTAGTGGCGATGGGGATGGAGGGCTCCTCTTTGATTTTGGCGGTGTCGAGACGATGTCTCTTTATTTCTTCCGGGAAGGGAATAGGGAAGGAGGAGGTGGGAGCGAGTGAAGTGAAGGGTCAATATATTTATTTTTTTTTTTTTTTCCTTCCGAAAAATGAATTATTCGATAATTGATAATAAAGGGCACTATGGTAATTTAGTAACAGTTTAATGGTTATCTAACGAAAAAAGGGATAGAAGGCTATATTTGTTGCGTTACAATAGTAGAATGGTACATTTGTACGAAATAATAGTAGATGAGTATATTTGTTAACTTGAAATAGTTGAGGGGCATAAAATACTTTTAAGGGTAATGTCTATTTTTTATCCAAACATTTTTCAGATTCTTTTATATTATCCAAACATATCGAAATACTAAGAATTAGCCAAATGCTAACTTACAGTTAGCAATTATGTTAGTAATATTGACTTGGCAACATGATACTGACTTGGAAGAGACTCATGAAGGTCAACATTCCAAAATTTTAATATTATAACTAAGAAAAGAGTTACAAAATTATTAACAATAACGTAAAAATGGCTAATATTTTGATGCATTATGAAAGATTTGGATAATTAATATAGTTTTAATAGGTTTGGGTAATATAAAAGAATCTGAAAAAGATTTGGATAAATAATAGACATTATTCTACTTTTAACCCAATTAAAAATGACACATTTCCAACTGGGCAAAGTCATAGCCACATCATCAAAAGATGTTAGTCCAGTCAACATGTATCATTTTGGGGTTAAAATTATGGACGAAATAACTATTTTAGTGTATTTTTTAAAGAATTGATTATTATCGCAATACATAAATTATGACTATTCCAATATATTTTAATAATGAGTTTAGAGTCACGCATACCAAGATTAAACATGATATACCGACAAATATTATATCCACAACAATTCAGCCGAGATGGATAGGATTGGTGGAGATAATAGTAACGCAAAATTGAGCAAATTGGGCGGGTGGTTGCATAATAATCATAAATGCAGATAATGAAACGAACGCGGGCTGCTGGGAAAAGTAGGGGTGTTCAAACGGTTTGGTTACCATGGTAACCGTTTTAACCAATACTATTTGGATAATTTGGTTTGGTTAATTTGGATAATTGGTTTGGTTTGGTTAAAGTTTTTAACTTGTTTGGTTTAGGTGGTTTAGTTTGGTTTCAGACACTCCTAACCAGTCAAACCAAATTAACCAGTTAAGTAACTAGTCATATATCTAACATATATTATATACACATACTTAATACTTTGCATAACCACTCAAGAGCTAACGTTCATCCATTTTAGACTCATAAAATATAAAGCTCAATATTGCTCATATAGTGTATATTTGTATATGTAAAATGTAGACCACAACATATGGACGCATAATTTAGATTAATTTCATACATTATGATGGATGAAAACTTGAAAGAAAGGTCATTTCCAGCCTATGATAATTGCTAAGAGACTAAGTCAATTTACACAAACACAATAATTCATTAACCCATACCATTGTCATAAATTTTTGTTAGGTGAATACTTCTATACTAATCGTAAAATAATTGTCTTAGTTGCATGTATTTTTGTTAAGGGTCAACTATAACTACGTGTTGATTGTTATGTTTTATTCATTATATAAATTGCGAATTGTTGCATTAACCGGAAAATTTTCATCGTCAATGATAATGTGATTTTATATTGGTTAATCTGGTTAACCAATTAACCAAACCGAATAAACTTTAGTTTGGTTAATTTGGTTGTTGTATTAGTTTGGACGGTTTGGTTATAATATTGTATGGTTAATGAAATTTAGCCTTATTTGGTTTGGTTATAACCATGATAACCATTTAAACACCCCTAGGGAAAAGAGCAGGAAAGCACAAGATAAGAGCCCCAACCCAACAACGTCAATGGTCAGTTGGTCACAAAAGCATGAACAAAAACTCGTATTTCCCACGCTGTTGGGCTTTGACCGTCTGTCCGAGAAAATGGTAAACTATGAATCAGTCCTGTTTTCACTTTGATAACAAACTAGGTACTCAAATAATTTTTTTTTCGCATTTCAGTCCTATTCAATCGTTGTATGCTGGAAATTATACCTATAACCCTTATTATTTCCGATCCAACTTTTCTCGTGAAACTAATATGACAGGTTCCTATAAAAAAAGAAACTAATATGACTAGACAAATGAGATTTTACATTTCGATAAGATCCATCCTCACCTTCGTCATATTTCTTTTGAGGTAGCACTTAGGGGTGTTCAAATGGTGTGCTTAACCGGTAGTATTTGGATAATTTGGATAACGGTTTGGTTTTGTTAAATTTTTTAGCTTGTTTGGTTAGGTGGTTTGGTTTCAAACACTCCTATCCAATCAAACCAAATTAACCAGTTAAGTAATTAGCCATATATCTCATAAATATTACATATACATACTTAATACTTTGCATAACCACTCAAGTGTCAAACGTTTCTCTCTCTTAGGCTCATAAGAAATAAAGTTCAATATTGTTCCTATATTGTATATTTGTATTTGTAGAGTGTAGACCGCAACATATGAACTCATATTTTAGATAAAACTCATGCAATATGTCGGATAAAAACTTGAAAGGAATGTCTATTCCAGGCTATGATAATTGCTAAGAGAATAAGTCAATTTACAAAACACAACAATTCATTACCCTCATACCGTTGATATATATTTTTGTTACGTGAATACTTCTATTGATAGTAAGATAATTATATTAGTTACATGTATTTATGATAAGAGTTATATAACTATGTGTTGATAGTTATGTTTTATTCATTATATAAATTGCTAATTGATGCATTAATCGGAGATTTCCTCACTTAAGATAATGTGTTATATTGGTTAATCTAGTTAACCAATTAACCAAACTGAATAAACTTTAGATTGGTTAATTTGGTTGTTATATTAGTTTGGACGGGTTGGTTATGATATTGTATTCCATGGTTAATAGAATTTAGACTGATTTGGTCATTACCATAGTAACTATTTGAACACCCCTAGCCACTAGGATGGGTGGTTCAATTATTTCTCAATTGTAAAATATAAATATCTACTAGAATATATTTTTCAATAGTCCATGAGTCCACCAACCAATTAAATTAAATATAAATTGGCTAAATTACACATTTGGTCACTCGAATTACATAAACATTTCACGTTTGCCACCCAAATTAATTTTCTTTCAATTTAACCACTCACTTTACGAATCGTTTCACCGTTGGTCACCCTCCGTCAGTCTCCGTCAGACTCCGTTAACGCCGTCATATTTTTGATGACGTGGCAAACGGAAGTGCTGGCTGGGCTGACAGAGAGGCTAAAAAATACGGGTTTGACTGCCTAGTCAGCCACATACCCGACCCAGCAACTTAATTGACCCCTTTTTTGTATTTTATTTTTCTTTTCTTTTAAAACCCCAACGCGCAGGCCACATTTCACTCCCTCCTGAATCCTCGGCCACCACACACACTCCACAAATTGAACCCAAACAACAGAAAACCAGAGAGAGGCGAAGAAAGAGAGAAGAAGATCGAAGAAAAAAGAATTCAGAAGAAATGGGAAGAAGAAGCAGCAGCAGCAGCTTTCGGCGGAGCGGAATCCTCCTGATCTGCGCAATCCTGGCGGCGCACCTCGCCATATCCACATCGAAGGCCATCGACTTCCTCCCGGCCCTCAACTCCCCCGGCGCCGGATGCAACGGATCCATCGCCGAGTGTATGGCGGCGGGCAGTGTTGGAGACGACAACGGCGACGGCGAGGAGTTCGCGATGGAGTCGGAGTCAGAAAAGAAAAATAAAATACAAAAAAAGGGGTCAATTAAGTTGCTGGGTCGGGTATGTGGCTGACTAGGCAGTCAAACCCGTATTTTTAGCCTCTCTGTCAGCCCAGTCAGCACTTCCGTTTGCCACGTCATCAAAAATCTGACGGCGTTAACGGAGTCTGACGGAGACTGACGGAGGGTGACCAACGGTGAAACGATTCGTAAAGTGAGTGGTTAAATTGAAAGAAAATTAATTTGGGTGGCAAATGTGAAATGTTTATGTAATTCGAGTGACCAAATGTGTAATTTAGCCAATATAAATTAACTGGATTGGAATAATGGTTTTTTTAAAGAAGTTAGGGGCAAAAACATCAATAAAGGTTAAATTAATGAACCGGTCCATGAACAACTCAAATAATGGGTATGAATATGATTGAAAACAAGCTTACGACAACTCACAACTCTATCCCTACTGCTCGAAAAGAAAAATCATTTAACTAGCAACGTCCCACTTCCCTATGCGGGGAAAAAAATAAGACAAAAATAAGGAAGGAAAATGCAGGCTGCTCTTTCCTCCTGCACCGAAAATTCCAGCCACAGATCCTCCTTCCCTAATCTGTTTCTCGTCGGCTGAAATCCAATTCAACGCTCGCTCTCCCTCGCCGCCTCCGTCCGCGAGGTGATCGCCGCCGTTTCTTTGATTCATCTTCCATGGCCGCCAATTCTCAGCCCGCAGGTCCGATTTTCCCTTTTCTCAATTCTTCCATTTTTCTATCTTCTTCTTCTTCTTCTTCTTCTATTGTCCGTTCCGCCGATGAGTTTCATGTTCCCCGAACAATTGCTTCGCCGGCTTCATCCCCTCGCTCCTCGATTAATTTCTGATCGGATTTGAACCAGCCTTGCCTTGGGCTATTTAATTTCACAATTTGTGCTACTTGTTGCTTCCACGACGAAAAATTCCTGCTTGTGAACTTCGGTTTAGGATTTCTATTGTATTCGAGCTGGATTCCCTGGAATCGGTATCAGCTGGTTATACCTGAAGTTGAGATTTTAAAAATGTTGCTTTGATCATGGAAATTTTGCTTCTGCGGGTTTCAGTGAAATTACCTGTATTGTCTGAACGCAATTGCATCGTTCTATGTTCTGATTGGGATGTTGATGACCTTTTTCACTCTGGACGGAAACGTCCAAAGAGTTGAAGATCTAAATATTTACTTATGACTCTTGACTGTTCTTATGCTGTAGGCGGTGGAGCTCCTCCGAAACCTTGGGAGCGTGCGGGGCCATCATCGTCTGGTCCAGCACCTTTCAAACCTCCGTCAGCTGGGAGCAGCAGTGCTGTGGTTGAAGCATCTGGTACTGCAAAACCAGGTGAAATTGTTCCACCAGGCAATAACAATGCAGTGGCGAATACAAACCCCAACCAACGGCCTGTTCCAAACAGGCCGTGGCAGCCACAGACAACGCAGTATGGAGCAGGAGGTTTGTTTTTTTTTATGTCCTGGATATGCTCGCAAGCGTTCGAATTTTGTGTATATATGTACGCTTATGGTTGAGTTAAGTCTCGATTTGTTAGCTAACTTAGTTGGTTTAATTGGAAAATGCTATTTATTTTCATCTATCGTGCCATCTTTTACCGAGAAGAAAGTATGAGCTTCCTTAAAGAAAGTGGTTCTTGGGAAATAATCACAGAAACATGAAAATTCCATCACTAATCAGCGCAGGAACCTTCTTTGGTTGACTAATCAAGTTACTTACTTTGTTGCTACTATGCAAGATATGCTCACTAGTGTGCATTTTGTGTACACTTGATGCATATAATTAAGTTCTCTCTTGGCACCCTAGGTTGCTTGGCCGATTTAGTTGGAAAATGCTGTTGTATTTTGTCGTCTCTCCTCGTAGAGCTTTTCTAGGGGAAAGACAGATGAGTTTCTTCAGTAAAGTGGTTCGCAGGAAATAGTCATAGAATACCTAAAGTTCCATCAGAAACCATAGCAGGAATTGGTTGACTATTATCAATTTTCACTCTCATGGTGTATTTCTTTGATTGTCATCTATTTATATGTTTTGGTTCTTGCTTCATGTTAATTTCTTCATTTCAGGGTATGGTATGAGTAATTCATATGGAATGGGAGGTGGATACAGTAGCAGTTTGTATGGAAACAACATGTACAGAGGGGGATATGGTGGTTTAAGCGGTGGCGGAATGTATGGCGGTGGCGGAATGTACGGCGGTGGCGGGATGTATGGTGGTAGCGGGATGTATGGTGGTTATGGAAACCAAATGGGTGGTGGGTATGGAATGGATCCTTATGGTCAGCAGCAGAATCCTGACGATGTTCCTTCTCCTCCTGGATTCTGGATTTCTTTCCTCCGTGTGGTAAGCCAATTTGTTTTGGCTTTTTGTCCCAACTTATGTTTTGCAGACTAAATGATCCAGTTGGAGGGAAGAAAAATTTCACTTCCTATTAACCAACTAATCAATCAATCCTTTAATATCAAGGGTCAAGCACGTCCTTAACATAGAGATATTTAATATTTTGCATGGGAGTTGGTTGCTGACTGTTGAATTGCTAAAAGATTTCAGTGGTGCTGCTAACCTTCTCACGTCTCATCCTCCCTATACGATGACATGATCATATATACGATTTCATTGTTTAATGCACAAGGCACTAGTTTTCCCCCCGGTTTCTTACTGTTGCTCTTGGTCGAGGATAGCTTAAGCTGCTCCTTCCAGTAGGAGAAGGGCTTAGAAAGCTTTTGTTGACTTCTTGTTGTGGACATTTTTCTTCTGAGCGAAAATGTGTGGTGTCAAGTTTTTCTACTTAAATTGTTTTCGTGGGTGTTTGTAGATGGCAGGTGCTGTGAATTTCTTTGGACGAGTAGCAATGCTGATAGACCAGAATACTCAGGCATTCCACATGTTCATGAGCGCTCTTCTTCAGGTTTGTATTCGCTTTTTAGTTGTTTTCTTTCCATCCCTCTTGTTTCTGTTATCGATATTTGTAAATCAGCAGATGAAGCATTGACCGATGTCTCATTTCCACCCCCACTTGTTTTTTCATTTTCCCAGCTGTTTGATCGGTCTGGAATGTTATATGGCGAGCTAGCCAGATTTGTTCTGAGAATGCTCGGTGTGAGAACACCAAAAAAGGTCGACGGATCAGCACCTCAGGGGCAACAGAGGCAGCAGCAACAGAACCAGGGTCCTAAAGCCGGCGGAGGAGGATGGGACAATGTCTGGGGAGACGAGAACAGCAGCTAAGTACAAGGACTTGGTCAACTGTAACCCGTTTTCGACCATGGAAGAGAAATTTGAGCAAGAACAATGAAAGAGATGGGAAAAAAGGAGTCCGTTGGGCGTCATCATGGCTCAGTGAGTTCAGGCCTCGAATCCCTGGCACAGTGCAAACAGCGCTACTTACTACAATACAGTCGAATGTCTGCTTGATTGAAATAAAATAAACTAAACTCTAGTACATATGCATATTATGCATTCTCTATCTCTCTCGTTTATCATTGTGGCCTTTACCATCTGTGTGTGCTCTCTGAATAGGTAAGGGATTTCTCTAAGCATTGATATTTGTACTGTTGTGAAAATGTGTACCATCATCGAGTGATTTAAAGAAAACAAGAAGAGAAAGATTGGACTTTGGAGTGTATTACGTTGTTATTCTTAATTAAATCCGCCCCTTGAAGGCGATGTGCGTTTTTTAATGCATCAACTGGTTGATTGGTCAACAAATGAGCCAATTTTCAATCAAACCTGCAATGGAGGAACAGTTCTGAAATTGTCGCCCAACGCAGCAACGATGTCACTCCAAATAGCATCAGTCTTCTTTCTCACGGTACTTATTTTATGAAGCTCTCACAATCAGATGAAATGCCAAACAACCGCTTCCGAATTCTAGAAGGCGAGGAAAGGCTCGATGGGACGAGTTAGAAGTTAGTACCATGCTAACAACTTTCATCGCTGTTATTGTTTTTACGTTAAATATAATGATAGGTGTTGCGGGTACTGGTTGCTTGCAGAGTAAGTAACCGCCAATGTGTCCTTTCTCCTTTGTCGTTCTCAATTTTTCTTTGCATGTCTAGGCCGATGGTGTCCTTGTCCCATTTGGTTTTGTCCTTCTTTGTGTACTAGGGATTCAACCCTATATACTTGCTGAGCTGATCGTGTATTAATTTTGTTCAATTATGAATGAAGATACCACGTAAAATCTCGTGTCACTCGTATTTATTCAATTTTGCATTCTCAATTTCTAATGGTATCAGAGCAAATATCGTTTCATGTTAGGGTTTGATTCTTGTCTTCACTGCTAGTCACTTATCTTGAGCCCCTTTGCCATGTCCAACGAAGATGTCAACTTGACCACGCTTAGGAAGGGTTCTTCCTCGTCTGTCGAAATCATTGGTCTGAATTCTCCTTCGTTTCTTCACCCGTCCGATACCTCAAGTCAGATCTTTGTGGGTGAACCGCTAACTGACGCCAACTATGGAGAATGAGCTACTAAGATGTCGAATGCCCTCCTTGCCAAGAACAAACTCGGTATTGTCATCGGAACTGTTCCCAAACCTCCTTCGGGAGAACCGCTTGGGTAAGGTGTAACGCCATGTTCGTTGGTTGGCTTCGTTAAGCTGTGTCACGCGAGATATAGATGAGTCTTCGTTATAGTTTTACTTTGAAACAAATGTAGAATGAACTACTGAAGCGCTTTTGCATGGGCACTCTCCGACATCGATATAAACCATAGCTAGTATCGGATGCTTCGCAGTATAATAATTAGTAAAACGCCTAAAGGGAATTACACCTAATTGAGGAGCTAGGGGGACACATACATGAGTGACCTCTCTTGTATTTCATAACCGGAACAATTTACTTGATTTCTTTTTTGCTTAGTTTGCAAACAACCACTAAAACTTAATCGCTAGATAATAGAGAATTGACTGAGTAAACAGTACACCTATGACCTGGGTTGACAAATATAAATTAATTCACTTTATTGCAGTCCCTTCCACATGTTTTTAAATGAGTAACCCTACCCAGACCCTCCTTCGACGATAACTCTACTAGTAATCCTGTGAGCTTAATCCAAGTTTGAAAGACCAAGTCATCAATGACCAATGCTTGAATACCTGGAACCCAGCCTCTCAGACAGAACATGTTATCGTGATAGTGTCGTTGTACTCCTTCAAACACCCATCAGCAGATATCCACCAAAGGGAGCTGAAAGAAGACTAGTCGATCCTCTAATAAAAAAAACCTTCACCTCTCTTTTGTGCGCCACAACCAATTAGCCCAATAATGTATCATTGCAAGAGATAGTGGAGACATCGAAAACTGGCCAACCAAACTATTCTCTAATTTTTTCGCTTTTTCCTCAATGATTGATTTAGTAATACAAAGAGATCCATTAATGAGCTCAGACTCGTAGTATTCTAATATGTTATCTTCCGAAGCACCGTAAATGGAAGCACAAGTCCAACCGCCACCAATGGTGCTTGGTAAGGCCCCATCGCTGGTGCTACCATCGAGGTAAGAAGAGTAGTCGCTGAACCCTAGAGTGAACAAAAGACCGAGAATAGAAAGAGGGGGTCGGTTAGCATGCTAACCCCTAAGAGTGGTTTTTTGACACTCCCTTCCTTATTAGTCAATTTTTTTATTAATCATTTGACAAGTATTAATGAAAGTAGACATGATAAATGCAACTTGTAGAATTTAATACTCTTATTAAATTCAAATTAAGAATTAAATACAACACATTAATTACTTGCATTTTTTAAATCTAAACCTATACAAAATGCAATTCTCTCTCCTATCTCTAATCCTTCTCTCTCCTATCTTTGATCCTTCCTATTCCAGCAACCTCCGGCCGTCTCCTTCCCAAGCCCCTCCCCCGGTGAGTTTTCAATTTTCAGATCTGATTTTTCGATTTTCAAATCTGATTTTTGTATCACTGCACTTAAAGTCAAAATATGGTATTTGTACCAGTGCACTGGTAGCACTACCAATGCACTGGTAGCGATACCACTCCACTGGTACAAATGTCAGATTTAAGTATCAATGCAGTGGTACTACATATCAGGTGGTCGGAGAGATTCTGCCGGCAGGATTTCACCGGCGAAGTGTGGTGGTCGGAGGCTGCTGGGAAAGGAAAAATCAGAGATAAGAGAGAGAATTGTATTTTATATAGGTTTGGATTTTTTAAAAAAATAAATAATTAATGTGGTGTATTTAATTATTACTTTATATTTAATAAGAGAACATTTATTATGTTTACTTTCATTATTATTTGTCTATGATTAATGAAAAAGTTGACCAAAGGGTGTCAAAAAATCAACCTCTTTGATGATAGGCATGCTAACCGACGCATAGAAAGAGAGATAATCATCCATTTAACTATCAATTTAGTTACAGGTAAACCAATCTCAAATAATATTAGACAAATTATATTTTTTAAATATTTTTTCATTTATTTTTATTAATTATTAATTATTTTTGTTAATTATATGTATTTTTAATTTTTTAGAGAAAAGATTTGAACACATTTTATTTATTTATATAATAATAGAGGCTCCAGAATTTAAAAGCAGCCCGTTCATACCTCCGCCCTACCAGACAGTGCCGTATCAGCTTCTTCAACTTCAATAGCCATAGAGGTGTGTGCCTGTCTACACAACTCACACACCTGTCGTCATTGCATATGACATTTGGCACCATTTCACTAACCCACACATCCTCTCTAACTCTGATTGTGATGGCAAAATTGTTCGAAACCCCAAAACAAAAAGAGAAATTACAGAATAATGTCCAACACCAGAAAGAAAGAAGAAGAAGAAAAAAAAGAGGTTTAAACCTCAAATTTACTGTAATAATACGATAAGGTGACAGTATAAATACACATGGAATGGAACCACAGAAAAAAAAAGACGTGTGCTTTCATCAACTTTTTTTCTCGGTTCCTACAGCAAACATCTCCAATTCTCCATATTGTCTCACACCACTTTTTGCTGCAAGTTTTCTTCTGCTACTGCATTCGACAAGCTTCTAAGGAGGTAAGGTAAAGCCAAGCAAACTACTTTTGCCGTATCATTCTCCCTCTCTTTCATGTTCCAAAAAAAGCAGCTTCTTCACTGTTTTGCTTATTGGGTTCCGCACGCTACTGTTTCTGCAGGTTTGCGTTTGGTCATAGCTGTGGCAGTCCAAAAAAGCTTTGATCTTGGGCTCCATTAGTTCCAGGTCTATATTTCTGGTTCTTTCGTTCCCCTGTTCTTTCGTTTGGGTTTTGGTTTGTTTTGGATGCTTGGGCTGTGATTTGGTATATTAATGAGTCCTGCTGTTGCTTTAGCATTGTGTTTAACTATGGTGATCAGATCAGTTGTTGGGTTTGCTCTTTAATCCAGAGTTTCTAACCAATTTGTTCCAATTACTGGACCATTGGGATTGTAGGGATCTTACTTAATTATCTTCCTCTGTGTAAATTTCTCCCTAACAAAAGTCTGGCCATCATGCTTGAAGTTTGTACAAATCATTTCTACCATACTAAATCAACTGTTATTATCAACTTTGCCATGATCTGAACATGTTTGTCAAAGATCAGTCCGTTGCAGTGCCTCGAATTGTCGGAGAGTTAGAACGATGAATTTTGTCTCATTACAGGAATAATGCTTGTAAACTTGCTGTCTTTCTGGAATCTGATGATGAAGAGAAATGTTAATACCCATGTGGTTGATTTCTTAATTTTTACACTACTCTTCCTTTGGTTTGCATCTCTGACTGAAGTTCCGAATGCTCCCGTTTTAGGTGACCGTTGAATCAACACCAGAAGGGAGGCATTGTGTGATCATTCCAACGAAGATGGTAGATTCTGTTGTGGATAAACTAGCTCCAACTGATATCAGCTCATCATCATCAGCAGTGAAACTTTATGGAACATATGGAATTCTGGTCTCAACCGTTGCTGCCATACTCATCCCAATTCTACTATCTCTCATGGTCATGGCCAAGAAAAGGACCAAACAAAGAGGAGTGCAAGTACAAGTTGGTGGTGAGCCTGGGTATGCAGTCCGAAATGCTCGAATTCCAGAGTTGATTGAATCTCCATGGGAAGGAGCTGAAAACATGGCTGCTCTATTCGAGCAGTCTTGCCAGAAGTATGCGAAGCAGAAGTGTCTTGGAACCAGGAAGTTGGTTGAAAAGGAGTTCGTTACTGCTAGTGATGGAAGGAAGTTTGAGAAGGTTCACTTGGGAGACTATGAGTGGGAGAGCTATGGACAGGTTTTCGATCGCGTCTGCAATTTTGCTTCTGGGATGATTCGGTTGGGGCATGATGTTGGTAGCCGTGCTGCAATCTTTGCTGAGACCAGAGCTGAATGGTACATTGCATTTCAGGTACTATTTACTTAGGACCTTCTTCTAACATATTTAGTTATTGAGGTGACCTGGTTAACTTGAAATGTGAGATCTCTTCATTCTTTGTGTTTCAGGGATGCTTTCGCCAGAAGATAACTGTGGTCACTATTTATGCTTCTCTAGGTGAGGATGCGCTGATCCACTCGCTCAATGAGGTACCCAACGGACCTTTCTTCTCGACCTTTCTCTTATCACGAGTATCACTTCCATTTGTTTTAGCAACTCCTAAGACATTTTGGTTTTGGCAGACTGAGGTATCTACACTGATATGTGACTCAAAGCAACTGAAGAGGTTGGCAGCAATAAGTTCAAAACTAACTACCGTCACCAAAGTCATCTATTTTGAAGATGCTGGGAATACTGATGCTAACATGAGTTTAGATGTGGATAACTGGAAAGTTTCTTCCTTCTCTGAAGTTGAGAAACTGGGGCAAAATGAGCCTCTTACTCCGAGCTTTCCTTCCAAAGATGAGATTGCCGTTGTCATGTATACAAGTGGCAGCACTGGTTTACCCAAGGTCTGTTTATCCACAATAGCAGCAGTGTGAATTACTTCAGTGAATGGTCTGTGATGGAGAACCAAAACAATTCAAATTATAATTATAATAATCAGATCGTGCCTGATTTCCATTTCAATCTGGTTTCAGTTCAATTTGGCCTGGCTTGGACCAGTAATTGCCCACCCCCTACCTTTCAAACTCTTAACATATTCTTTCCAAAAAAGAATCGAACTTATGCTTCTTGTAGTTGAAGTCTTTCCATACTTTTTCACAATTCCCTAATAGCAGTCTCTCAACCTTCTGAAATTCCTAGGGGGTGATGATCAGTCATGGCAACATTGTGGCCACAGTTGCAGCTGTTATGACAGTGATCCCAAACCTTGGGAGCAATGATGTGTACCTAGCTTACTTGCCACTAGCTCATGTTCTTGAGCTTGCAGCTGAGGTAGATGATTCTTTCAGTCTGCAGCTCCTTTCCTTTTTTCTTTTCAATGTTTGCATTCAAGTCAAATTTCTTTTGGTGTGGTTTTGGGCAGTCTGTAATGCTGGCAGCTGGCTGTGGAATTGGATACGGGTCAGCATTGACCTTAACAGACACTTCAAACAAGATCAAGAAGGGAACTCCAGGGGATGTTACTGCCCTTAAGCCGACTCTCATGGTCGCTGTTCCTGCTATATTGGACCGTATTAGAGAAGGCGTGCTGAAAAGGGTAGGGTTTTATGTTTTATTTGGAAGGTAACTTTAAGTGGAAGAAAGTGAAGGTGTTAAAGGTGTAGCCGTGTAGGTAGTTTTTAGTTTGCTGAACATAATCCAATTCAAGACGGAAAGTGTAAAGTACGTGATCGTTTTAGATGATGGATTCTATGGATGAATTGTTGCTTGAAACCCATAAGTTGATAGATACAAAAAATGTATCATTTCAAGTTTGATTTCACCAGAAAAGAAGATATTCTTGGATATTAAAATGGTGAACCTGTTTGGTATGATGAACTGCTTTTTTCCTTTCAGGTAGAGGGGAAAGGAGGTTTGGCAAAGAAGCTTTTCCACATTGGATACAAAAGACGGCTGGCAGCCGTAGAAGGAAGCTGGTTTGGTGCATGGGGACTTGAGCGGATGCTTTGGGAAGCCATTGTTTTCAAACCAATACAAGCTTCGCTTGGGGGACGTCTTAGATTCATGCTTTGTGGTGGAGCTCCTTTGTCTGCAGATTCACAGAGGTTCATCAATGTATGCATGGGGTAATGAGTTTTCTGTCACCTTTTTTTCATAAGAGCTTAGAGACTGGCTGGCTGGCGTTCAAGTTAAAATGCTTTCCAGATACAACTAAAGTTTTATCTAAAGTCCACCATGCTCACACAATGGTCTCCTTTAGGGCTCCCATTGGGCAAGCATATGGTTTGACAGAAACTTCCGCTGGAGCTGCATTTTCCGAATGGGACGACACTTCAGTAGGTCGCGTTGGACCGCCTGTTCCTTGTGCCTACATCAAGGTTTGGACTACAGTTTTGTCAGCAGATCGTGGTCATGTATCAACAATGTGTAAGCTCTTTTGAGAATAGTCTTCGAAGTGATGTGCTTTTTTGGTATCTGCAGCTTGTTTCATGGGAAGAAGGAGGCTATACAATAGCAGACAAACCGATGCCAAGGGGAGAGATAGTAGTTGGGGGAAACAGTGTAACTGCCGGTTATTTCAACAACAAAGAAAAGACTGATGAGGTTTACAAGGTAAAACCCTAAACCGAAATATCGATTGCTCATCCTTTCGTGGAAAGTTCCCCTCCAAACAGCAGAAGCGAAAAACTAACTTGGTTTATTTCTTCTTCTTTCAATGCCGTCAGACCGACGAGAGTGGAATTCGCTGGTTTTTCACAGGTGACATAGGGCAATTTCATCCTGATGGATGCCTCGAGATCATAGATAGGAAGAAGGACATTGTTAAGCTTCAACATGGAGAGTATATCTCACTTGGAAAGGTTTGGGAGCAGAGATATCTTTATCTGTTTATTGGCACAAAAGCAAGGATATAGTGTTGTTATTTGGCTCATATTGCATGGTTGCTTATCCTCTGATTGCAGGTTGAAGCAGCTCTATTGACAAGCAACTATGTAGACAACATCATGGTGCATGCAGATCCACTGCAGAGCTATAGTGTAGCTCTGATCGTTCCATCACGACAAGTGCTGGAGAAATGGGCTCAAGAGGCAGGAATCGACCATCAGGACTTCGCTCAACTGTGTCAGAGAAATGAAGCTGTTGATGAAGTTCAGAAGCAACTTTCCAAGGTTGGTTTGCTTCTTTATTTTCTTCTTTTTTCCTTTCACTTAGGGAGGCTGGTAGGCATAAATTTGGCTATGCAGGTAGCAAAAGCTGCAAAGTTGGACAAGTTTGAAACTCCAGCAAAGGTGAAGCTACTCCCGGAACCATGGACACCAGAGTCGGGATTAGTGACTGCAGCTCTCAAGATAAAGAGGGAGCAGCTGAAGTCTAAGTTTAAAGATGATCTCCAGAAGCTCTATAATTGAATCGACTGGCTGCTTCAACTGTTATATTTGATAGCAACTACTTGAGGGTTCTTGCAACCTTATCTAGATCTTCTACAGATGTCTGTTTTTGGTGCTTTTGAGTTCTGAGAAGAAATGTTTCATGTGAAACCATTATGCAACACTTTTGGCTTTCATAGATTCTGATGACCTAAATTAAATGGCTCGAAAAGCAATTTTCAAGGCAGTACATGTGTTCATATCTCCCTGCCTTATGGTTTGAATTTCTAACCTCTATACAATCAGACATCTATCTCGGAATTACAACTTCAGCCATCAGGAAGTCGACACTTGTCCTCCCTAAAGCAAGAAGTTGCTCAGCTCGATTCGAGACGGGTAGCCAAAAGCTTGATAGATTCTTCCTTGAGCCATATCTGAAATTGCTTTCACAGCTGTGTCGAGAATTGATTTGAATGCAGAGAAGCAAAGCTTGAAATTTGGATGTCTACTCTGGCTCTGAACGGGCTGCAAGTTCTGATAATGATGGCCGTAGGACCAAATATAAAGCTGGACCCAGGAATGGAATCAACGATAAAGGAAGGAGCCAAGCACCTTTATCAAACCTGTCGAGAAACAATCATGAAATCTGATTTCATGATAATAAAGAACTTGCTCTAAAGATTTCAAAGCAGAAATGAACCTCACCATTTTCGAGCAGTCATATCATTGTAAACCCAGAAAGGAGCGAACAAAGACAGCAGAGAGAAATCGAGGGATGTGATGTGAATCTGCAGTAAATACGCGAGGGAAGCATCCAATATAGCAGGACAAAGAACGAGGCTATTAGATCTTTGGTTCACCAATGGCACATGGTGAAGCGAAGAAGAGAAAGATAAATCTAACAGGAGTTGCTTACAAATTTGCTCTCCCTGAAGTACTGGAAAAATTCGCCCCAGTCATCAATTGAAATTCCTGCACGGATAAACAGGCCTAGTCCGGCAGCGAGCAAAACCTGTTGTGATAGAAGACTCAAGCATCCATTCCAAAAAATGACTCACCAGGAAAAATGGTACAAGGAACAATAGAAAGGAAGGAGCAAATACTCGTGAACAAGACAACAATCCATAGAAGAGTCGACTTCTAGAAACGGAAAAGTTCCACAAAAAGGAAACAAGATACATATTGACACCACTGCAATTGAAGGTAATAAACTATGACTCTTCAAGTGGCCCGACGGGCATAAGTTCAATAGCAAGGGGAACGAAATCAAAGAATCAAGGACGAAAACTTACAACCGCAGTCAACTTTGAGTCCATAACATTCAAAGGCCATCTCTTGAGCTCACTTTCTTCAACAGAAGGTGGAGGAGGGTTCCAGAGAACGAAATACGGCATAAGGGCATAAGCACCACCGAAGCAAGAAAGTACAAGGAAAGGCCACACTGGAATCTTGCTCTTTGAGCTGCCAAATTGCCACAAATGGGACTCACAATCTCTCTGAAAATCAGAAACCAAAAGCCTTACAGAAGGGAGAGCTTGGGATTTTTACCTTCTTCCAGTTGGAAGGAGAAGCATGCTATAAGCTAAAGGCCACAAACCCATGATGTACCATAAGGAAACAAGAAACTCATTCATCCTAAACCCATCATCTCCTTTCAAATTGCACAGCTTCAGCAAGAAATACATATCTCTCGACTGCAGAAGAAAGGGTGAACCTGTCTCGTTATATCAGTCATAATGATAATAGAGCAAATACTGCCCCAAAATGACAAAACCCATTGAATTGAGTATAGAGGAACATTAAAATGCCTCGAATACTTACCGGAGTCTGGTCAGGAGTGAGATTGAAGACATAGTACAAAATTCCACCCCAGAACACAAACAGCAAAATTGAGCTAGTCCAATCCCTACTCTCTCTGGCGCCGACATCCTTGCTTTCCTTCAAGCCCTCCTGCTCTTTCTCTGGATCATCCGGCGATTTCAGAACGCTGCGGCATATTTGGATGGAACCCTTCCTCTGAATTGGGAAATTCTCGTTGTGTTTGAGTAAAAATGGCTGGTTGAAACCTGCTTTAGGAAGTAAACGCGGCAACTTTGGATGATGGAGAGATTGGGTTTGGCGCGAAGAAGAACTCCTAGGTCTCAGATCAAAGGACTGAGAGGAGAAGTTGCAGGAGATGAGATGGAGATTCGCCAGCATTTTCGAAGCGGAGACCCTTGGTCAGATTTTTGTAGCGGGAGCAGTTGAAAGCTTTAAAATGGCGAAGCAAAAAGCTACTGAATACTATAACGCCACGTTTGGCAGTGGCTATGGCATAGGAATAGGACTGATAGAAGAGTCTCGGCTTAGCGCAAGTCTCCCAACGACGGCGTTTTTGAGGACAGATGTGCTTTCTTTCACGGAGGAAGATATCCAGCAAGTTCTCTGCTAAGGGATAAGATGATCAGTACACGTTCAGTCCGCTCTCCGTTTCTCTTTCCCGCCTCCAGAAAGTAAAAACCTCTCCAGACTCCAGCCATGGCCGAAGCTGCGCGGGTCTTCCACACGACTACATTCGTCCCTTCATTCAATTCACTGCACAAAACCCAGAAACCCAAGCCCTCGTTTGTCTCCCGAAGCACCGTACGCCGGAAGTTCCAGTCTTTACGCTGTTCGTCGTCGCTGGAAAGCGCGACCACAGCGATGACGACGAATAATCAGGAGGTACGATGGGGATGCGACATCGATTCTCCGGAAAACGCTCTAGCTCTGCAGAAATGGCTTTCAGATTGCGGGTTGCCTCCTCAGAAGATGGGAATTGAGAAAGTGGAAGTTGGGGAGAGGGGGTTGGTAGCTTTGAAGAACATTAGGAAAGGGGAGAAGTTGCTCTTCGTGCCTCCTTCTCTCTTCATCACCGCCGATTCAGTGAGTCAGTTTCTCCTTTGCTTTGTTTTTTTTTCTTTTCTTTTGGTTTCTTGGGCTGATTTCAATTGGAAGCAGAATTTCATGTCAAGTTTTTCCTTCCCATGAACTAGCAATGGAGCTGCCAAGAGGCAGGTGAGATTATGAAGAAATACTCAGTGCCAGATTGGCCATTGATAGCAACTTATCTGATTAGCGAGGCAAGCCTTGAGAAATCATCGAAATGGAGCAATTACATTGCTGCTTTACCTCGCCAGCCTTATTCTCTCTTGTACTGGTAAGTACGTCCTTTTGGGTTTGAAGAGATTTTATTTCTTAATAAAGAAAAGAAGGTTCATTATCTCAGTTTCTTCTTCTGCCTACAGCATCTATGTGTCGTTTTCAGGACTCGTGCAGAACTAGATAGGTATCTTGAAGCATCACAGATCAGAGAGCGGGCGATTGAGAGGATTAACAATGTCATTGGAACGTAAGCTTTTTTTGCCTTTTGTTAGCCTTGTTTATGGTTCTGTTTTAAGTTCTTCTACCATGTTATTTTTTAACTGCAACAGATTTTGTTCCTTTTGCAGGTATGATGATTTGAGGCTTAGGATATTCTCCAAGCATCCTCAGCTCTTTCCTGAAGAGGTAATTTCTTACATTTCAGGTCTGCATATGGAATGTGTACTGGTCTAGGTTTATGTAAATGGAAATGGTTTATAGAGATGTTCAAGTTCCTTTCTCTCTGGAGGTGTCAAATGCTGGGTTTTGATAGGGTTCAAGTTGGTTTAATCAGGTTACAAGTCAATGGGGTTGTTGGTCAATTGGGTAATGTGTTGATTGCTCATATGCATGATTTGCAGGTATTCAACATTGAGTCCTTCAAATGGTCATTTGGCATACTCTTCTCTCGCTTGGTTCGTTTGCCGTCAATGGATGGAAGAGTAGCCCTGGTTCCCTGGGCTGACATGTTGAATCATAGTTGTGAGGTATAAGTTGCTTACTTTGCTTACAAGTTTGTTTAAATTCAATGGCCAACTTTGCATGACCTTTTGTTATATAGGTAGAGACATTTCTGGATTATGATAGATCATCACAAGGAGTGGTATTTACAACTGATAGAACATATCAGCCAGGTGAGCAGGTAATGCAGATTTTTGTATCAAAACTTTCCCTTCAAAAATTTGGTTAAAGATCCCTACTTTAGCATTCATTTGGGAACATTAATTGCAGGTGTTCATATCGTATGGGAAGAAATCTAATGGAGAGCTGTTGCTCTCTTATGGATTCGTTCCAAGGGAAGGTACTAATCCCAGTGACTCGGTGGAATTGCCTTTCTCACTAAAAAAGTCTGACAAATGCTACAAGGAGAAGCTAGAAGCTTTGAGGAAGCATGGTTTGTCTGGGTGAGTACTGAATCACATATTTTCATTCCCCTTTCTCAAATGAGCAGGTTACATCGGGTTCATTTGGGTTTAGTATGGTCATGGACAATTGGATTTTGGGTTAATAGAGTTACAAGTCATTCTGTTTGTGGTTAATCAGATCGTGGGTTGATTGGTCCACTGGTTACCGCATCGCCTTTTTTATCAACTGGGGTTGTCGAGCGAGTTGGGTTAGAGCAGGTTGATCTGCTTGGAAAATATTTTGAATATTCTAGATATGAGAAGTATTAGATAGATGGCGAGTTGGGTTAACTTCAGGTTTGGTTTAATGATTGTGAGTCAATCTGGTGACAGTTCAATCTGCGTCAATTGGATTGAGAGTCAATTGGTTTACAGGTCAAGCAGGTTACGGGCGATGACATTTTGGCCAACTCGATTGAGAGTGTATTGGACAGTTTATCTTGTCGGACCAGATTTTAACAGTTAACATCCCTTTTGGTTTAACTTTTACTCAGCCGTGATCATTTAAGAAGAATGTAGACTTCTAACACTTGCTTGTCAACAAACAGGTCACATTGCTTTCCCATCCGTGTCACTGGCTGGCCACAGGAGTTGATTGCATATGCTTACTTAGCAGTCAGCCCTCCGGGCATGATCGGACAGTTTGAAGAGGTTTTTACCATTTTGGTCTTTCTTCACTTCTGCAAGCTGATTCCTCTACTAGTTTATCCTGACCAGTTAGCATTTGTCAGATTGCAGCTGCTGCATCAAACAAGACAGCCATGAAGAAAGATAAACCATATCCCGAAATTGAAGAACAGGCACTGCAGTTCATATTGGATAGTTGTGAGTCAAGCATATCAAAATACACCAAATTCTTACAGGTAAGAAAGATTTTGATGGCAACAACTTTCTCTACTATATTTAACTGAACTTCTTGCTCTCAAAACCTATGTCCATTTTGGGTCAGGCTAGTGGATCAATGGATTTGGATGTGACATCTCCAAAGCAAATTAACAGAAGGTTGTTCTTGAAGCAGCTCGCTGTAGACTTGTGCAACAGTGAACGAAGGATATTGTACCGAGCTCAAGCTGTGAGTCTCCTGAATATGGCTTATGTTTTTTTTCCATTAATTATTCTCTTGACTTCGTTCTGATTGATGGCGCGTAATTGCGAATTGGGATGAGAACAGGTATTGAGAAGAAGGTTGAGAGACATGAGGAGTGGGGAACTGAAAGCTCTGAATCTCTTTGATGGGCTCAGAAACCTCTTCAAATGAAGTGGTGTTTGCCCCATTCCCCTACTTGTGCAGCAAATTATAGGACAAATGATTTCTTCAGCCAAAAGGGTTTCAGCTTAAAGGAAGAAATCAGACGCGAAGGGCTGCTAAATTCTGGCTCCGGCAGCTGTTCCTTAGTTCCCTCTGTTTCAGGAGTTTGTAATACAACCAACCCTTTCCTGTGTAAATTTGAATTTTCCTACATGTGGGGAAGCAAGATTGATCACCAAGTCAAAATTCAAAACTAAATAATAGAATTTCCTTTCGTGTGCGCGTCGCGCGATGTACTAAAATGATCACGACGAATGGCCTGTTCTCACTTCTCAGTGGCAGAGGGAATTTTATTATGCTCTCTCCTATGACTTTTTAACCCGCGGTTGACCCGGACCCGGTCGAACTAGTGGGTCAATCGTTTTAGCTCGGTTTGGCTCGGAAATATGGAAAGAGTCATTATATTGTACTTATCCTCATAAATTATATAAAATCTTATCTAACATATGAGTTATAACATATAATATTACACAAATATAACATATCGTACTTAGATCCAACATATAGTGAAAATTCACACACACTTATATAACATCAATATTCAAATGTTCAACTTAGGATTCCAAAGATTGAGTTAGGCGAAAAGAAATTCGAAAAATAGGCGCATTTCGCAAACCAAAGAAAAAAATGACACAATTTGACCTCCAACCTGGTACCTTGTAGCGGTCGACCTGGCGGATGCATGCGGCCCGTTTTTCTCACCGGGTCAAGGTCAAATTGGGTCGACCCGCGGGTTGACAACCTTTCGTGGTCCCTTTTTTTTATTATTTTGACTAGTCCTCTTTTCCCCCCTCATTTTACCTCGTTTATACCATGCTTTAAATTATAATAGAAGTGCTCCCACATATCACCGTGGTATAGGGAGGTAACTGGTGGTAGGAATGGTCTAGTTAAATTGGACTAGTTTGATAACCATTTCAATATGTTGAACCAAAGGAGGAGTTTCAAGAGGAGTCACCTATAAGAAATGTTGATGACTAGCCAACATGGATTCCAGCTTACAAAAAGAGCAAGATGCCCTCATCATCCAAGAGATCGTGGAGGAGTTCATCAAAGAAGAAATACCATCTATCCCAATGGATGAAACTTCAAACCACACCCATCAAGAGTTCAACTCGAGTTGGCAGAAGAAAATTGATGATGACCCATCACTTCGATTTTGGAGAAGAAGGAACATTTACATCACCCTCTACAACAATGAGAAAGAGCAAGGAGTAGCAGTCCTACCTTAGCTTACCAGTTTGCATAGCGGGAGCAAGAGAGCGAAAGCATTGATTCTTTGAGAAATTATTATTCAGAGCGTGAAAAAAGCGTCAATAATAATATTATTTCTAATGAAATATTTTATAAAATTTTAAAACTTATTATAACAAGTAATTAAGTGTTTGATAATATTGCAAGAAATAAAGTTGATGTCTTCTCTAATGCGATTTGTTGTTATTAAAAGACTTATTATCACTTTTTCTTTTGGATATGCTTAAGAACAAATATATTAAATAGAAACCAACGAAAAGTAAATATTGAAAGAAAGAAAACCACACTTTGTTTAATGCCTCGTTTGATTAATGGATAACGGTTAGAGTGCCCGTAGCACTCTCTTTTGCACAAAAAAAAAACCACACTTTGTGTTTGGATCTAGTACACTAGATTGTATTTGTTTCAGCTGGGCTAAGTTTTATTGGACTGTCACAAATTAATAAAATTGTCCCTTTTAATTTAGAGAGGTACAAAAGAAACAACCTAAATGAGACAAACCATAACCAAGCAGCAGAGCAGCCACGCGAGAATCATCAGCCGCCGGTGAATTTCAAGAGCCGGATTTTCCTTTCTCCGGCGACCATAGCAAATTAAGGATTAGGGCGCGTGTTGGGGCGACCGTTTTAGATGGTGGGGTAATATTGTCTTTTTGGTTAATTTAGGGCGAAAAACTTAAAAAGTTAGGGCGTTAAATAGGAATCCAGTTAATTTATTCTACTCTTCCACTCTTTCGTGTCCTCCGTCTCCTCCTTTTATCCTTCTTTCTTCCCTCTTCTACAAATCCAAAACCCTAAGTTCATTTCCAGAGACAAATGGGTTTGGAGTTAGGTTCTTTTACTACCACTTTCACTGCTCCCAATCTATTATAATCAACTTTAAGTTTCTACCTTTCTCGCTACCAATTCATTTCCTTTTGCATGCACTTCGATCTCAGCGATAATGTCGCCAATCAATGGGACATCACCACAAGTTTGACGAAGAGTTGGTTTCTTCATTCCTTGGCCTATTTCATTTGATGTATTTCATGACCTAAAAGGTAAAGAAAGGCTTGGATGGTTAACGGTCAATCGGAGGTCAAACAAGCTCAATGGACACGCTGGAAGATTCGCACGGTTGTGCACATATTTGCATGGTCGTGCAAGGTTTCCAGAGAGTTTGCACGGCCAGAAGACCAATTTGCATGATTGTGCAAATAGGGGGTGCAAATTTCAGCTTTGGGTATAAAGGCTATTTTGCGATTTTTGGGCAGGGGAGTTGGGTTTTTGTTCACAAACACCCAATGGACGAACCAAAGATAGAGGTAGATTTGATGGCAATCTTGGCGTGGAATTAGAGAGTTTCTTTGCCTTGGAAACTCGAGGAACAAGCCCAGACATGAAGATTGAAGATATGAAAAGTTATATTGTCTTCTCTCTCTTCTCTATGAAGTAACTTCCCTTCACTTATGTTTTGATGAACCCTAGATTTGTATGCTAGGAAGAGTTGTATGAACTCGAATTCATGATTGATTGACATTTTATATTCAGTTGGGGTTTTTATCCAGAATTGCTTGAATCTTGATCACATTCCAGCATTTTAGCTTTGACCTAGAACGATTATATATGCATAGGTTAGTGGAGCAACCTAAATTGGTAGTAGTGAGTTGATTCTGCGAGATTCAATCGATTAACTACTTTGTACTGGCGTAAAAACCCAGTAGAGGAAGTTGAATCTTACTGCCTTGGTTAGGTTATTCCAATGGAGTTTAGTCGCTGCTGGGTAATCTATTCAAGAGGGTCTGGAACACTTTAGTCTAGACTCCAGACTGTTTGAGAACTTTTCGTAGTGTAAATGTTAGCTGAATTGAATTAGGCGAATTACAACTTGGCCTAACTGCAATCTCAGGGGAATCATACCTAAGTGAGTTTCTAACCTGTAATTAGTAGTCTAACCTCAAGAGGAAAATGATGGAAGCACCTATTCTCACATCACTAAATTGGTTATTAGACTTTGAATTAATGCGTGATGCCAATGACTATGAAGTATGAGCAGTGCTAGGACAAAGATAGGAGAGCCGATTTCACCCTACTAAATATGCAAGAAGAACACTCAATGAAGCCCATAGAAATTATACCACTACAAAGAAAGAGCTCTAAGCAGTTATAATCGCGCTTTAAAACTTAAAAACTTACGTTTATACGTTTCTTGGTCACCAAAATGCTTCTACACAAAATCGCAGTTTTTATAACTAATGTAGTAAAAAACGCGCTTTAAAGCTTAAAAAATTACGGTTTTAAGCTTCTAAATCCCAAAACGCTTCTACGTAGAAACTCGCTTTTGACTACATTGATTATGAAGGATGTGATAGTCAATGAGATATAATGACCATTTGTTGTATCTTCTGTAAATGCAAAAATTACCTATCAAGACATGGTTGAATCTTAAGAAATTTGTCATACTATGTTCAAAAATAGAGTGTGGGGTAAGCCCAACATGTGAGACATCTTTTCATTCCACAAAATAGGATTTTGGAAGAGATACTAGTAGTTGTTAGTGACGATGGGAGAGATAAATAAATTGTTGTTGCTCGACCAATAAAGGTCTAAATTAAACTCACCCATTCACACCATTACACTCTGCAAATTACAGGTTAGTCACCAGCCGCTTTACAACATTCAAACTACACTCCCAGTTACTAAGAAGAGAATGGGAGTTTGGAATTCCCTACTGCAGAATGCGGATGTGAAAGCAATGTTTTGCTTTGCCATGGTAGTTAGTCTGGGTATATGTGGGTATAGTTTTGGATTTTGAATTAATTGTTCCCTTAACAGATTGATTGAAAATTATTAAGGGAGGCGGATTATGAAGAAATTAAGTTCATTTTTTATCCGAATCTTCCTCTTCAGTTGATTTCTGAATATGCTCATCCCTGTTTCTTCTTTACTTTTTTGCAATTTTGTGGCGAAGGAACCATGTTTCCTGCCTGTAAATCTAAATTATGACTTAAGTTAGGAGTTCGAGACCAGTGTCTTAGAAAAAGCCTTTCATACGCCCAAAACAGATGTTCTTCTTCCCTGCCTAAATGTTTATATCAGGTAATTTATCACTTCAATCTCAAGTAATTCCCATATATCGTCTCTTTGGTTCTGATTTGAAACCAATACACTGTTGAACTATAGCTGCCCTAATGTAACAGATTCGAAGTTAGAGTAAAAATCGATGGCGATGAATCCCGAAGAGTTGGAAGAGTGGAAAAGTGATAGGAGTCAGCAGTTCAAGCAGTATTGTAATGTCCTCATCAAACTCCCAAGCAAGGCAAGCACCAGTACGAATTGATAGTTCCATAAATGATTTTCTTGATGGTTGATGTATAATTGTGATACATTGTTAAATCATCTGAACGTTTTGAAAGCTTTGTGATCAAATTCATCACTGTACTTTGATATATAGTAATCCAAATTAATTCTTTTGGGGGTTTATTTGTTGAATTCCTTCAACCACGTTACCCACATTGTGTTTACTATTTGTTTTCTACAGGTTATAGTCTTTGATCACTTAAATGAGCACTTCTATTATGCTATATAGCATTGGTGCTTTAATGTACACCTTAAATTTGTACCATAATATTAAATGTATAAGTTTAGGTTGTACCATAAAGCAATTTGTACCATTATGTTATGATACAACTTTACAACTTGAAGTTGTACCATCACATAAAGGTACAAGTTCAAGTTGTACTATAAAAGAATTTGTACAAAAAGTAGAGGTACAATCTGAAGTTGTACCATAACGTGAATGTACAATTTTTAAGTTGTACCATAGAAGCAAAAACCAATAGCACCAATACTATATAGCATTGTAAAATTTATCCACTTAAATGCAAATTATGCAATTAGATTTCGCACTCATGAGGAGATAATTTCTTTGTTTATAAGCTAGCATGGGTGCCAACCATACAATGCATCCACATATGTTTAAGAACTTTAATGACAAATGCCATATTTTCACAGGACAATGAAACAGAGATTGAAGATACAATCAACATGAACATCTCCGCAACCAGATCTATATCGAGTGAGGCTATTGCTACATCACCATTGCTAACGACTGTGAAAAAGAAACTATAACTTGCATTCAAGACAACAATGCAATGGTACAACTCAAGCTAACAATGGAAGCACCAAGTACCAAGCCGTGAAAAGTACTTTAGTCCTCGTATGTAGGTTGACCTGAGTATCTGACTCAAAGAGTTGCAATAAAATGCTTACATGACCCCCACGCAATGCATTATATTTGAGCAAATCGACGTCCCGGCCAAGGGCCGAGCACAGAGCTAGTAATCACTTAAATCACATACTAAGTAAATTAAAGTGAACCGTTAACTTGTTCTCCTTGAACCAACAAACCTTCCTAGTCATACTCTTGTGTCATGCCATCGTTGTTTGAATTCAAAGCCAGTAACCTCAACTTTCACATCTTTTGCTTTTAGTGACAATTCTCTCTTCACACGTCTTATCGTCATCGACAAGTATTCCTCGCATGAGACAATTATCCCATACTACCAGATCCCCGATTTCACTCTCTGTCGTCATCTTTGTGAAGTGGTTGGTCTCTGTCCATCTCGCATTCTATCTCGAGACTGTCCTGTCCGTCTATGGGCTGCGGCATTAGGTCCAGTCAATCCCGGCGGCCGTATTCTATTCGGCTAGTCATCGACATTGGACCGGGCGGGCGTTTCTCGGACGGACTGCTACCTCTCCGCCTTTAATATAATTTACCACCCAATTAATCCTTCATCTGTCGTCCGTTGAAGCAATCATTTTTTTTATCAACGGTGGAAATTGGTGCGGTGTGGTTACCCAATCCAAAATTTGTGGGTAATGATTATGCTATCTACGACACCGCACCACAGTGGTTAGTGATTACCTACTACTACTATCCACTGCAGGTTGGAGCGGTTAAATTGTGGTTACATGCAAAATTTTATCTTTTAATATGCGAAGCGTTGTGGTCCTCCCACAATGAATTATTTACTATTTACTGGACTATAGAGATGTAACGTTGTGTTGTTTGTGGATATAAAAAGTATTTGATATTCGAATTATGCATCAAAGAGAAGAAAGAGAGGAAAGTCTAGCTAATGCAAATTAATCTCACACGCTATAAGCTTTCACCATGTCAAAGAGCTATTTTAGTCTTTACGACATTAGTTTTTGCTCCTTGCATTATAAAATATTAATAATAAATATGAAATTAAAGGTAAAACAAAATGTTGTTAGTCTAATGTAGTTATAGTGGATTTTGTGATTTAATTGTTGTGGTTAGAAGTCGGTCAAACACAAATTCATTAGTCTAAAGTGGTTATTGTCAATTTTGTGGATAAACTGCTGTCAATAACCACACCCAACCCACTGGAGACAACTTATGAATGAAGTTAACTACAAAATGTATGGGTTGATATAATTTACGAGTTATCCACATGGTTCAAAAATGCATGCTTATCCTTACGCTTAGACACGCCTAGGCGCAAGGCAATGGCAAAACGCCTCGTCTAAAGATTTCCCGTCTAGTTCGATACTGGAACACGTCAATGGAGTAAGGCGACATCTACGTCTCTCCTAAACATAATTTGATGGAGCTAGGAAGTCAATATTATATGAGGAAATTAACGTCAACTACGAAATCAAATTTTTATATCAATATTTTCAATAGCTGAAGAACTTTGTGAGCTATGTTCTTGTCATTAAATGTTGAGTAAGTTATTAATTATTTTAATTGAAGTGAGAAAGTGTTGTAGATTATTCTTTCATTCATCATGCAGTGCAAATAGCTATTTTTCTTTCAACGCCTAGGCACGCTTAATCTACGCCTAAACAAGCGAAACACTAAACAAAGTTTCAACGCGCACCTTACATCTAACGCCTTCTTAAACCTTGGTTATCCACAAACTACGAACCAAACTTCCATCCTCGTCCTAATGCTAAATTGCTAATGATAGAAATCGTCTTAACAATAAATCGCACAGAAAGGCCCTATATTTGGCACATTTCGGCGGGTCGACATGCCTTTTTGCCTACACCATTCATTTCAAGCGCGAATTCGACGACAACAGCCACCAGTCTAATAATATTCGAATCCGGAGCTTGACATCAATTCTAGATTTCATTAGCTCTGAAAATGGAGGGATTGGTCTCCATGAAATCCAGTGCTTCCTCCCACCCCGCCGCCATCGGGTCTCTTCCCCGCCGACCCACCTTCTCAATCCGCCGTTCCCAGGTCACTCTCCCCAGAGTCAAACGCTTCTCCGCCGCCGCTGCCTCCATTCGAGCTCAACAGGTGAGTACTGAGTACCCATCTAGCTAAATCAAGGGTTCACTGAAATTTGGTTTAGGACGAGAGTCATTTGTCCGCTAAAGTTGAGTTCTTGGGTAGCCGTTTCTCCATCGGCCCATTTCAGACGCGATTAGGTTTTTGTTTATTTGTAACATTCATGGGGGTAATTTGTGCAGCCTGACACGATGGATGCATCGTCGGCGGCGAGGGAAGAGCCTGAGATTGTTCTGAAAGCGAAAGAATGGGAAGTTGGGATGCTTCAAAACGAGTTGGCGGAAAGCCAAGGGATTAGGATCAGGAGACAGCCACCGACCGGGCCACCATTGCACTACGTCGGTCCCTTTGAGTTCAGGATTCAGAATGAAGGCAACACTCCCAGGAACATTCTGGAGGAGATTGTGTGGCACAAAGACAATGAAGTCCATCAAGTACATTGAAACATGTTGCACCTGGAGTTGATTGTGTTTTTTTTATGGGGTTGTTTGCTATTGGGTTTTGTGCTTTAGCTTGGTTGTTGTTTTTCCACAGTTGAAACAGTGGAAGCCCATCTACACTCTAAAGAAAGCTATGGAAGATGCTCTTCCAACCAGGGATTTTGTCGGAGCACTGAGAGAAGCTAACCGTCGAACTGGGCTTCCGGGTTTGATTGCGGAAGTGAAGAAGGCTTCTCCTAGTAGAGGAGTCCTTCGAGAGAATTTTGATCCTGTAAGTACCCAATGTTGTATTTTGCTATGCTGTTAATCAGTTGAAATTGAATAGCTTTGTTATGTTTAGCAATACTGCACATTTGTCGCGGAAATTGACATTTTCTGTATGAAAGTTTGGAGTTTGATCTGAAACCGTTGAATCTGGTAAATTGGGTGGCTTGATTTTATGTTTCGACTAGTTAGCCATGCTGGCATTCTTATGAATTCTTTTGTGTTTGAAGTTGATTTGACACCCTTGAATTGCTATGCTATTTACTCTGTTGAAATTGAGTAGTTTGCTCATATGCCTGAACCAATTAGCCATACCGTTATTTTGTCCTGATTCGGTGAGGCTTGAAGTTGATTTTGACACACTTGAATGTGATGTGCTATTTTATTTGATGAAATTTATTAGATTGCTTAACAAATCTTGAAATGTTCTGAACAGGTGGAAGTTGCTCAATCTTATGAAAAAGGTGGAGCTGCATGTCTCAGTGTCTTGACAGATGCTAAGTACTTTCAGGTGACAGACATGTACACCTTGTTCATCATCGTTCAATCTCGGTAGTGATATTTTGGTTACTCTAACTTTACTCTGGCTGTATTAAAGGGGAGTTTTGAAAACTTGGAGGCAATTAGGAAAGCTGGAGTTAAGGTCTGGTATTTGTGATATTTCTTCCTGGATCCACATATAAGTACTTGGATCTCCAAATAAAAAATGATGAGAATTTCAACGTAAAAATCGTGCAGTGCCCTCTGCTGTGCAAAGAATTCATTGTAGACGCGTGGCAGATCTATTACGCGAGAACTAAAGGAGCAGATGCCATTCTTCTAATAGCTGCAATTTTGCCTGATCTGGACATTAAGTATATGATTAAGATCTGCAAGGTGCTTGGTTTGGCGGCACTCGTTGAGGTACGATGTTGCTTCTCTTTTTTGCCATAATAATGATCTTCCGCTTGGTTGACTTGTAATCGACATTAGTGATTAACTTGTAATCGCTATTTAACAAAATGGTTGATCGAGCATTCATCAGTTGCTCTCAGTTTTGAATCTTCTGCCTAATTAACAGTTCATAACACCTTGTGGTGAATGTAACTTGTGTGATTTTGTACTTACAATTTGACATTGTGGGAGATATGGAAGCTAAGTTTAAACGCAACTAGATACTGCACCTTGGTTTAAAGCACCAACCAAAAGCTAAAACCCGATTGGTTGACCAACTAGTAGAAAGGCAATATGAAGTATAATTGATCTTCCCTCTGCCTGAAGACCTAGTCTATGATCATTTAAAATAGTGAGAAGCTTAAGTCCAATAGGAAAATAAAAAACTAATAAACCTAAAGCTACAGTGCCAGGATGCTTTAATTGGCATTTCGTAAGTGCATTGATGTTCAGTTATTTTTGCTTCTCGATAGGTCCACGACGAGAGGGAAATGGACCGTGTTATTGGAATAGAAGGCGTTGAGCTTATTGGCATCAATAACCGTAATCTTGGTACGAGTTGTTTCGTATGCATTCATTGCCATTTCTTGAATTTGACTCTGCACCGCAATATTTGCAGCTACTCTTATATTTTGTACATGCTGCCGATAAATAAACATTCTTACTTTCTGCTTCATATCTCCAGAAACATTTGAAGTTGATATCAGCAACACCAAGAAGCTTCTTGAAGGAGAGCGAGGCAAACTCATCCGCGAGAAAGGCATAATCGTGAGTTGACTTTCAGACCGTTGTTCATATCCGTTATTTATCGTGATTGAAACTTGACTGTCATCTTCCATTATTCGTAAACGTAACTTCTGCAGGTAGTTGGCGAATCTGGGCTTTTCACTCCTGAACACATCGCTTATGTGCAAGAAGCTGGTGTTGGAGCGGTAAGCTTCTCTAACCTTGCATTTCTCCGTTGATAGTACCCTCCCTTTAGCTCTTCAAAAGATGGTCTGAAGTGTGGGCATGGCGAACGTGTTGGGTTGGCTCAGTTTTAGGCAGTGGAGTCATTGAAGTCGGGTGATTTCAAATTGTGGGTCATTATGGGTCGGGTTATTTCGGATTAGAGGTTTCTATAGGATTATTTTCAGTTAGAAGCTTTGGTAATCAAATTCAAATTCTCTTAACACCAAGAATGTAGGCCTAAGAAATTGGTAGGGTCAGGTGGTTTTGAGACGTGTCATTTCGGCATATAGTAAGTTCTAGTTCTGGGTATCTGGGGAAGGATTACTTTTGAGTGATGAGGTATCGAGTTGGCTACGATTCGGTCTAGGTTGGACGGAATGTAGTTTTATCTGGTTGATTTTCAAATTCAGTACTATCTTTTGGGTTTTGATTCTACGGATCCTCTTAATTACAATGCAAAAGTGGTTCAAATCGAGACCAGTCCGGACAAGTCAGATTGACTGTACTTTTGATCTGATTTCTATCCTCGAAATTTCTTTTATTTTTACCTGATCCTATGCTCGTTCGTCTCACTGCCTGCATCTCTGTCCTCTAGTAATCATACGTCTAACCATTTTCAAACAAATGACCAGGTTCTTGTTGGAGAATCGCTGGTGAAACAAAGCGACCCAGGCCAGGCAATCTCTGGTCTCTTTGGCAGAGATATCTCGTCGTAACTTGGGGGTTAAAGAAAATCAAGCAACAAAGTTTTGTAGAGCAGCAGCAGCAACAAAGATGAATATAACTATAGAGCTGCTTTCCTTGAGTGTACTTTTTCTGTCATTTGCCCCCTTTTTATCATATGCTCAGGTTTAATGTTTATTCTGTTTGTGCTTCTTCCTTTTCTTCTTGATTATGGCACAGCAAACCTCTATGGAAGTGGTTTCGTGGATTAAATTTTGGATTAGTTCCTTGACTATCTACATCTACATCTCTATACATATAATTATAGTGATTCTTATTTTCGTTATTGGGCTTAAGTTATCTTTATAAAATAAAAATGTCAATATTGGGATTTGAACTCTAATTACTTAAAAGTTAAAAGAAAAAGATCATTACAACCAACTAGAAACTCAAGTAACACTTATTCAAATATTAAATTGTATATGTTCTATCAAAATATTAAATTGTATATGTGATTTAGTTTAGACAAAATACATACGTATGTATGATCAAAATAAGGGCCTTTTCTGACAAATATAAAGATAATTGGACGGTGGACCTTCCTAGAATAAACCTTTGCAGAGAAACTATTTGAAGCATGAACCTTCCTATTGGCCAAATCAATTTATAAGGATAAATTGTGACTTGAGACTTTCAGTATTTTTATTTTACTTAACTTACACACACACAAAAAAATATTTTTTAAGCAAAAAAAGGAAAGCTAAGATACACAAATGACAAATGAATGGTCACATGACCTCCATCCAACCCTTTTTACCTTTGTTTTTCACTTTTTCGTTTCTCATCGTCGAACAAAATCCAAACATATGTTGACTATTATATAATAGCATATTGGAGTTCAATAAAATATATGAAAATGCTCTTTCGACGGGTAATGATGAAGACAGAATTGAATGTTCCAAACGATGACCGAATCGATGCCAACAAAACCCAAAACATGAAGCAAATTGCATGAGCACCATTCAATACATATTAACATCTCACTAAATTATTCATGAATACCCTTGAACCCAAATTTCCTGAAATTATTATATCCCTTCACCATGATTCAATTTATTCATTTTGATATTACAAGACTTTAGTGGAGCAAAGTCATTTATAGATGTTGAGATTTGCACCCCGTGTTAATTAAAGGGTGGGAGGAAGAGAGAGACGAGGGTTGTAACGAGGAAGTAGCAGTGAACCAACCAAATCCAAATTCCAACTTCTATATAGGGTTTGGAATCTCCAAACACCCGCTCAATTGGAGCAACGAAAGAAAAAAAAAAATTTTTTGACAAAAGATAATCATTAATGGATAGAAACCAATCGATAGTTACATCCTGGAAGCCAGCCAGGTCTGGAAATCAAAATAACGACACGTAGTCGGGAATAAAGATAGGGCCTGTCTAGCTACCAAATGAGCTACCCTATTGTCACCCCGACCTACAAATCGCACATTAAAGCCCGGATTTACCCTGAAAATCTGAATTAGGGGAATGAAAATGAAATATGTGAATTGGGTGGCCCACTATATGAGTCAGCGGTTATGTTGAGCTGAGATGCCAACGTGGATTGGAAAAAAATTCAATTTGGTATCCACTATTAATTTTAGTGACGGAAAATGTAACAATACAACTAATAACTGAGTTATGTGGTTTAGTTGCAACTAAAAAGAATTAAGTGGTCAGTATGCAACCAAAGCAATACTTATATGGTATGTGTTGCATTTAACCCTCCGAAACTACAATTTTGCTCCTGCTGCACGCTGTCAAACAACTAGCGTTCCTCTCGGTGACGAACCCGAGGAAGAAGCAACCACGAAGAGTCACCGAGGGAGAGGTTCGTCGTTCAGTCGGGGAGCCCTAACGACGGCAACATTTCCATTAGGTGCCGGGCTCGACTCTCTGAATCGAGTCAAGAGGGAATGCGATTTCGTTGGGTGCCGGGCTGGTTGCCAAGCCAAAAGGCCTGACTGGTTCGCCGGCTTCTTGTGCTAGAAGAGTAATCGAGAGCCATTCACACCACAAGCGAACCGCCACGCGAATCGATGTCTGCCCCGCCGCTTAATTCCGCCGGCGGATACAACCTCGAGTTCCACGCTCCTTCCGACGACGCCTGGTACAGCGTCCGCGCGATTTTCAATGGGAAAAAGAAGGAGTTGACGGTGAAGTTCGAGAACTTCGGCGACGGAGAAGACTTGGTTTTCAAGCCGGACAGGTTTGTCACTGCCTGTGACCTCGAGGAGTTCGAAGCTCGATTCAGGCCTGTTTCTCATCAGCTGCAAGACTGGGAGTGCCGGGAGGCTAAGAAAGGAATGCTGGTCTGCGTTTCTCACTCCGCCGACGGCTTGGACAACCGCTTCTACGACGCCACCATTGAAGAGGTTCTTTATCGTTTTCTTTCAGTTTTCCCTCTCCGTCTCCTTGTAACCCTAGTTTCCGTTGGGAACACCATTTCGATTCAAAAACTCAGAATGGATGAGTAGCTGTGCTCTGATTAATCTGTGGTTTAATGTTTAGAATTTGTTCATGAATTCGGATGGTTAATCTTTAGGTGATTCATAAAGATCATTCGGTTGTCAATGGAGAAGAAGTGTGTTCATGTGCATTTGTGGTTGTTTGGAAACATGGTCCAGCTAAACATCTGCTGCACAGGAAGAAGATCGAAAGCATTTGCATTGTTCAATCTGTTTCAGAGCTTGATCCTGCGGTAGCCAGTTTCTTGGAGGTAGCTAGACAGGAGATTGAAGGTGGTGCTTGTTTCAAAGCTCCTCCTTTTTCCACCCATGAATTTTCTCCTGGGGTAAGCTCTTCTACCATTGCCGAAACAATTTCCCGAACATTGGATTTGATTGATTCTTATTAAGATTAGTTGTTGATGGGATTTACTGTTTCTCAGGAAAGAAAGGGAAGCCAGAGGTCTGCTAGTGGAATGTGGTTCATGCAAGGTTTGGTAACATTTGAGACCAGCCAGAAATTAACTTGTTGTGATTTTGATTAACTTTTATCTACGTGGGTTCATTGGCTTTTAAATGACCTTAACGCGTGTACGATTCTGTAATGTCATGTTTGCTCATTGTTAACTCAATGGGCATGTCATTAACTTGAAATGGGTTCTTACATCTTAGCACATTTTGTCGATAATACTAGGTGATGACGAATTCAAGGTTGGAACTCAAGAAGGGCTGGATGTTGGTGAACTCCCATTGCTAGGTATTGGTTGTTTATACCCTCTACAAGCTTTAGACTTTCAAGGTTGTTTAGTTGGACTCGTTTTGAAAAGAGAGCTTGGTGCATGTGTTTAAGGCTACCTCATTCCATTTAATTTCCTAGTGAATCAATGTTAGCGGGTGATTTGAGCATACAACTCTATCGGTAGTCACCAAGAAAGTTCTACGAGAGTAGTAGGTTGTGAGAATCAAACCCGTAAGCACATTGTTCCAATCCTCTTACCACCAAGACCACCACTTGGTGGGTGAAGTTATTGTGACTTAATTTCAAGTGTAAGGGTGTCTCTAGTTAGACTTGGGGGTAGTTTGGATGTTGGATTTGGGTGTCAGATTTATGGAAAACCAGACTTTGTTAGCAAATGAGATTAAGTGAGTGCAAAATTTGTGGAAGGTGACAAAGTTTGTGTTTTTACCATCCCTGATTCAAAACCATTGGAAGAAAATTGCGAATTTCACTCATTACCATGCATTCAACTTATGTTGTAATTTAGTTCCTTGACTTATAACACGTCACTTTGAAGTAAAAACAAATGACTTCATTGCTTATCATGTTCTTCTTTTCATGTTCCTCTCCTTGGCATTGGCTTTTTTGGAGACAGAAACTAGCGATGATGATGATCCTCATATGGGAGGGCGCTATGCTCTCCTTGTTGACAATCTGGAGAAAGGAATATCCCCTTCAGAAATAGTGCAATTTATACACAGGGAAACATCAGTTCTTGTTGAAGCACATATTTCCTCAAGTTTCTTTTATGAAACATGTACAAAGGCTGCAATCGTGGTGGACTCTAAGCGAAACTTTCATGAAGTGTGCAACTTACTAGATAGTCCTGATCATTTGGTGATCTCTCAAACCGGGAGGTAACATGAGATGTAGGCGCTGTTTTATTTTCGATTCTTAGAATGCATATATTTTGTTTTTGAGAATTATAACGAGGATGTTTCTGTTAGAAACAGGGAGATCCTATAAGTTTGTTTGATTAGCAATCGTTAATGTGTGAGTTTTTCCAGGTATTGAGTGCATAATTATGTTATACATGCATGCCCCTCTACTTTGCAACACTTTTGAATGTGTACATCCTTATCTTTTGAACTTTAATGCCGTTCTGCTATGTAATCTTTATAACCATGTCCTTTCTGTCAAATTTTCCATTCTCTCCTTTTGGATCCCACAATAGCTGACTCTGTTAAGTTTGAGATGAAAGATTAAAACTCTCCCTGGTGATTGGAATTACTGTGGTCAGATGGGAAACTTCTCAAGTTTTCATGGTGGAAGTGAGATGATTTAGCTACTGTGGACCCCAAGTAATGGAGAGTTATCGTCAAACTGGACAGAAGAGCATTCCTACTGAGATGTAAAGCTAAAAATAAATATGAAAGAAAAACTATTATGTGGAAAGTTTGAAATCTTTCCACAGTAAGGGAGGATGAAATCGCTTTTGTCGTTAGCCCCTGAAACAGCGATTTATAAGCAAATGCATGCATTCTCATAACTATCCTGCATTTTAGTTCTTTCTTCCTGCGGTTGTGCTGAGAGGGTTATTTGTTCTTTCAGGCCCTTGGTGATAACTGAGAAGAGTTTGCCACTTAGTACGTATAGGATAACAACCCAGACGAATTACACACAGGTAAGTTATCAGTTGGGAATAGGCGCTCACTATGAGTTTGCAAAGTGTAAGTGATGCTTGGCCTCGCTGCTCTGAAGTTTTGGTGGGTCTAACCCCTTTGGAAGTGTTTTTCTTTGCATCTTACTTTATACCTTTTCCTTGAGTAGGAACTTGAACAGTGTCGGTAGTGACGATTTTGTAAGTTTGCATATTGGCAGATCAGAAAGTGGTTGCATGGAAGTAAAGAGCAGGAAAAACATGTGCTCAGAATAGCGACACCTGCATTAGAAGAATACAGAAGAGCAAAGCAGCTCAAAGATTTGTTAACGGAGTTCGCAAGTCACCAGAAGTGCCTCTTTCAGACATTATCTAAGAAAGAGAACGAGATCAAGCAGCATTTTTCCTCTGCAATGTAACTGTTTTGACTCATATGGAAGCACTTCAGGTTGAGGTAAGTAGACAGAAACACCATAGTTTCTCTCATTTTGTTAGGGTGGTTTTGAGTTGCTGTTGATATAGTACCCAAGTGTATAGGGTAGGGATGCCCTTTATAGGCACATTCTCATATGATCGTCGTGTAGAAATGTTCTTTTCATCCCAAGGCTCTTTCTGCTCTTGTCAAATATGATCCTCGATATTTTGAACACTTTGTCTTAGAGAAACTAATTCCTTCAACACTCTCATCCGATCTATGCTTGCGTCATGGTGCAACTTTAGCCGCCGGGGAAGTTGCACTAGCCCTGCATCAATGTCAATATACTCTAACGACAGGTTGGTGATCTGACTTGTCTGATAAGAAGTTGTATCTTACAAGAGATTCATTCCTTCAGAATTTAAATGACCTTATATCATCAAAATATCCGAGCAATTAGGTGGGATGTTTGTTTCAAAGCTCAAAGCAGTTGTATTTTCAAGGGCCCTTTAGTTTTTAATATGATGGGTATGGAATGTTCTTTCCTGAAGAAATGCATATTCAATATCAAGTGGAGATATGGAACTGATATGCTTTATTCAGACACAATGATGAACATGATTCTTACCTTGAGACTTAAAAGCTGCCTAATGGAAATAGTTGTATTTTCTCCTGCCCTTCTTTAGTTTTTAATATGATGGGTATGAAATGTTCTTTTCCTGAAGAAATGCATATTCAATATCAAGTGGAGATATGGAACTGAAATGCTTGATTCAGACACAATGATGAACATGATTCTTACCTTGAGACTTAATAGCTGCCTAATAGAAATAGTTGAATAGACTACTAATATGTGTTACATCTTATGTGTTGGGCGTAGTCGCATAATTGAGTTCCTTCACTTGGAGCTTATCAAATGTCAACAAGTGGAGGACCAATTTTTTTTAAGAAAGAGGGAAGGTTAGGGAGGCAATTGGTGTTCTGTCAATCAACGATGTCGAGGTGGATGAACCTTCTACAAGTTACAAGTGATCTTCTCTTTGCGGGTTGAATTTAGAATGTGCAACTAGAGAAAATCAACATCGACTTACTTAGGACTAGATAGAAGTACACTCGAGTAATCTTCCCTCAATTAAATTCGAATCATTCTTGTTTTGCTTTACACTTTTAGTTGGTTAATCAAAACTACATCATATTAGCTATATCCACTAGTTCACTTAATCAAAACTACATCATATTATCTGTATCGACTAGTTCATCAAGCAGTAATAAACTTAGCAAACGGGTTGATAGATTAAACTTAATTGCATTACCAATCAGTCAGTGAAGTCACTAGCTCCTGTCACTAGAAATCTCTGAGGCCCAGAATAAAGGAAACACACAGGATTACATGATAAGGCGTCGGAGACCATGAGAATACCAAAATTTTAGATAACGGCAATCGGCAGTGAACTTCCTGGCTTTGCACGCTGGAAATTGCCTAGTCCTGTTAGCGTCTCCCTTCTCCCACCAACAACAAATCACCACCAAAGCTTACAAGTGAATAACAGGACTACACCACCCATTTCCAGTCTAAGGTCTATTAGAAACCAGATGATTCGACCAGCGACGAATACGAGGCATCCTCATCCTCGTTTGATCTCGGCTTTTCGCCACGTGTCTTTCTAGATGCCCGATTCCCAAGCTTGAGTTCTCCAAGTTCCAGACCAGCCATTTTCCACAGCTCCACCAACTGCTTCCTTGCGCCATCCACATCCCCATCCCAGCATGTTTCAGAAATGATTTCCACCGCTCCTTCCATCTTTTCCTCCGGCACCAGATCAGAGTTTTGCAGGAGAACAAGATACAGCTGTTCCGCACAAGCCTTCCTTATCTGAGATTCACAAGAGTGGAGAGGGCAAAAATGCCTAGAGATAATAAATAAACGCAACGAGAGAAATGCTTATATCAACTATTTGCAATAAACTAAGAGGAGGCCGACCTTGGGATATCGATGGCTAAGGAAAGTTAAAAGATGTTTGAAGGCCCCAATATTTGTGGGTTCTGATGTCGAAGCAATGTAGCCTAGTATGGCAATCCCAGCATATAGCTTCCCAAAGTCCTTCGACACCTTCAATTCCACGACAAGACACTCCAACACGCCGGCAAAAAAGCTTCGACCATCTGCCTGTTAAATCAAATACAAGATATAATCAACAGAGTCAAAAAGCCATGAAAGAGTTTGTGCAGTGAGAAAAAAGCGATTTCTTTCACCTCCATGTCGAAGAAAATCTTGCTGCTGAAGAGGATTTCAATTGTCTGAAAACAGAACAAGAAGCCTCAAGTTATTTCAATACAAGATCAGTAAACTCACATATTACAGAAAACGGTACAAAAGACTCCACTCTTAGACCTTCTCATTAAACAAAAGTAACTAAATGTTACCATTTACCTTCAGAGTCGGCACGATCACTCTGTCACATCTCTTGTACTGTTGAAGAACCCAAAGGATGTCACTACTAAGCATTTTCTCTCTTGACTTTCTCTTCTGATGCTCCACTTCAGTTGAGTCTGCCACTTGAAGGAAATCCAGCAATGCCCCAACCGATGCCTTCCTCAAAGAGTCTTGCAAACCACCCGCTGAAATCACTAAACCAGATACCACAAATCGGCTGTAGCTGCTAAGCTGGAGCAACTCCACAAATCGTGGATATGAAAAGTTCGGTACCTGCAGCAAAAGGGCGGCACAGGTCCTTTGTCAGTAAACCTTAAATTGTAGAGAAAGCAAAAGGGAAACAAATATGGCACCACCTACCCCCCACTTTGTCTCTGATTCGTCTGGAATAATTTTCTCTAGCTTTTCCCTGTACGGTATGAATGGGACAAACGGCTTTGTGTTGTATAAAATCCTTTGAAGAACCTTTGCAGCAGCTTCTCTTAGTTTATCCATCTTTTCTACAGCTTGCTTGACAATTCCTCCAATTACACTAGTAGCGAGTTTTTCATCAAAAAATGGAAGGATTTCTGATCCAGATTCCCTGGTATTTGATTTAATAGTGGAATCCACAGAAGACAGGATATATGTACACTCCTCAAGACCTTCCATGGCAGCCTCACGGACCCAAGAACCCACATCGCCTCTATTGTCAACAGAATAATCATCAAGAGCTCTAAGTAAACTCGTCATTACTTCATTCTTCATCAAGTGATAGAGGGATAAGCAACAATCCTGTTCAGACAACAACATTGCTGGAAGTTTACTGGCTTGATTTAAGGTCTTGCACACTAATACAAGTCCTTTGACCGCATTTACTCGTGCTTCAGCATCTCTGTCCTCAGGGTTATCCTGTATACAGTAAATTAACCAGTTAGTTTGGAGCCCTGAAATCAAGAGTATCCAAACAAGGCCTCTCCATCAAAGTGCACCTCAATTGCAGAAGATTTGCAGAGCTTCAAAATCACATCCTTCCACCTGTCAGCCAAAATTTCATACGGCAAAACACCTAATGCCATGGCAGACCCTCTTCTTACTGCAACATTGGGGTCTGTCAACTGTTGAAGGTACTTTGACACTATGGTGCTGCTTGTTCCTACACTGCTTGCAGCCACTAAATAAGCTCGAACAAAATGGTCCAGTGCTTTAACAGCAGCGCTCTGTTTCCATCGTGATATACAAAAACAAGAAGTTCAGAAAGAATCAAACAACGGCTCTGTGATACCTATGAACAAGCACTAGCTATTAAGGAAGCAAATGCAATACCTATAAATAAACATCACCTGTATTTGACTATTAGGATGTCTCAAATTCTCTGTAAGAGTGTCAAGCAAACTTTGTCTAATCTTATTGGGTATCGCCACACCAGACAAAGAGATGCATTCGATAAACCGAGACACAGCAGAACGCATTATCTCTCCGCCCTTCCCTCGATAGAGACGTGCTTTCTCAATAGCAGAAACAAGTCCAGCAAGTTGTTTCTGTTTATCTACCAAAGTTAAAGGGGACAGGTAATAAGTTGTTGACATTTGATAAGCTCCAGTGAAGGAACTCAATTATGCGACTACGCCCAACACATAAGATGTAACACATTAGTAGTCTATACAACTATTTCTATTAGGCAGCTATTAAGTCTCAAGGTAAGAATCATGTTCATCATTGTGTCTGAATCAAGCATTTCAGTTCCATATCTCCACTTGATATTGAATATGCATTTCTTCAGGAAAGAACATTTCATACCCATCATATTAAAAACTAAAGAAGGGCAGTAGAAAATACAACTATTTCCATTAGGCAGCTTTTAAGTCTCAAGGTAAGAATCATGTTCATCATTGTGTCTGAATAAAGCATATCAGTTCCTCCAATTGATATTGAATATGCATTTCTTCAGGAAAGAACATTCCATACCCATCATATTAAAAACTTAAGGGCCATTGAAAATACAACTGCTTTGAGCTTTGAAACAAACATCCCACATAATTGCTCGGATATTTTGATGATATAAGGTCATTTAAATTCTGAAGGAATGAATCTCTTGTAAGATACAACTTCTTATCAGACAAGTCAGATCACCAACCTGTCGTTAGAGTATATTGACATTGATGCAGGGCTAGTGCAACTTCCCCGGCGGCTAAAATTGCACCATGACGCAAGCATAGATCGGATGAGAGTGTTGAAGGAATTAGTTTCTCTAAGACAAAGTGTTCAAAATATCGAGGATCATATTTGACAAGAGCAGAAAGAGCCTCGGAAGCAAGTTCTCTCAAGCCTTTATCCTACAGAGATCAACCATGAGTAAGTACCGTATTACAACAACCAAAAGATACAAAATGCAAACCAACATACTTGCACAGGCAGCGAACATATTTCACACCACATTTAGAAGCCTATTGACAGTACATATCCACAACCAATGTGCATGAACTTTGACATGCATATCACCAAGGGCCGAACTTATACTCCACTGCAAAGCAATCATGACAGCAACTACTTCCACTGGAAGATAAATGAAAACAAAAGCAGACATTGTTAGTGTTTTGGACCTTACCCAGTGGCCTATCTTGTTATCCAGAAGTTCTTCTGCAAATGGATACACATATCCATCATATTCAGCAATATGGACGGCCACATGAAGATAAGAGTTAATTCGCGAGGAAAGTGAAAAATAATCTGCCGAATTGACAATGTCAATGCCATGAAGATAATTCCCTTGTCTTCCTACGTTTTCCTGGAAAGCAGCTGCAGCTGCTCTTCTGCAATTCACCTGATGAATACAAATATAAGTTTCCTTCATGCAAACGCAACTGATAAAATGCTTCTCAGGTAAAGATTATTGCAAGAAATAGAGAAAACAGAGTCATAAATTCATTATCACCTCCCGATCATAGCAGGCCACTGTTAAGAGGTGCGGAGCAAGCTTCTCCAGTACACATTTCATGTCAGAATGATAATATGCACGACCAAAGGCCCAACAAACATATGCTGCAGCGTCACGTACATGGGATCCAACACTATGTGGGCCTCTTCGAACATCATAATGTAAGGCCTGTTGAAGGAAATATATCATAGTCAATGTTAAAGAGCTTTTGCCACCAGTTTTGAAAAAATGATCAAAGTCGGAGTCAAATACTGACTTTATCCATGAAAGAAAAAGCTAAATAAAATTAGAATACGCAATTTCACCCAGCCTGATATATTAGATTAAGAAAACTAGTTAAACTATGAAAAGAAACAAAATAGTAGGTCATACAGCCCCTAGCTGACATGGATGGTCATGAAAGTACAAGTAAGTCATCTCTTATCCTTCCAACCATGCAATATTTGTTTTAAGAAAGGGTCAGGACATTGAGGTGAAACGTCAGAAGTCGAGTTAGCAATAAGTCATAAAGTAACCTATAACCACTCTCCCTCGAGTTCAGAGATGTACCATAAAGAGCACATGAACAAAACCAGGTGTCATAGCATGTTGAACACTCTCAGATTATCTTCCAGATGTTAGAAAACCACAAAAATTACATAACTAATGCAGTGTGCTTAGTTGCAAAGTTTCACAGCTGATTTGGCTAAAATGTGAATAAGGACAGAACTTGAACATGATATGTGAATGTGTCTTACAACAATTTCCTTTTTTCACCAAATGGACAATAAATAAAGGAAACATGACTCCCGTCACAGCAGAGTGTATTCAGTTTGGTGAAGAATGAAGCACATTGACCAGGAAAAACTAAGTATGGCAATAACCGTCTGGCTAACAAAAGCAAGGGGAAATTTTTATTTTATGAATATTTAGAAATTTTGTTGCTGTTCATGAGAAGATTGTCTAGTCTTAACGGGTAAAAACTCAAACTAGCCAAATGAAAGCTTGAAGCCAAAAGTTCAGCAAGGAAAATGAGAGTTCCCAAACACCCATAAATAATACAACCTTAGCAATGAAAGGTACAACTTTCGGTAGACTGGTGGGTAACAGCAGTCCTCTACGTGCAAGTTCAGCCAAAGCTAAGCAAGCCCCATGCCATGAACCATCACCCTGGCAAATAAAAATTGTTGTAATTACTATAATCCTAAGATCTGGGAGCAAAATCATGATGAAGCAGACAAGACAAGAACACCCTTACTTCACCAGGAGAAAATAGCTCCAAAACAGAGGACAAGATCTCATCCGAAAGAGCAGACGTCAGACATGAAGTTATACGTCCTATTCCTTTTGCAGCAGACCAGCGCACAACTGTATCCTGCATCAGCAACAATAAGAATCAGAGAAACTATGCAGGCAGTGGAAGCTTCAGCAACAGATTGATAAACCCTTCTGTCTCTCTCACAAGGTAACTTGCAAAGAATTGATGATGCATTTTTTACCTATATTACATAAGTTTAGTAACAAAAAGCTGAGCACGGGTGGGATTTCAGGCAGCTAGCTAGCTTACAAGCTACAGTATAAGTATTAGACAACTTGTTTACACATCTTAAGCAGAGGTTGCCATAATTATTACGTTGGAGAATTAAACTATGCACGAGGTCCTAAGAACTAATGGATATAATCCAGCAACATAATAATAACATCAATATCAGTCGTTACTCGAATGAAGTAAACATGCCTTCCTACTTTTATTCTTCCTTTTAAACAAATTGAAGGAAAATCATTGGAGGTCGTATATTCGAAAGGATCAAACCAAGCTGAGGTACAAATTGCAATCCAAGTTTACTTCTGTCCAATAAAAAAGAGTGTAACTATTGTTTTCTCAACTTATTCATACAAAGTTCCAAAATTTTCTGTATCAACCAGCAGAGGAGAATGCTGTGGATCGTTTCAGAATCTCACCCTTTAGACATACCGTGTCTTTCAGTCCAGAAAGCAACATCTCGATGATCTCTTCAATTATTTCTGGAATCTCCATGTCGTCATCTTGCAGGAATCTCAAACTGCCCTCTGATTTGCTGGGATTGATCCCCACATCACGACTGGAATCATCAGGTCCGTCATTTGTAGTCAAAGAAACATTCTCTCTAAGTGAACTGGTTTTCCCCTGTTAAAAATCACAAGACAATTCTGTATCAGTGCTTTTATTGGATTTGGTATAGAGTCAGGTCAATAGATCATGTAAATAGTTTGTTATTAAATAGCATAAAATGTAAACCAGGAAATAAAGTAGAATTCAGCAAGACTAACCACATAACGCCAGACTGGTGCACGATGAGGGAGGCATGTAAGTGCAATCCGTTGAGATAACTTCACCAAGAACTTACGGAGCAAAGTACTACGAGAAGCCATGCTGGATTTTGACAACAATGAGACATCATTCCAAGCAATGGGAACAACATCTATCAATAGTATCCGGCCACCTGCCTGGTCAAACATGGTTGTCTTAGAAACATCTAAAAAGCAGAAAGTGCACAGACAAATGTATAGCATATATCCCCTTACTAAGAGATTAACAACAACATGAGTTAAATTTGGGAGAAAGGACTTCTGTGCAAAAGTCATTCGCCTCGTCATTTTCCCATTAATACTTCTAGAGTGTAACTGACAGCGTAAACCTTGAAAGTGCAGCAAATAACATACCCATTGGAAGCTAGTGTTTCCTAAACCCCTAATAGCTAGAAACAGTTGCATAATAACATACATAATTCTATTAGTATCTGTTAATATACAATGCACACCTTGAAAATGGAAGCTAGTGCTTCCAAAACACCTAGCAGCCGAAAATGTGACAGCGTATCATCTGCTCCTGAAGACAATACTTCATGTGTCCATCCTAGAAAGCTTAATATAGCCAACAGAAGCAATAAGTAAAAGTACCAAACAATGAAAGTCATAGGCAAATACTTAATGCCATTAACTAGTTCAAAACAACATGATCAAGTGAAACGTCAGAAAGGTTTCAAAAAGAAATCTATATTCTCTATGATGTCAGAACATCAAAAGAACATAGTCGAATGCCCAGAAATAACATTGAAGAAAGAGAGAATAGAATGGAAGAAGATGAGGCAAACCTGGTGAAAGCCAATGGCATATCAGGTCGAGTTAGAAGCCTGGAGAGCAGTAACCCAGCCATAGTGCGCATGGGACCAGCACTTGAAAGATAGTCCTTGGAGAAGCTCAAAATCTTCAAGACCAGAGGAACTGGCTCATCTTCGCTCCGTAAGCTATTGCTTGCTATGCTTGTATCGACGGAGGAAATGTCAAAGGGAACCAAGACAAGAATGGAAAGCCACAGAAGAATGACACATTGGGTCTCCATCTCGCCAGTGCTTTCCTGCCGCAGCGCCGTTGTTGAAGCAGTATTGTGGCACTTCTCCAGAAGCGAAACTGCCAGCTCCAAATCGGGCACTTGGTGCGGGAAGAACTTGGTAACAGCCTTGTATCCGCAAACCGTAACCAGAGTGTACAGGATTATGCAAATCGGCTTGATTACTTCGAGGATCTCGTCCGAAGCAACTCCCAACTCCATTGTTCTAGAACGGATAATCAGCATCAATGGTGAAACTATGCTCTCCAGGTATGGTTCCACAAGCTGCCCCTCCTCTTGGTACTTGTCCATCTGCACAACAACACGGAAACAAGCCAGAATCCAAATCAATCGCGAGTTCGATTATGCAAAGAATCAAACTTTGAACAGAGAACTCGGAGAACGGAGTCTAGGAAAAGTACGATGGATCGGATCTTGTGGACAGAAGCGGGATCTACGACACGGCCATTAGAGAGGATTTCGTCGAGCAAGGACTTGACGAGTTTCCATTCCAGTAAGAAATACTTGTGAAGAACTCGTTCTTTGCAGTCGTGCTCGTCTTCCTCAACTTCGTAAGCCGAAATAGCCACTTCGCCTTCCTCGTTCGAAGTAGGCATTTCAATGGCGGCCATCGGATTTCGAATCGAGCTCCGAGATTATATTAGTCTTTAACAATTAGCAGTAGGCCGTCGAGAGAGAGTTCTGCAAAATGTATACAAGAATTTTAAAACGTCGAGTTGCGCTCTTCGAGAAACAAAAAACCAGCCGAGCAAGCTATAGTGGCCCGTTCACTTAGCCATTACGAACGAAAAACCATTCTCATTAATCCGGTGAAGGTTGTCACCCAATTTGACCCTGACCCGGTGAGAAAAACGGGCCGCAGGCACCCGCCGGGCCGACCGCTATTAGGTACTAGGTTGGAGGTCAAATTGTGTCATTTTTTCTTTAGTTTGCGAAATGCGCCTATTTTCCAATTTTTCTTTTCGCCTAACTCAATCTTTGGAATACTAAGTTGAACATTTGAATATTTTTGTTATATAAATGTGTGAATTTTTTTTTTTTTTTTGATAATGGTGAAATTTTATTAGACTAAAGTAAGAAGCTGTATACAAAGAAACAGGATCAAGAGAACTGATCCAGAAACAAAGGATAAAGAAAGGAAAGAGCAAACAGAAAAAAGAAAACTGATCCCGAACCAGCTACACACAGCCTCCCCCTGCCAGGAAACCCCTCAACCGGGTAAACATGCAAGGCAAATTCTGCAACTCACAGAATCCGGCTCAACCAAAGCAACTTCACGGTTTTCAGTAGTGCCTAGAGGGTGAAGCGGTTTGTAGTTCCAGTATCATACTTGTACCAGCCTGCAATTCAGGATTTGCTGAGCATGGCTGAAGAAGAATTGGCTTTGATCATCAGATGGGTGGCTTGACAATTCCCTGAACAAACTGACTACAAAGCTATTCCTTGTACATTCCACTATCATATCATATCTTCCAGCTTCCCTGTGCTACTCATAATTCACCACTATAATCTCCGGTAGCCTCTGGTACCTTGTAAAGTGCATCACGTCCAATCCATACTTGCTTGTCGAATAACAAACCTCAATCCTTCAATCCCATTCTCTTGCTGTCCATACCAATCTCCAAACTGACTCATCCCAGCCTCCGATGATAACAAGAAATCCCCGCATCTCCCTAATCCCCCCAAACACGCATTATGATCTCAAACCCATACCATCAAGCCAATTTAAACCTTCCCCCACCTGTACTTTATTAGTAGCCACAATCCATTCCATGACATTCTTCGCCACCTTCTTTCCAACCACCATAGGTGTTAGTGCCTTATCCTCAAACACTCTTCGATTCCTTTCCAGCCACACAGCCCACCACACCGCATGAAGGGAGCATTCATCAAACCACATTTCAATCTCATCTCCTCCTGTACCTGGGCAACTTGTTATACTACTCCTAATATCTCCACTAAATCTTGGTATTATCCGCCTCCTGCAGTATACTGCCCTCCAAACGTTCTTCACATATTCACATTCCACAAAAATATGAACTGTAGTTTCTTCCTTCTTCAAACATAGGCTGCATCTGTTAGCAAGACATATTCCTCTCTTTTTCAGGTTGTCTAGTGAAAGAATCCTATTATGGTACACCAGCCAAAGAAAGAAGCAAACTTTGCTGGGTATCATAGTCTTCCATATTTTCTCCATAGGGAAATCTTGAATGCCTCTGTACACATTCATAGTCAGTTGCCTATACATCGACCTCACCGAGAACTTTGAATCAGCCTCAGGTTTCCACATGATCCTGCACGGACTAACAGATTTGCAAGGCAGCTCAATGGAATTCAAAAAATTAAATAAATCCCTCCTTTCCCTCTCTGCCCCACCCCTCTTTCTATATTTCCGGGCCAAACCGGGCTAAAACGGTTGACCCATTAACCCTTGACCCACTAGCTCGACCGGGTCCGGGTCAACCCGCGGGTTGACAACCTTGATCCCGGTACAAATGCAGAAATTGGAATGAAAAAACACGCCTCAACATCGGGAGACCAAGCTACTACTAGACGACCAGATTCATTAATACCATAAAAAAAACAAAAGGAAGAATCAAAACCTAATCCCCGTAATCTACGGGAAACTACTCTCCGACACGATCTTGTTTATGAAAAGAACACAAGGTACCTCTTATGTAATAGGCGTCGACGAGGGTTGCGGTCGCTGCATCTGCATAACCGACGACTCCCCATTGGATCCTCCCTCCCATTAGCATTTCCCTTCTTCCTCGTATAGGCAAAAGGCAGCGAGGCGGGCGACAAAAGAAGAAAAAAACGCTTCTTTTATGGGCGACAGACAGATCTAGGATTGACCCATCAAATACTCTTCGAATCCTCAACACACAACTCGCTCTATTCCTGCTCTAGAGCTCCAAGGAATTTGGAGTTAGGTCGAATTTCATTTTTGGAGGCCAGCTTGATAAGAAAATGGAGATTTAGGCGGGAGAGGGGTGGAGAGAGGGGAGGGGAGCGACACCGAGAGACCTTCTGTTGGAAATGAATAAGTGAATAACTTTTGAAAGCTATAGTTCCCAAAGTAAAATACCATATTGGTGGGAGAACTTCTACCAAAGGGGTATAAAGATTGAGTTCTCTCACCTAAGGGCATGTCCCTTGGGGGTGACCCACTTTTGTGGGACAGGGAGGACCTAACGGACCACCACACATACGCGCGCGTGAGCGTCGGTTTGGTGGGCGAGCGGATAGGTGGGTCGACCGGGGACTGACTTATATTTTTTAGAGAAATTCCGAATTAATTATTTATGAATTAATTATCTTATATTCTTAGGGGTTTCGGCTACTATGTCGCGAACGTCTTAAAGAAAGCGACCTAGTCCGTGACTCAGCTCCAGATTTGGTAACCGTTCTCCTTGTTGTTTCGTTCATAACAATTTTAAGATGTTCGGCTGCTGTTATGGCCACTGAACAGAACAACATGGCTGGATTTGGTGTTGTTGATATAAATCGACCCTTCCGCTTCATTGGAGTCAACTTCCGTCGTTGGAGACAAAAGATGGAGCTCTACTTGACGACCAAGAAGTTGACACACTGCCTCACCAACATGCCCGTCGAGCTGCCTGAAGAAGCGATCGATGAGGAGAGGCCTGCTTCCGGTAGGGAAAGGGAGCATGACTTTTTGTGCAAGAACTACATCATCAATGGCCTGACAGACAATCTCTACGACTATTATGCGGACAAGAGCAAAACCGCAATGATGGTATGGGATGCACTCCAAAAGAAGTATGACACGGAGGAGGCTTGGCCAATAAGTATGTTGTCAGCCGCTACCTGCGCTATCAAATGGTGGAGGACAAGTCTGTCGAGGTTCAATCACATGAACTTCAGAAAATAGCTCATGAGATCGTTTATGAAGGTATGCCTTTGAACGACCAGTTTCAATTTGCTTGCATTATAGATAAGTTGCCCCCTTCGTGGAAAGATATTAAGAATATGCTTAGACTTAAAACTAAAGAATTTTCACTTGAAAGTTTGATTACTCGCCTAAGGATTGAGGAAGAGTCCTGCAAACAGGATATGAAAGAAGAGGTGATGGTTGTCAATGATAGACGACCCAGAAGATCCGCCCCAACCAGAATGGTGTCCCTCGGGCAACCAAAGGGTTATGGTCCAGTCCTCACAGAATGACACTTCGTTTCCCTACTATAACTGCGGGAAACTAGGTCATATGGCACGAAAGTGCAGAAACAAGACTAACCATGCTGTTGGTGGTCATGATCACGGATATGATTGCTGAAGTCAACCACACCGGCAACCCAGAAGGATGGTAGCTGGATACAGGTGCATCGAAGCATGTATGCAACAATCGTGCTATGTTCAAGACATACACAGAAGCACCTGTGACAAGAAAGTGTTGTTGGGGACTAACCACACCACTACGGTTGCTGGTTCTGGGGATGCGGTTTAATTAAGGAAGTAATTATCTTCCTAATTAATCCGACTTATTCCCCAAGTAAGAGAGTATATTATTAGGGGTTTCGGCTCCTATAAATAGCCGTCTCCCCACCCCCTCTAAACACACAAAAAAACGAGCAGAAACACGAGAGAGAGAGAGAGAGAGAGAGAGAGAGAGAGAGAAAGAAAGTGTGCAAAGAGCTCCGGTGTTTGCACAAAACTGCCGAGCACAACAGGAGTTGTTTTATCTCGGAGACGACCGGTTGATAGTTTGTCGTGCGCAACAAAGGCAGTGCCGCTAACGTTTTAAAAAAAGCGATCTAGTCCATGACTCAGCTCCAGATTCGATAACCATTCTCCTTGTTGTTCCGTTCATAACACCTTCTGCCGAGGCTTGATCTCCGACCGTGGTTTGACGAGGCCGACAGGCTGTGGCGGGTGGTGACGGGGGAGAATGCAGAGATGATGACGTGGTCAAAATAAGAAATCTAATAAAATAAATTGTAAGATTAATCATTTTGATTTTGTTTAAAGAATTATTTTTATTTTTTAAATACGTGACATCCATGTCAACAATATGTGCTTACTCACTAATGGTCAACTGTGTTGACCGTCCAATTTGTTGGTCAAAACACGCGTCCAACCAAACTAGTCTATATTGAGGGCATAATAGGAATTTCTAAAACCATGGGTAAAAGTTGACTATTTGGGTATAGTTCGCGCCAATTTAAGGTATTAGCCCTAACTTAGATAGGGTCCAAAATAAGGTTTATTAGGGGCATTCAAATGGTTATCGTGGTAATTACCAAACCAATTAAGCCTAAATTTTATCAACCATGAAATAAAATGTCTTAACCAAAACGTCCAAATTATTGAAATTAACAAGAAAACCAAATTAACTAAACCAAAGTTTACTTGGTTTGGTTAATCAGATTAGCCAAATAACATAACATTACATGAAAACAATTATCTTGTTAACGAATAAACCAAATAATATAACATAACATTACTTGAAGAGTTACTGAGATGGAGGCAAAATTGTCAGTTCGATTGTCTCTCCCTCTAAATCTAGGGTTCAATATTAGGATAGGGTCAGTAACCAATGGTTACTTACCTATAAGTAACTAAATCTGGACCTTTAGATTTATGTGGGTCCAGAAAATTCAGATCTAAGGGTTGTCAATTAAAGACATTTTATTTTCCCTAGTTTTCTTAATCGATTCTTATCTTCTTCGTTCTAACTCGGATTTCAATTTTTTTTCTGCACAGATGGAACGAGTTTGTTGTGCTCTACAAAATGAGATCAATTTTCAATATATTTCGAGAAACTTTTTTTACCAACAACATACCATATGGTAACTTCTTCGTTTTTAAGTCATTTTTGAAAACGTTTGCTCAGAAGGAACGAGTTCATCATATTGGTATTCAACCTTCTTACCATATTGGTATGTTCATACCATCATGGTATGTTTTCTTACCATATGGTATTAAATAGGAGCATACCATATGGTAATGACTAGTAAAAAATTATTCAATTTTTTTTGTACTAAAAATATATCAAAGAGGATATCATTTTAAAGAGCATATTTAATCTGATTTATCTGTGCAAAAAAAATTAAAATTTGACTTAAAACGAGAGAGAAATCGTGCGTTAAATATTAAAGGGGAAAAGATAAAAAACATTCCAAGAGAAAGAAAATGCTGATATCATGCTGATGTGGACATGTTACTCATGGTTACTGACCTAATCCGCTCCCATATTTTGATGAGTGAGAGTTGGAAATGGGGATTAAGAACAGAGGACAACAAACGTTTGGTTTTGTTTGGTGTAGAGATGCCCACTTGTTTGGTTTTGTTTTGGTTAGTACATAGGAAGCTCATTTAATTTTTGGTCATAATGTTTTGGTTTGTTGTGAACACTGAAATAAAATAGAAAATCATGAAACTTTGGTTTGGTTGGACTTGGTTGCATGGAATTATAAATAATAATTATGTATATTAGGTGTATTATTAATTGGTTAATTGGTTTCATTGGTTAGTAGTGTTGAAACCAAACGAAGCCACCTAAATTAAATAAGCTAAATTGTTTAACCAAACCAAACCAATTATCCAAATTAACCAAAATTAAATTAACCGAATGCTCTCGGTTAATATAACTACCACGGTAACTTCACCGTTTGAACACCCATATGGTTTATGCATCAATCCATAACTAAATATGGATCTTTGAATTTGAGTGGGCCAGGAAAATTCATATATAAGGGGTGAGATTTAATGACTTTTATTTTCTCTAGTTTTCTTAATCGGCTTTTATCTTCTTCGTTCTAACTTGGATTTCAATTTTTTTTTCACAGATAGAACGATTTTGTTGTGATCTACACAATAAGATCCATTTTCAATGTTTTTCGACAAAAAATTTCATACCAATCATTTCCACCTTCGTTTTTAACTCGAATCTTGAAATTTTGTGCACAGATGGAACAAATCTTCTTAACCTATTGGATCTACAAGTTTTGAGGAAAAAATACGGGACTATAACGTACCTTTCCGTACCACCCTGGTATAGGGTGGCAACTAGTAGTACACAATAATGAATGTGGTAATGAATGTAGTAAATGACAGTCCATATATTCATATTATCATGTATTTCAACCATCTTACACTGTTATATCCATACCACCATAATATACTTCCGTACTATCTTATGTAGTACCAAACGGAACCACCATGTTGTCGACTAGTGCACAATGTCTCAGTTTTTTTTTCAAAAAATATATCAAAGTGCATATCATTTTGAAGAGTACAATTTATCTGATGTGAAAAAAAAATTACGACTCTGATGTGAAAAAAAAAAAAATTACGACTTAGATATAGCCTGTTAAAATTTATAGGAGAATTTCTAGGAGAAATGATTAGAAGCTTTCTATATATGGTGATGTGGCGCTGATGTGATAAATTCTATAGGGTTATTGACCACAAAATTATTATGCACTTGATCCGCTCTCTTGAATAGTACAACTATCACAATTCCCAAATTTTAAGTGGTACAAGTACCTCAAAATGTTTTATAGGTAAGGACCAAAACATCTCACAATGAGAAACAACATTAAAAGAGTACGGCTACAACTCCTGAGAATCTTTCAATGATTCATTCTTAGAGAAGCTCCAAAACCAAAGCTGATGCCCCACCACCTCCATTGCACACGCCACCGACGCCATACTTCCCCTTCTTCTGCCTCAGCACCTACACACATCACCATTGCAAACGCATAATGAGCAAAAACTTTGTAATACTACACATAAAATGGTGAAGGTTTGATTATGGACGTACTCCCAAAAGGGTAACCAAGATCCGAGCTCCGCTGCATCCCAGTGGATGCCCCAGGGAGACTGCACCGCCATGCACATTGATCTTTTCCTGGAAAAAGGAGATCAAGAACAAGGATGGACAAGTAAATCATCAATTGATATCCATGTGGTAGACATCTTAGGCGTCATGTAAAAAGAGAGGAGTGGTGGTACTTACTGGGTTGAGACCGAGCAGCTTCTGGTTTGCAAGGGCTACAACCTGCAGAAGTAAAAGATTAAAACTTGTTTAGTTCTGGATAATTAACTACTTTATCTCATCTGCGGGAAATGCAGAGCTAGATCTTACTGCAAAAGCTTCGTTTATCTCGTAGTAATCGACTTGGGAAGCATCCAATCCAGCATTCGAGATGGCTTTAGGTATGGCAAGAGCTGGAGCTGTGGTGAAAAGTTCTGGTGCCTGTATAAAGCCGATTTCCAAAGAAAATGGTCCAGAAGAACTTAGAACAAAATGAAGATCAAGGAATATGGTGAGCTTATAGCATCCTTTCTTGGCAACATTTTGAGGATTATTACCTGTGCAGCATCAGCATAACCAGAGATCTTTGCAATCACTTGTAATCCGAGGCTCAGTGCCTTCTCTCCGCTAACTAGAACTAGAGCAGCAGCACCATCACTGGCAATTCAGAAGAATATTAATTAAGATTATATGTTCAAGATTTGCTAGGATTACTGAAAAATCCAATTCAGCTTATTTGGAACAGTGGCTTGAACCCCTTAGGCTCACAAATTGATACACAGTGGAGAAGTAAATAGATGAACGAAATATACTTGCATACCATAACAATTGTTCAGTATAAAAAAAATTCAGCCCAATTATTCGAAGCTCGGGGATATATAAACTGGAGTTTAAACAGTAAACCTGATGCTAGAAGCATTCCCAGCTGTAACGGTTCCTCCATTCGGTTTGAAACTCGGTCTGAGCTTCCTTAATTTTCCAGCATCAAACTGTCAAAACATGGAAATAATACGGAACTTTAAGAAGTGAAGCACAGAAATCGGATGGCACAACAAATTTCACGCTCTTTACAATCATACATACGGAACTCATGGATAAAAAGGCTGAAACCATATCATAGATTTTACCTTCCCTAAACCTTCATCTTTATCAACAATGGTTGATGGCTTTCCCCTTCCACCAGACACTTCAACCTATGATCAAGCCTAATTAACATAAAGCATCCAAAATCAATGGAAGAACAACTATAATCAAGACTAGATGTCTAACCGGAACAATTTCCCACGCAAAGGCATCAATGTCCTGTGCAGCGATACCACGCTCAAAACTTTGCACAGCATAGTCATCCTGCATTCATCAGCAAAGAGAAAAACCAATTGAGGGCACGGAAAGAAAAAGTTAAAATCATAATCTTCAGGCAGACTGAGAACAAGCAACAACTCAATACCTGCTGCTCCCTTGTGATGGAATGCTGTTCTGCACAAATTTCAGCACAGTTACCCATGCCAACATCGTTATAAACATCCCATAATCCATCCTTAAGCATCCCATCTACTAGTGAATCATGCCCGAGTCGGGATCCCTTCCTGTATACAGCAGTCATACTGCATTGATCAGACTACGTCTCGAATGCTTATTCCCAGAATCATAAAAACGTTTTTAAGACAGTAACCTTGCTTCTGCCAGATACTTGGGTACATTCGACATGCTCTCCATGCCTCCTGCTACAACAACATCGTGGATCCCTAACTGAATACTTTGTGCCGCAAGCATCGTTGCTGCAAACATCATCAGGCAAGCATTGTATCATTCCCGATACACTTTTTGCATTAAGATTAAAATATAATGACAGTAATCAAGGTAAACCCGTGCACACCTTTCATGCCGGAAGCACAAACTTTGTTGACCGTCGTGCATATGACTGTATTGGCGATTCCTGCACCCAATGCAGCCTGCCTGGCCGGAGCCTGGCCCAAATTCGCGCTGAGTACATTGCCAAAGAAGACTTCCTGGACTAGCGAAGGATCGACATTGGCTCTCTTAAGTGCAGCTGCAAACCGAGGTAACAACTACTGAGGACGAAGGAAGATTAAAGTGGGACATGCATCACACAAGAACACATTGAGTAGTTGATACATTTACCTTGAATGACTATAGATCCGAGCTTGGTTGCAGGAACAGACGACAATGAACCAAGAAATCCACCCATTGGAGTTCTTGCAACTCCAACAATGCAAACATCTACACAATATTTGTCTCAACCATCAGTAAAACAAATCAAGAGGGTAAACCGCTTGGGGTTTTTCCTCGAGTGAAGGAACTACCTTTGGGCTTAATATCTGAAGCTGGGGCCATGGATATGCTTCAGATGGAACTCTGCAGTCCTACAAAAGGAGGAATCAACAGAATGCAGAAAGGTCGTTCTCAGCTTAACCTAACACACAGAATCCGATGAAAAGGGAACAGTCATTCTCAGCTTTTGCTGTCAGTCAGGAAAAGGAAAAGCATCCGCCACTTAAGAAAGAGTCCAAAAGGAAATTAAATTCACTTGCAAGAAAGAGTTCGACTTTCACCCAAAACTTGGACTATAAGTCCAATTCAGCAGAACCCATTGAAGCAAAAGAGAGCGGGGGAAACAGGGACAGATTAAAACCCGGAGGGATTAGAGTTCGCCGGAGATCGGGGGGAAAAGAATGAAGATGAATAATAACAATGTTCTTGTCATTACCTGGCGGTGGGCGGGTAAGTGATCGGCGGTGAGAGTGACTGATCTGGGAAACTGAGAGACTGAGACAAGTAAGGGACGGAAATGGGAAAGTGGGGTTTTTCTTTGTAATTAACGAGTAGGTGTTAGCACTGACTGAGACTGACTGTATATATAGAGGCGAGCGGGTGATGGGATTTGAACATCAAACAACAACTACCAAGATTCCCCGGCGGGCGGCCGTGACTGATCGTTTAGTGTTGTGGGACGCAAATACGGACCATATTTGTATTTGTTAAAGCTCCCACCAATGTAACGTTTTTCTCACCTGGCGGGCGCCCAATTAATAATACTTGGAAATATCAAAAGCGGCCCTTTGTTGAATGTTCATCAATGATCGTCTCACGTGCAGCACTAGAAAGAAAGAAAGGGTGCACTGGCAAATGTATTTGGTCGATGCTGTGATATTTATGTACCCATCCGCTATCGCAAATGTGTGGTTAGGTGATCAACATGAATCAGTTCGTGTCGTATGTACACTTGCTCCTATGAGCATGGAAGTTGAGTTGTGACGTGCACAATGTTACTTCGTATTTTCAAAATAGTATCGTACCAATAATTTGACCAAAAAAATTATCTTTTGGAGTCCAAATTGATATAAGATTTTACCAATACCATAATAAACAAGTCTTTGGACAAGAATTAGCACATGCATGTATAGATAAAAGAAAGAAGGGGAAAAAGCCCAACAGACCATCCCTGGCTAATTTCGTTGATCTCACTCCCACAAAGAGCAATGAGTTGCCATGTGCAAATAGGAAAAATCGACATTTCTTTCCCATCTTCTCCTCCTCCAGTGCATGTCATCAGCAAACCAATATTAAAAACTAAAAACACAAGAAAAAGCAGACAACTTTTAGAGGAATCTTGTTCATGCATTTGGTTTTGCAGAGAAGTCACATGCTTTGCATTTGCTGGTAATCACAGCTTAAAGTTTGGGGAGGCCAAAAGAAAATTTTAATTTGTTGTGTAAGTTGTGGTTATAAATTAGATTAATATCCCCATGATGCTTGCTGGTATAAATAAAAAGGAGCTAGTAATTTCGACTAGCAGAGTCTAGCTTCACGATAAAGAGTAGAGTTTTATGATGAACAACAATTATCTTATTATTATTGTGTAATACAGATATACTAATCATAAACCGCTAAACCATGGAAAGAAGATGTAAGAGTAAAAGAAAAGTGTTTCCATGACATTCATGTACAATTTTGTGTTTCCCCTATATATATCATTCTAATGTGTTGGTGAATCATCATCTTGGTTCTTGATGTGATGAATGCTGGTAGGATTGTGAGAGAAAGAGTAAATACAGAAGAAGAAGACTGAGAGCAATGCATCCTGGTTCCAGCCAGTTCTCTGTCTTGCTTATATCATCTTCTCAAATTTGTCCAGCTTTTTCACCCTCTGCATCGACCTTAGAAGCAATGCTAAGAATACTCCTGCAGTAGATAAAGAAAACCGGTATCACGGTCAATACATTTCATACAGACAGAGTGTAATTTGAAGCAAAGTGTATCTACTGATCAAAGCAGCAGGGAAAGGAAGGAAACAAGTTATGTACTGATCAAAGCAGCCAACCAAAGGAGTTTGTTTAACTTGTTATATATTACCTGCGCCTACAAATGACCCATTGGCAACAAGTTGGCTTCCCTGACTCCCGAACGTCACCCCAAGGTTCACAAGGGTGCCTCCTAACACTGTGTACATTGTTGCCATCTGCAATATGGTTGCTTTCCTCGCCGCTCTTTCAGACTGCCAAATACCCACCACCAAAACAAAGATTGATTTGATACTTAACAATCATTCCTGTCACAGAATCAGCTAGATTCCCAGAACCGGCTTCTGGATATTCCTCAATGAAACTTCTTCATCATGTTATTTGAAATAGCGAAAATATGACTAATCGTTCGACTCCACAACCATCTCATTCATCCAAATTCAAGATTACCTCTAGAACCCGGACGCGAAGTTTCAAGTCTCCCGATTCGAGTTGCTGCACGAACTCTTCTATCCTCTGGACTCTGTACGGCATGGACATTGTAGAACTTCTTGCCTGAAGAGATCACCACAACACAAATTGACATGTAAACTTCTGTTAGTTAGCTCCAAGGTGAAAGGTGGTAGAAGGATGAGCAGAGTAATCCGAAAGTTTTAGAGCAAGGATTGGAAAAAGAGTAGTACGTACATCGTTCGCTTGTTTCCTTATCTGTTCTACTAGTTGTGTGCCTGGCCGTTGCTTTTGTCTGATATCCAAAAGCTCTTGAGCATAAGGTGCAGCAATCTTCACAAACGAGAAATCTGGGTCGAGAATGTATCCTATGCCTACATGGAAACCAACAGTGCGTGGATTCTTTTGTCAGATTTTCAATATATTACTTATTATTCTTAAGGGAGGTTGGATGTTTGTGAATGGCCAGCAACCTTCAAGTGTTGAGAATGCCCTTATGACGAATGTGAATGTTGATGGGAACCGAAATGGTTGATCTTGAGCTATTGAAAACAAATCCTGCAAAAACAGAAGCCAAAAACAAGATTCAGAACCTACAAAATTTCAAGCTTTAGGTGCGAATGCATGTATATACATATATATACCTCTCCAATGGCTGATAAAGTCTGCTGCTGATCAGGTGTCTGGCCCAACAAATTGTCCAAGAAAAACTGAACAGATCTCCTAACCTGTCCATTTGACAAAGGAGAGTTCCTTATGATAAGCAATGAATGGCTTCTTTCAGAAGACTTTTATTTCTCATTCAGAAAGTCGACATGAAAACCTACCGAAGACAGGTCTCCAGTGGGCTGAAGCGCTCCAAGATCGATCAGACACTGCATAACCTGAAAATTTTCAACTGATTGTGAGGAGAAAATCCATGCAATAACTAGATGATTCGGAGTTCATAAAACATTGAGGCAACGAAGCAGACCTTTCTGGCATCTTTCTCATAAACAGCATAGAAAAGTTCGAGCAACCTTTCCCGGGTAAAAGGCTTGATCTCACCCATCATGCCAAAGTCATAATAGATGAGAGCTTGATCGGTGTCGACTGCAAGATTCCCAGGATGAGGATCCGCATGGAAAAAACCGGTTCTCAGAATCTTGAGCAACAAGAAAGCCACCAGAGCACAGTTAATAGACATTCCAGAAAACATAAGAACAATCAGCTGGGCATTCCTTAAGCAGCACTTCACACACCTGAATCAAGTATGCCTCAATGGCTCGTGAGGAGATCTGGGAACGGCTGAATCCCCTTGAATCTAGCTGATCCAACTCGTTTATCTTAACACCTGTGGCCAAAAGTAGACACAAATTAAGCATAATAGAGCTTAGAGTTCAACATGAACTTCCTAATCGAATTAATTTTCGTATGCACCTGGCACATATTCCAAGGTCAAAACCTTCATGGCTGTGTAATCCCAGAATACCATCTACAATGAGCCAGACAAGCATACCAAGTATGAATCAACCAAACAAAAGAACACTACCATCGTAATTTCATCAAGAGTGAGCTCAAAAGAGAAAACATAAACTGGAAAAACTGTTGGTAAGAAAACATACAGGTACTCGGACCCACTTCACATTCCTAAAATCTCGGCGGAATCTATCAGCATTTTTTCCTTCATTAATGTAATCAATCTCCTGGTACAAAATCCTGAAAACCATATCATGTGCTGAATTAGTAGACAGCATGAGGAACTTTGCAGTTGGGCAAAACACAATGTGATAATGCCCAAGTAAGTCAAAGTTAACTCACTTGGCACATTCCTCATAGATGCCAACCCAATCTTTGGTTGGACCACCAAAAGACTCACTTCTCTGCAAGTATTCTGCAACTATCTTCATATTATCTGGAGAAAGCGCACAATATATCAATAAATAGGCCATCTTCTTACTTCCATTTTTGAGGATTAATCAGCAAACACTTGAATCTAGGATATGTAGACAAGCTGAAGGTGAACAGAGGAACATGGTACTAACTTAGGTCAATGTCAAACAGCCTCTTGAGCCCAGGCCTTTGAACTTTGATGACGACTTTCTCTCCGTTATGCAGGATGGCTCTATGCACCTAAAAGACGGCATGGATATACAGTCAGCATCCAAATTCACCAGAGGTACAATCATATCACGAGACCCCACTATAATAGCAGTCTATAATCGGAGGCTTGATATGTTCTCATTGACTTCAAATCACAAAACAATGTAGTACTAGCACATATAGCTACGAATGTCGCAAGCAGGCTTTCTGCAATTGCTGCCCAAATGAAGGCAATGAACATAAAACAAACACCTGACCAAGACTAGCGGCAGCAATAGGCCTGTCCTCAAACTCTTTGAACAGCACGTCTATAGGGGCTCCGAGTTCTCGTTCGACAAAGTTTCTCGCTTTCTTTGGTGGGAATGCAGGCACTCGATCCTGGTATCAGGATATAAACATGAATACTCAAAATATCATTTTAAAAATCAAGCACTCCAGTTCAGAATGGTCAAGAACAAGGCACCTGCAACTTGGCAAGCTCATCGACAAACTCCCTGGGGAAAAGGTCCGATCTCGTTGAGGATAGCTGTCCAAGCTTTATAAACGTGGGACCTAATTGCAATACTTTCTCCCTTAGCCACGCGGCAGTGTTCTTCCTCCTTAATTTCTGCTGATCTTCACTGAAACTTCCGAAATAAGCCCACTTAGCATTGTCAAACATGATACGCAGTCGAAATGCGATGAAGAATGACCAAACATCGATGTTCCTCTGCACATTGTTGTAGTTCTCATTCGCCCAGCTGAATCCTTCGTCTGTAGGGAGATCCTTTAGATTGAGAGGCGGAAGCTTCTCGTTCTCCCTCTTCGCGTATCTTGGTACTATTGAAGAAGCACTAGGGGTTTTCTTAACTATGCTCGAGGTACTTCCATTGATGACCTGTTTTTTACCATTCACTACCACATCTACTTTTGCACTTCCATTTGGTGCCGCCCTTCTTTTAACCACATCATTCACCGGCACCATTTTCACAGGAGGTCGCCGACCATTAGGGCCTAGCTTCGAGGCCGGGGATGATTCAGTCTGTGTCATTCGCACTTGAAGCAACCTCGAATTTCGGGACTGATAATCACGGCTGTCAACTAACGCTGGAAATGAGGTGGCAACTGAACTGGAGAAGCTGAAGTTCTCCAAGATCCTGCTGCCTTGATTCATCGAATCCCCATCGCGGCAATAGCAACTGTGTGAAGCTAGTATTGCCGCCATCGAATCGAATAATCAAACACCTCCACAAGCTGTAAATAAGCCATTGACATCATTACAATGGAAGCATAGCTACTCCTAACACAATACCAAGATAAATTATTGATGGCGAAATTCTGCAATCTCATTCGAATTAGAGCTATTGATCGCCGAATAAAAAGAGATATAAGGAACAAACCGGAGAAGTACAACAGCCAAGACAAAAAAGATTGTAACTTTCTCTCACTTTCCTGTAGAGTTTCAGAGGAATTTCTCGTTGACCAAATTGGAACTGGAAGAATATGAGAAAACAAACACATACCCAGGATACCAAACGACCCGATTTAGATGCAGATGCAGAAAAGGCGTCAAGATTATGCAGATTAAACTGATGGGCGACCCCCGAAATAAACAAACTGGAAACCTGCTTCTGTTGAAAGGTGACTGAAAGAAAGAACGGAGCGGAGATACAACAGTCAACAGTACAAGAGGAACCCTTAGAAAACTGAAACTTACTAAATAATGGAAGAAGGTCTCTGTACTCTCTCTTATTCGCGTGTGTTGGTTACCAATCTCGTTGGAGTCCCCACTGTGACATGAAATTCTGTGGGCAGACCAGATTCATACATTGCTGTCTGAAGAAGGATCACCGAATTTCTTTCTTCTTCTTTTTTTTTTTTTTTTGTCACTAGGAGGATTTTTTTAACGGTATGACGTGTCTTGTTTTTAGACAGACAAGTCGCAATATTGTTTGCGGTTGCGGGTAACTTGGTTGGTCCGGGTTCAGTGGGTTTGTTGGGTACTTGGTAGATGGAACCTAAACTTGTTTTCCTGTTTGACTTTGACCCAGCCAGGCAGCCACCGCTACACTTGTCAGCTGAGCTGGAACTCAAATGCATACTTGTACTTTCTTCTTGTTCTTTCCTTTTGCCCTGCCGAAAGTGTCAGCAATTAATAAACTCATTACCTTTTATTTCTGAGTAAATGTCAAATCATCCAAATTCATAATAACGCCCAAAAAAAAAAATTCAAATCCAAAGGACCTGCGGATCTGGTGCCTAAAAAATTAGGCTAACAAAGTCTGGTTTTCCATAAATCTGACACCCAAATCCAACATCCAAACTACCCCCAAGTCTAACTAGAGACACCCTTACACTTGAAATTAAGTCACAATAACTTCAACCACCAAGTGGTGGTCTTGGTGGTAAGGTAAGAGGATTGGAACAATGTGCTTACGGGTTTGATTCTCACAACCTACTACTCTCGTAGAACTTTCTTGGTGACTACCGACAGAGTGTATGCTCAAATCACCCGCTAACATTGATTCACTAGGAAATTAAATGGAATGAGGTAGCCTTAAACACATGCACCAAGCTCTCTTTTCAAAACGAGTCCAACTAAACAACCTTGAAAGTCTAAAGCTTGTAGAGGGTATAAACAACCAATACCTAGCAATGGGAGTTCACCAACATCCAGCCCTTCTTGAGTTCCAACCTTGAATTTGTCATCACCTAGTATTATCGACAAAATGTGCTAAGATGTAAGAACCCATTTCAAGTTAATGACATGCCCATTGAGTTAACAATGAGCAAACATGACATTACAGAATCGTACATGCGTTAAGGTCATTTAAAAGCCAATGAACCCACGTAGATAAAAGTTAATCAAAATCACAACAAGTTAATTTCTGGCTGGTCTCAAATGTTACCAAACCTTGCATGAACCACATTCCACTAGCAGACCTCTGGCTTCCCTTTCTTTCCTGAGAAACAGTAAATCCCATCAACAACTAATCTTAATAAGAATCAATCAAATCCAATGTTCGGGAAATTGTTTCAGCAATGGTAGAAGAGCTTACCCCAGGAGAAAATTCATGGGTGGAAAAAGGAGGAGTTTTGAAACAAGCACCACCTTCAATCTCCTGTCTAGCTACCTCCAAGAAACTGGCTACCGCAGGATCAAGCTCTGAAACAGATTGAACAATGCAAATGCTTTCGATCTTCTTCCTGTGCAGCAGATGTTTAGCTGGACCATGTTTCCAAACAACCACAAATGCACATGAACACACTTCTTCTCCATTGACAACCGAATGATCTTTATGAATCACCTAAAGATTAACCATCCGAATTCATGAACAAATTCTAAACATTAAACCACAGATTAATCAGAGCACAGCTACTCATCCATTCGAGTTTTTTAATCGAAATGGTGTTCCCAACGGAAACTAGGGTTACAAGGAGATGGAGAGGGAAAACTGAAGAAAACGATAAAGAACCTCTTCAATGGTGGCGTCGTAGAAGCGGTTGTCCAAGCCGTCGGCGGAGTGAGAAACGCAGACCAGCATTCCTTTCTTAGCCTCCCGGCACTCCCAGTCTTGCAGCTGATGAGAAACAGGCCTGAATCGAGCTTCGAACTCCTCGAGGTCACAGGCAGTGACAAACCTGTCCGGCTTGAAAACCAAGTCTTCTCCGTCGCCGAAGTTCTCGAACTTCACCGTCAACTCCTTCTTCTTTCCATTGAAAATCGCGCGGACGCTGTACCAGGCGTCGTCGGAAGGAGCATGGAACTCGAGGTTGTATCCGCCGGCGGAATTAAGCGGCGGGGCAGACATCGATTCGCGTGGCGGTTCGCTTTTGGTGTGAATGGCTCTCGATTACTCTTCTAGCACAAGAAGCCGGCGAAACAGTCAGGCCTTTTGGGTTGGCAACCAGCCCGGCACCCAACGAAATCGCATTCCCTCTTGGCTCGATTCAGAGAGTCCCTGCAGAATCTGTAAGAAGAAGAGGAAGTGTTGCCGTCGTTAGGGCTCCCCGACTGAACGACGAACCTCTCCCTCCGGGGTAGTTATCATAAATGGTCATAAAACTATTAACTTTGTACAAAACGGTCACAAACCTTTAATTTTGCACGTTTTAGTAACATATCTTTTGACTAATAACAAAAAGGTAATTCCGTCAAACTCCATCCAAAATTCTGTTAGTTTGATCCAGTCAGATGTCCCATCAGCATCCACATCAGCAAAAATAATTAATAAAACATAAAACAAAAATCAATTAAACCCTAATCAACCCACCACCCCAACCCAACCCAACCCATTCCTCTCTATCTCCTCTCCCTCTCCGTTGTCATCTCCGCACAGCTGAGAAAGATCCGGTGCTATGTCTGTGACAATGCCAAAGCCATCATCTTCTGCAGTGCCGACCGACAGGGTATATAAAAGGAGAAAAGCTTTGAAAGTCTCTACCGAATTAAGAAAAGCTTCTGCCTCAACTCCGACAAGTAGAAAACAGAGTATGAGGGAAGCGGCCGGGAAAACAGTGTGGCAGAGGCATGATCTAGTTTTGGCATCCATTGGTATTGATATCTGCAGCCAAACGAGATTCATGATCCTGTTTCCATCCGGGAAAAACAATGTAATGTAAAATTTCTAGAATCAAGCATAAAGGATTGATTTTGTAGAGTCTGGAAAGAGGGTGGTTCTGTAAGTGGGTTCTTTCATTTTCTTTGGTGGGTTCTCTGCTTCCTTGCTTAATTCCTTGATTATGGCATAATCAATGAATGGTTTTTTTTGCGAAAGACAGGTTTGGGACTATGTTTATTTAGCAATTAAGAAAACCTTCTGCCTCGACTCCAGCAAGCAAAACCCTTGCAGCTCCGCCGACATCGCGTCGTGGACCTTCCACCACCGTGAGTGCGCGACGTCGTTGGCGAACTCGCGGAAGATCTCCGAGATCCAATTGCAGTCGTAATCTCGAAGAGGTCGTTCTTCTTCCTCTTGACCTCTTTTGTTGTTGCCGATCCAGAAGTGCTTCATGAAGTTGAGATGGCGAGGGATTCGTTGCCATTAGGTGAAGATATCGTTCGGATAGCCTTGGTTGCCGCCGTTGTAGGATTGAATCTCGTTGATGTGCTCCATCAGTAGCAGGAATGGGCAATTGGACGGCTGCTTTCGTGATGGTGGCGGAGAGGGAGAGGAGAGGGAGAGGAATGGATTGGATTGGGTTAGGCTGGTGGGTTGGGTAAGGTTTAATTGGTTTTTATTTTATTTTTTATTAATTATTTTGCTGACGTGGAAGCTGACGGGATTGCTGATTAAACCAAACTAACAGAATTTTGGATGGAGTTTGACGGAATTACCTTTTTGTTATTAGTCAAAAGATATGTTACTAAAACGTGCAAAATTAAAGAATTGTGACCGTTTTGTACAAAGTGAATAGTTTTGTTACCATTTATGATAACTACCCTCTCCCTCCGTGACTTTTCGTCGTTGCTTCTTCCTCGGGTTCGTCACCGAGAGGAACGCTAGTTCGTTTGACAGCGTGCAGGAGCAAAATTGTAGTTTTGGACCTGCTCTGTGACCGGTTTTTATTTTAGGTAAATTAAAAAAATAAAACCCACAAACGACCCGTTTACTGTATAAGTAGAGACCTTTCAATGGTCATTTAGACTCATCTTTACTGTAGTAGCTTGGCGATGAATCTGGTGTGGGAGGGTGCAGGGGACCATCTGGTTTGCCTGGTTGGGCCTGGTCTCCATCGAACTGCTGATGGGATCTATTTAGTTGGCATTTTCACGTCTTTTTAGACGGTCTTGGTGGAGTTGTGATGCTCTCACCGTTGGTCACAGGGATCCTTCCATGGGACCGGATCTTTTTGGGGTTTTTTTTAGTTTGGAGGGGGTTGGTCCCTTCCCATTTTGATTGACGTGACCCCATTTGCATTCTGTGTGTGTCAGGAGATATTTTGTTTTTCTTTGGCTGCAGGAGAGGGAGAGACTGATGTAACCCGTTTACTGTATACGTAGAGACCTTTCACTGGTCATTTAGACTCATCTTTACTGTAGTAGCTTGGCGATGTATCTGGTGTGGGAGGATGCAGGGGACCATCTGGTTCGCCTGGTTGGGTCTGGTCTCCATCGAACTGCTGATGGGATCTATTTAGTTGGCCTTTTCACGTTCTTTTTAGACGGTCTTGGTGGAGTTGTGGTGCTCTCACTGTTGGTCACAGGGATCCTTCCATGGGACCGGATCTTTTTGGGTTTCTTTTTGTTTGGAGGGGGTTGGTCCCTTCCCATTTTGATTGACGTGACCCCATTTGCACTCTGTGTGTGTCAGGAGATATTTTGTTTTTCTTTGGCTGCAGGAGAGGGAGAGACTGATGTAACCCCCATCTTTGCTTTCATTGAAAGGTGGAATTCTTTTTGGCGGTGTGTTGTGACAAGCTCGGTATTTTTTGTTTTGTGATCATTACACTGCCCTGAGAGCCATGAGGGACCTGAGTGCTTGGGTTATGTGCGAGGTGTGGTTTGGAAAGAGAGTGGTTATATTTCCTATTTGTTTGTTTGCCCCCAAACCGACCTCACTTTCTCACTCTTTGTTTCCGTTTTTTCGCTTTCCGATTCTCTCTTCTGGTTGTTGTGTTCTGCTGCTCTGAAAGTCTCCATGGATTCGACTCTCCTGTGTAATCTCCGAGGCTCCAGTCGGGATGTTACTCTTCGTCTTCGTCTACTCCACATGTGGCTTGCTAAGACGCCAACGGGTTCAAGGGTTTTTAACCATTGCTGTCTATGGGTTGATCAGATGGTAAGGACTCAAAACTTGGTGAAATTGTTTGGTTGGGGTTGTTTCTTTTTCTTCCGTTTGACGATGATGATTTCCTTGGGTAGTTGTTTTCCCTCTTCTCATTATTTGCGTTGTAGTTGGTATGATCCTTTTTTGGGATCGATTGTGGTTTGCTTGGGACCTTTCTATTGTTGCTGGTTGGTTTGTTGATCTGTTTTCTGATGTTCATGGGTTGCATTTTGCCTGCTGCTGTGCTGTGTAGGGAATGCTGATACAATCTTTTGCTGACCCGGAAATGGTTGCGGATACAGAACGTTATCTTCGAGTCGGCACCATTTATGTCCTCAGTCGATTCGGCCTGGTCTCGGCGAAGGGACTTTATAGAGCTTGCTCTTTCGATCTTACCATTAGGGTCACAAGATCCACGGAGTTCCGCCTGTGCACTCTGCCAGCAGCTGATTTTCCTACTGATTCTTTTTAAGTCATGATATACACCCAGCTGAAAAATAGATGTGGAAATCATGTTGTTCTTACAGGTTCTTTTTAACCATCGGTTACCCTTTTTGTATGTTTTGGTCGTTTAGTGTGATGGATATTATTATCGTAACTTATCTTGCGTTTTTTAATGTCATGCATGTTTTGTTCAAAGATGTGTTTGGGCGTTTGCATTCAATCAGTGGGATTGGACATCAGATCACATAGTCTGGTCCCACACCCAAGCAAATCTTGATTCTTGAGAATGATGTGTATGTGTTTGTTGAGTTTGGGTTATGTTAGTGTGCTCTTGCTCACCTATGTTTTGTTTGTGGCCTGATTGCAATTCATTGGTCGTTTCTCAGGGGTGGGACAGTTGCAATCACTCTCTGGAGCGAAATGACAAGAATTCTTGATCGTGTTGCTTTGATCCAAGCAGATTTAATTGAACCAGTTATCGTCGCTATTTGGGAGTCTCATGGTTTCTTTGGTTAATGGTGTGGCTCTATTAGTTTGCTGGGTCATTTTTGTTGTGTTTGGTTTTTGCTGGGTTCTAATTCTTTGCTTGCTGCAGAGAATTATGTGTGCTCAAGTTCATCAGCAACTAGGATAGCCGTGAACCCCCAAATTCCAGAAGCACTCCACCTGGCTGCTCAGTCTGCATCTCTTTGGATTTTGCAATCACATTTTACATTTACCAATTGTTTGGGTTGCCCATTTGACACATCCTGCTGCTTTTTGGGTTGTTTTGTCGCCAGCTTTGGAATCGCACGGAATCCTGTGGGTGAGCTTGCTATTGATTTTGGTACAGCTGAGGAGGCAGCGGCAGATGCTCAAGATAGGACCAAGACTATTGGTGACTTGCTGGACCTTTATCATGCAGGAGCATCTGTGGTATGCACTTTGCTTACATATTATTTTGTTGTTGTGGATTTGTATCTTTTATGTGATGTGTGGGGTTGGTTTTCCGCGTGGATGTTTAGGAAACAAAGTACTGCTGCAGTGGATTTGTTAAGTCAGTCGAGTCTCGAAGTCCATGGTATTATACATCATGTGCTATGTGCACGAGGAAGTGTTCTACATGGAGGGGAACTGGCTATTGGTGTCCTGAACATTGGGAGATTTCTGATCAGCAGATCAGGATTGGGTATGTTCCTGTTCTATTAGTTATTGTTTGTTGCTTTCTGATACTTTTTCTGTATAAGTGTGTTTCTTCGTGTAAAAATTAATTAATAGTGCATGTTTGTTCTTTGAATAGTTATAAGATTCAATTAACTTTGAAGGACTCAACCGGGAAAGCTCCATTCATTGTTTTTGGTGCTTCTGGGAATGCTTTGACCCATACAACTGCAACACTATTGGCACAGAGGTATCCATATAGCCCTGGTCAGCTCCCGCCAGAACTGAGCGCTTTGGTTGACCATTACTTAAAGTTTGAAGTGAAGCTACCCATGGTGCCAACCAGTGGGATCTCAAGTGGAGAATTTAGAGTTTTGAGGGTCTTCCCAAATGTTGCTGCTGGGGTCCAGGTGCTTGCTGAAATTCCACCTGCTTCCACTCCACCTGAAGCAATAGAGGGTGGTAATTCCTCAAAGCAGGCTCGCCTTTCCCAAGCCAGTTCTCAGTCGTCATCGGGTGTTTTATTGGGGAGCCAGCAGGTTGCTCCTGGGAGTTCTACTCTGGCATCATCGAGCAGGTTTTCTATCTATCATTATGTCATTGTACATTTAGTTTTTGGCCCCGTTCCTATCTACAGATTGTTAATGTTGTGATTTCCTTTGACAGTGCTGCAAAGGGAGAAGCTAAGCTTTTTGAACCTCTCCCCCAAAGTATCAGTCCGGTTTTTCGAATTGGCCAATCTGTACCTGAAATGCCAAGGTGGTTATTTTGAGAACTTTCGATCGTTTCTTTTGTTCATGTGAGCTTTGCTATTAAGCTTGATTTCTTTCTGTTTTACATTTTGCAGTCAAGTTGTGGCTTCTTCTTTGGTTGTCAATACCAATGTAGCTGTCCATCAGGCAACCACCGATTCATGTGCTCTGCATGGTGATTCGACGGATGTTTCTCAGGCTTATGCATTGCCGCTGGAGCAAGCAGATCATGAAGTGACTCTTGAGGCATCCGGGGGATCAACTACTGAAATGGTTGTGTCTGCTGGTGTTATTGCAACACCTTCTCTAGTGGTGACTAACGAGGGCTCAAATTTGGTCAACCCATCTCAGCTGGTGACTTTAGGTTCCTTGGATTCTCCTGCTGGGAATAAGGAGAGTCCGCAGAGTTCCTCTCCATCAACTAAACTGTGAGCTATTCAGCTTCTTTCCTATCTAGGTTTATGTTCCAAGCAAGTTTTTGTATGTTGCTAATTTGTGTTAGTCTGAACTCTCCTTTGGCAAAGATTAAGCTGGAGAAGCTGGATGATAAGCCATCAAAGGATAATGAGGGTGATTCTCAGGGTTCTGCTCCATTTACCATTGGAGATTCGGGCACTGGAGTGAGGACGAGCAAACGCACACCTGTCAAGCGTCGCCTTTATGATGCATAGAATGTCCTCTCCAAGCCTTCAGCAATACTTTTGCGGAATCAACAATCAGTTTTGGTGACATGATCATAATTGCTTGCAAAAAATAAAGTTCATAGTCTGCTCTAATATGGTATTGTGTTTGTACTATGTTGTGCAGGTTGGTTTGGATGTGTTTCATGATTGGAATCTTGTTGCTTGGAGTTTATGGTGTGTTTGATGTACATATTAGTTGTCGGTCATGTTGTCCAGGAGTAGTTTTACTTCCAACTTTATGAAGTTGGAGTCTTTTATTGGGGATATCTACCCTTATTTTGTAGAAAGCAACTATGTGGTTGATGGAATCCACGCGAGCAACTCACTCTTGCCTTCAATGGAACTTTAATTTTAACAACTTAAAACAAAGTAAAACGGACCAAAGGTGCAATCTTCACGGGGAAGAAGGCTCGATCGGTTTTGAAGCGAAGCTCGGCCACGATTGATGTGTTTTCAATCGATACGAAGCAAACACGAAGCTGGAACACAACCAACAACGTAAGGGTGTGATAACTCACGACTTTTAATTTATTAAACTCTGTCGATTACACTACAAGTTGAGGTTTTTATAGACCTAGCTACGTCTACAACTAACAAGGAATTTAAAACATAATCTAACTCAAAAAGGAATCAAAATCCAACTCATAAACACAACCCGTGTCAAACAAGGAAAACAGGGCTGCCTTGGAAGGCAAGTAATGATGTGTCTCCATCCCAACTTCAAGGCTCTCGTTCAGAACCTTCCTGGCCTCGTTTGGGTCAGCCAATCCCTCGTCACTGTAGTAAAAATTGCAAGCTTCCATGTGTAATAATCCTCCAACCCTGGTTCCACTTCCATCGTCGTGCAAGAAGCCCCAAACCTGCCTTCCTGCACCTGCTTCCAGACATAGTAGAATTCTGGCAGTTTTGAGCTGTCCAGGTAGCATGTTTGAACGACTGGAACACAGCCTTCTGGACCTCTCCTCGAGCTACAAAGCTCATCACTGGATAGATGAACTCTTTATCTTCAAAACGAGCCATCCCATCTGCATTTCCATTGAACCATTCAAGAGACACAAGGCACCAAAGTAGGCTTCCTGACTCGGTTTCAACACTTAGCCAAAATTCAGAACTTGTCGTGTAATTTGAAACAGCTTCTTCCTCCAGCAATGGTGATGTGTGGGATGATCCAATTGGGATCATATCACTAAATCTATCCCAGATTCCTATCAGGCAAGCTCAGATAATCCAAGGCCATCTAATTCTTATTCTGTTGGTCATAAGAATGATAAAGTTGTGTCAGCACGCAGACCTTTGTGCAATGATATATTGAATATAGGGAAACCAGAATGCACATGTCAATACTATGGAGCCATGTTTTGGTATCATGAAAGGCTTGATCGTCAACGAAACACATCTAATCCGGTTTATGTGTTGTGCTGCCAAAAAGGGAAAGTTAGTGTTCCTTTTTTGCAGCAGCCTCCTCCATTGCTTGCACAATTGTTGGATCTTAATGGAGGACCGATGTCTAAGCATTTTAGGGATAACATACGGCCATATAATGGATCACTGTGTTTTACCTCTTTTGAGCCAGAAAATGAACTGGATCACAGGCTGGCCAATTTTGCATCTCGAGAGACGATGTTGTTGCCTGAGCTGTTGGCTTCATTACTGAGGATGCTTGATGAAACGAATGTATTGGTCAAGACCTTTAGGCAAATTAGACAGGACCTGCAGCATTCATCCACTTAGGGGTGGCTATACGGTCCGGTCCGGTTAAATTGGCCCGAATTGATCCGGTCCAGTCCGGTCTTTTTGGATATATAGAGACCAAAGCTTGGATTGGGTACGGTCCAATTTTGACCCGGTCCGGTCTCAATCCGGTTTTGACCTGTTTTGACCATGTTGCAGAAAATTTAGCAGCATATACCTATTTTCTTGAAATGTAGACAACCTGTTTGTAGCAAAAATCAAGACAAACATGGTCCAATACAAAATCACAAACATCATTGAGGTCTATTACAAACTCAAAGTCCAATTCAAACTTCAAAATAAAAATAAAGTGCATCACAAGTTCACATCTAAAGTTTAGACATCAAACACCAAATTCACTCCAATCTAACAAGTTCACCAAACCATTTCTAAGGAGATTTTGCGCATGATTTCAGAACATTGAGGGTTCCTTTCACCGCCGGATCAATTCTCTGTCTGGGGATCAACGGCCGAGAAGGAAACAGGGGAAGCAGTGTGGAAAACTCCAGAGCATCCTTCAATAGCAGAGTCGAAAAACCCTTCTTCCAGCAGCTCCGCTTGGAAAAGTTGCAGCCTTTCCTTAGCTCCATCGAGCCCAACTAGATGGGCTGTCTTCTTTTCATCACCTTTTTGTTTTCCCCCCCAAAAAACAGAGGAGTGAAGTCAGAGTCGAAAACAGAGGAAAAGAAAGAAAGAAAACAGAGTTCGAGCAAGAATTACTCATTAATAAAGTAAAACTATTTACCCACTGCTGCTAAGTGCTCCCCTCCAATTTTATGAGTTGGGCGGCTGTTCCCCAATAATCGACGGAGGGCGACGAGATTGGACGGAGGGTCGGAGGCTTTTGGACGGCTGGTTGAGAGCACTGCCTCGCTGGGTCGGAGGCTTGGAGTGGAGGCACAGTCGTTGCTTCGCGCGGAGGAGAATCGGAGCGACAGTCGCGCGGAGGAGATTCGGAGCGGATGAGGCAGGCGCAACAGTCGTTGCTTCGCGCGGAGGAGATTAGGAGCGGAGGTGGTGGGCTGGTCGCGGTCTCGCGGTCGCAGAGGAGCACTCGCTGGCCGGCGGCCGCTGCGGTCGATTTAGGGTTTGGGTCGGCGGCGGCTGCTGTGCGAACTGCGAAGTTGGGATGGGAGAAGGCGAAGGGCACTGCCGAGTCCGACTGCCGAGTGTGAACGATGGAGGAGAGGGTCAGAGGGCGACTGGCGTGAGGCGTCTGGGCAACCCTAGATGGACATTGGACTGGGCCGGCTTGGGCCGCTGTGGGTAGTGACTAGTGAGAGTGGGCTTGTCTTGGCCCATATGGGCTTTGTCTTTTGGGTCTGGTCTGTTTTTTATTAATCCGGTCTTCCGGTTTTTACACGGTTTTGACCCGGACTGGATTGGTCCGGTTATTTTGCTAATTCTAAGACCAAAGACGGGATTGGATTGTTTTACATCCGGTCCCGGTCTTAAACGGTCCGGTTTATGCGGTCCGGTTTCCGGTTTTTTATCCGGTCCCGGTCCAAATGGCCACCCCTACATCCACTCCAAATCTCCGGCTTAGGATTTTTGGGATGGAAAGCAGAAATCGACAATATGATCTGCCTACAAGTAGTGACGTGGCTGCTATGATTCCAGGAGATTTCATTCCAGATAGAAAAGACAGAGATATCATAGTAGACCATAGAGATGAAGGACTCAAGAGAATTTCAAGTGTTAACCCCAAATTTGAAGGCTTCATTTTCCATTGTTATTCCCATATGGAGAAGATGGATATCATCCCTTGATACCGTATGATCATAGTTACTGTTCAGTTTAAGCTAAACGGAGGTTTGTTACTCAGCAGGATTATTATGCATTTCGACTGCAATATCGCATGAATGAAGGACACACGCTGGTCAAGAGTGGGAAGGCTCTTCAACATTACTGCGTCGATGCATTCTCAACAATTGAACTAAATCAACTTGCCTTTTTACGAAGCAATCAAAAGGAGCTTAGGGCTGAAGTTTATCAGGGTTTGCAAGATGCATTCTCTAGGGGTGACATGGATGCTGATAAGTTAGGACATGTCATCATACCTTCTTCGTACACTGGTGGTCCGCGGTACATGCAGCAACTATATTATGATGCAATGGCAATATGTCAGTTCTTTGGAAATCCTGATTTATTCATTACATTCACATGTAATTAACTATGGGAAGAAATAACTTCAGCTTTTGAAGAAATAGTTGGTCTGCGTGCTGAGTACAAACCTATGGTGGTCTGCCGAGTGTTCCATGTCAAGCTGAACATGCTAATTGATGAAATTCGAAGAAAAAATTACTTTGGCAGGACTTTAGCAAGTAAGTTCTCACATGTTGTTTATTAGTGACCTGATTATACTTCATATGTTAGTTTTATAGTGCCATAATGAATGACAAATAATCTATATATTAACAATGGGATGCATGTGGACAGTGAATCATCAGACTTTGCAGTTGCTGTTTGAGAAACAATTTCTTGGGAAATAAGATTGATTCACGCATTCCTTTTATAATTGCAGTCATGTATACTATCGAATTTCAAAAAAGAGGACTTCCTCATGTCCATCTGCTTATATGGCTTGCTGAGCCAGACAAAATCAAAACTGTGGCTGATATAGATGAGACTGTCTCGGCGGAAATTCCTGATCCACATCTTGATCCTGTTGGATATGAAGCAGTCATCAATAGGGATGGCAATTATGCCCATACCCATGGGTATTTTACTATCCAACCCAATTGGGTTGGGTATGAAATCCAAATATATGGATATGGGTAAAGTTTGATGGGTTTGTACCCATACCCATTTATTTTGGGTTGGGTTGGGTTTATAACAAATGGATTTGGATTTGTACCCATGCCCAAATACAATTACAGTTTGGTACCTAAACTTAATAGATATGCATATTTAGTACCTAAATTTAATTTTTTTTGCATATAAGTCCTCAAAATATCGATGGAATTACGTTTTGGTACCTAAATTTTTTTGGTCTTACATTTTAGTACCTAAAATTTTCAAGTTTTACAAATAAGTCCAATTTTTGCATGTGTAGTTAAGACACCCTCAAGTAAATGGATATCCATATCCAACCCATACCCATTTAGATAATATCTATATCTAACCCAAACCCATATACAAACCCCAAACTCATACACACATCACCCAAACCCTACCCATAATAAATGGGTCTACTTGGGTTTGGGCAAAATTACCCATGGGTGGGTAAATTGCCATCCCTAGTCATCAAGTTTATGCTCCATGGACCATGTGGGAGTGCAAACTCAACAGCACCGTGCATGAAAGATGGGAAGTGTTCTAAATTCTTTCCAAAAGAATTCAATTCAGAGACATCATTTGATAAATTTGGAAATGCCATTTACAGACGTCGAGATACTGGAATTCAGGTGGCAAAGGGTGATGCAATTCTTGATAACAGACATGTAGTTCCTTACAATAGGAATTTGTTGGTTCTGTTGCAGGCACACATAAATGTTGAGATATGTCATAGAGGAGCTCTTATTAAATATCTTTTCAAATACTTAACCAAGGGACCAGATAGATCCTTGGTGGTTGCTGAAGAGTCTGTTGCTTCTAGACCGACATCCTCAACAGATGTGGCAAGGAATAGGGATGAAATACAGGAGTATATTGACTGTCGATCCTTATCTTCCTATGAAGCAATATGGAAAATATACGAGTATGAAATACATCATAGAGAGCCTGCAGTTGTTCGACTTGGCGTGCATTTAGCAGGTCAGCAAAAAGTTCCATATAAAAAGCAATCAAGTGTTCGGAATGTCCTTAGGAACCCAAAAGCTGGAAAGACACACCTCACACAGTGGTTTGCTTTGAATAGAAGAGATCCAGAAGCAAGGAAGCTAACTTATGCACAAATACCGAATGCATACACATGGAGTGCAGATGAAAATGAGTGGACTGTTCGTAAGAAAGGATTTGCTGTCGGCAGAATTGCATATGTTCCTCCTGGAAGTGGCGATGTCTTTTTTTTAAGACTCATGCTGACAAAAGTTCCTGGGGCAAGAAGTTACATTGCTTTGAGAACTGTCAATGGAGAAATCTGCCCAAGTTATGAAAAAGCATGTGAAAAGTTGGGACTTGTATCCGACTCTTCAGAATGGATTCGAGTTCTACATGAAATCTCTGCTTCTAGCATGCCAAATTTAATAAGAAGTACATTTGTGTGTATGTTGATATTTTGTGAGATACCAAGTCCTCTGGAATTGTTTGAATCAAGCTGGAGATTCATGGCCGAAGATCATTCTCACTCTCTTAGAAAACAACTTCATTCATCAACTTTTCAGCCCTTTGAGGAAAGACTGCGTAATTGGGTTCTCCATCAACTGGATGCTTTGCTGGGATCCTATTCATCATCACTTGAACAATTTAACCTGCCAAAACCAACAGACTCGGCTGCAGACGATGGAACAAATTCATTACTCAATGACCATTTGAATTTTAATGTGCTGCAGCAACAAGAGCTATCAGATTCGCTGCTACGATCATTAAACGCAGGTAAGTTTGAAGCCTACTCAGCAATTATGCTTTCAATTCATGCAAATTTGGGGCAATCTCTCTTTTTGTATGGCCACGGAGGTACTGGAAAGACTTTCTTATATAATACCATCATTTCAAAGCTGAGAAGCATCTCGAAAGTTGTGATTGTTGTAGCTTCATCAGGAATTGCAGCTACTCTTCTTCCAAATGCTACAACAGCTCATTCGAGATTCAAAATCCCACTTCATTTGGACAACACATCAACTTGCTCAGTTAAAAAAGGAACCCACCTAGCTGAACTGATACAGAAAGCAGCACTGATTGTATGGGATGAAGCACCGATGACGCATAGGCAAGCATTTGAGGCTGTGAATAGAACCATGTGTGATTTGATGAATATACCTTTGGTGGGATCAGGGCATAAGCTGTTTGGGGGGAAAACCGTGTTGTTTGGGGGGGGGGGGATTTTAGGCAAACTCTGCCTGTCATTCCAGATTCTGGTCGAGAGCAAACAGTTGATGCTTCACTAATAAGAGCTGACATATGGAATTCATTCACTCTTCTCAGACTGTCAAGGAACATGAGGGTCAACAACTCATTAGTAAATGAATCAATTATTGCTCATGGATACGCATTTGGGGAATGAGTTCTTGCACTTGGTGATGGAAGACTCCCAGGAAAACGTTTCAAAGATGACACACCTGCTGACTGGATTGAAATTCCTGATACATTTTTGGTGCAGCCCAAAGTCAATCCAATCACCTCCATTGCAGAAGAGATTTATGAGAACTTTGCTGATTGCTACAGGAGAACAGAATACCTCACCTGCAGAGCTATTGTCACCCCAAAAAATGTCAAGGTCAGTGAAATAAATGACTATATGCTTCAACAAGTACCAGGGCTGGCTCGGTCTTATTATAGCTCAGATTCTATGCAGCGTGATACAGAGATACCAGAGAACTTTGGTGAAACTTATCCAATTGAATTTTGGGCTAATACCACTACAACACCCGAACTATGACGAAAATGCCACTTGTATCCTATTCTTTTCAATATTCCATCTGTATCCTGAACTATTATATTTTGTGTCATTTGTATCCTGCCAATTTCGTTGACTGTTAAAGATAACAGTTGACCAAACGACGGTCAACTTAACATTGACTTTTGCTGACGTGGCAGTGCCAAGTCATTGACACCTCACATTTTTAATTTATATTATATACAACTTTGAAAATAAAAAATTGAAAAACCTTTAAATTCAAGAATATTACTAAATAATATTCTAAAACCCCAAAATTCAAATAAAAAAAAAATCTCCATTGATTTCGTCGATTGTCCCTCTACTCTCTGCTTGGTGCTTTCCCGTCGATACTTCAACGACTTCTAAGTTGTGGTCGACTGCTCTTGCAGCGATGACGGAAGTGAGGAGGGAACTGCCGTGTGGAAGAGGGAAAGAAAGGAAGAGACGAGGTGGATGCGGCTAAATTGTCGCCGGGAACCGTCGAAGCACAAAAACAGGATGGCGCCGCATCTCGAACCTTCGAAATCTGGGAATACGAAGGTTGATGGAAGGCTCGTCGGTCTGAGAAGAAATCAGAGTGCGTTCGTGGGGGACCAGAGGTTGGGTTTACCCGCGGTTGTTTCTAAGTCGGAGGTAGCGATGATGTGGGGTTTGCTTGACTGGGGATGGAGAGAAGGATGAGGAGCGAGGGAGAGAACGAGGTGAATCCCCTCATCTCTCCACCAGTATCGGCAGCCGCCCTCGACCTTCTCCATTCCACAATAAGCTTCGCCCTCCTGTGTCCCGAAACCTCGTCGCCGTCTCTGAATTGGACTAGAAGATTCAGATCTCCAATCGCTGAGCTTGAGGAGCGAAGGAGCTTCGCCATCCATGGGTTAGGATCTCTTCAGATCTGGAGGTTGTTGCGGTGGTAGAGGAGAGTTAGGAGGTCGACGGCGATGAACACTGAGTGGGGATGAAGCTTTGCGGCGATGAGATCTTGGAATCATGCCCCTGGTCTCTTCGAGAACGACGATTCCCCTCCCCGACCTTCGATTCCCCCTCCCCACGACCTTCGGTTCCTCTCAGCTTGACCCCCCATCATGAATTCGACTAAGGTTTCGAATCTGGGTGTTGATGGCGACTTCCCGGATAGGGCTCCCGGCAGAGGGTTCCACCAGACGGCGGGAGGAGACGCGGAGAAGGGATTGGGAGGTTTTTATATTTTTTTATTTTGTATTTTTTATTAAATGAAAATTGATAATAAAAATTCAAGTCGGACGCCATGTCAACGCTGACTGGATTTTCTGTTAAATACTAACGGTCAACACCGGTCAACACTAACGGAATAATAGTTCAGGACACAGATGGAATATTAAAAACAATAGGACACAAGTGGCATTTTTCGAATAGTTCGGGTGTTGCAGTGGTATTAGCCCTTGAATTTTTAAATGCATTGACATTCAATGGTGTACCATATCATGAGTTAAAGCTGAAAATTCACACCCCTGTCATGTTGCTTAGAAATTTAAGTACATCTGCTGGATTATGCAACGGAACAAGGATTATGATTACTGAATTGGGTGACAACATTATCAAGGGGGTTATTATGGGTGGCACTTTTGACAAAGATGTTGTTATTATACCAAGAATTGTATTGAATGTGGAAGACAAGAGATGACCATTTATACTTAAGAGGCGTCAGTTTCCCATACATCTTTGTTATGCAATGACGATAAACAAGAGTCAAGGCCAAACACTTGCGAAGGTTGGGGTTTATTTGCCAGAATCTGTGTTTAGTCATGGCCAGTTATATGTGGCTGTTTCTAGAGTCAAATCAGCTGATGGTATACGATTTTTGATATCTAATATCAATGGCATTCCAGACAACTACACCAGGAACATTGTGTTTGCAGAAGCTTTTGAGGACATCAACACAGACAGAGCTATCGTTTCAAGAAAATAGCAGTGCATTATCTTACAATGCAGGTATGACTGACTTTGTTGTTTCTTTATATAACAGTGTTGTATTAACTCTTTTGTTGCAATATAGCACCTGAATTCTACTCATTTACAGCATATGTATTGTTTACCTGAAATACATGCATGAAAACACAAATACCATATAGCTATGACATTCCTCTGTGAAACCATGCCCATATCAAATGGTGTGATCCTTCATTCAGCACAAGCATTTTCAATTACCTAATTGCCTCCTTTTTGTTCTGTTTGTTTTAGTTTGGTTTCTTCTTTGGCATAAATGGAAGCAGAAGATGGAATGGTGTAACAGTTATGATCCTGAACACATTTTTGTAGCCTTCTGTCTATTTTCCAATGGCAGCTGTAGAAGAAATTCAAGAACCGCCAAAACACTGTTCATGACCATAGTTGGGGTACAACAGAAGGTCCATTGTCTCAGTTCAATGATTCCATGTATTCAAGGGTTTAAACTCTGACTATTGCTCATGTATGTGTTGGCCACCTTGGATCCTTCAAATAATATGGTTTCGGCTACTTCTGGTGATCTCATGGATAAGGAAGTGCCTCTTTTCTTGCTGCCTGGGTCAAAGATTATGTTTACTTTTGTTGCACCTGTAAAACCCTAATATTAACTACTTAATTACAATCAACTCACTTTCATCACGAGTATTGTTGCTACATATATATCTTTATCAAGTAAATGAAAACGTCTGATGTCCAATGATCACAAAATTCATATTAGAAATTTCAATATAGATAGTAGCAATAGACATATGGACTATTGTATGATAGTTAATCGGGGGGAAATGCATATTAGGTTTTCCACCATCAATGATTCACAATGGAACACCTGTCCCGGTGCGGAGCGCGGGCAACGATTACTAGTACAATTCAATATCCAAACCTTTCATTTTAAACAATATAATAGCCAAACTTTTTCGAAAACAATCTAATATCCAAATCGTCAACTTTCCGTTCGTTTGACCGTTGGTTGATACTTCAAAAAAGCTTTGTTTAGGGGAAATTGTCACAATACAACTTTGTTTTCTTGTTTTGGCATTGCAGATGACTGAATATTTAGATATTCTATACCATCATGGTGGAGTCATGGACTTCTCGGGTTTGGAACCACAATATGTTGGTGGATTTTCAGAGAAGATATCGATGGATATTGATGAAGCGTCGTACTTTGAACTTTTTTGAAGTGTCAACTAACGGTCAAACGAACGGAAAGTTGACGATTTGGATATTAGATTGTTTTCGAAAAGGTTTGGCTATTATATTGTTTAAAATGAAATGTTTGGATATTAAATTGTATTTACCCTTTATTTTACGATATATTTGGAAACAATTTCGTAACAAATAAATCAAAAATTCATTTCATTTGAAAATGAAATATTGTGCAGAATTCATTTTTAAATAAATTCCTTTGTTTGGTATGTCATATTCAAATTTTTAGAAATATAATGAATTGAATTTCCAAATCATGTGTGACATACGTTTAAAATTGAATCAAACTTAAAGTTTCCAACTACACCTTTATTAATTTCCAGCAGAAACAATATTTATTGAAATTCATCTTTAAAAAAGCCTTTGATCCCATAAGTAAAATATCAAAAGTGAGATTATGTGTTTCTATTGATTAGTTCTTTTCTAATATTTTGTTGATGAACCCTACACTCTAGTTGTGGCTTCTCAACGAACTCATATAATCGAAGCAGAAATATCAAATAACCAACATATGCTACTAGAATTGCAATCAAATTATTGTCGATGTTCCTCGTACTGTATGAGTTGGCCTCAAATAATATATGTAGAAGTAATTTAGTTAATAAATTATAATAATTATGTCATTTTATTATAATTGATAAATACTTGTGAAATTCATTTAGAAATTCCATCTCAATTCCTCAAAATATATGCATCTCACCCAAGATGAGACAAGTCCTGCCCACACTGCAAGGAAGAACCAGAAACAAGCCTTCACTGCCTTAGAGACTGCGGCATGGTCAAAGAGTTATGGAACAAGTTTGTCTCTGCTGCAAGGTCCATGAAACCGTACCGTATCGGCGGTTCAACCACAAAATACTAGTATCGGAGGCTAAACCGGTAGGCGGTATTTAACGGTACAACGGTTGAACTACGATAAAACCACGGTTTTACCATAAAATACCCTACAGCTGACTTTTCCGGTACGATCTTCGGTACGGTTTCATGGACCATGCTCTGCTGATCTCTTGGCCGAATTCTTCAGTGTTGATTATAATGGATGGATTCAATCCAACAAAAATGAGTGTGTTCAATGCACCCAACTTAAAAACTAGTCTTAAGGTGTCGGATTTTGAATTTTAATTTATTGAATTAGTGTAATATGATGATATAACATATGATAACAACTAATTAGCGGATTGCCCTAAGCCCTAGACCTCCAAATTTGAGTTCTATCCCTAAATCCCAAATTGTAAACTCTAACCCTAACCATAAATCTCTAAACTCTAAACCCTTCAAATTAAAGTAAATCTTTAATGGTTTTTGTGCAAATTCATGTGCGTTATTGTTCATCACATCATAAGTGATGATTGACATCATTTTGACATAAATCGCATGTTTCAAATGACAGTTATGAAGCGAGTGCACTAAATGCACCCAAAAAAGTGAGTGCATTGAAGACGCTAGCATACGTCCGGGCGTACGCTAACTTAGCGTACGCCCCATTGAGTTTTGCTATATAGATCATGAATTAATCGGAGTTTGGGGCATCATACTATACCCTAACCTCTAATGGGTGAACCCTAGTCCCTAATTTTCTAATCCAAACCATGAGGTTCGTTTAATCTTAAAATGAACACCAATGAAAATTTCGACGAATCAGAATCGTTGATTTTCATTTTTAAGATTAAACGAATCTCATGATTTGGGTTAGTGAATTCGGGACTGGGATTCACCCATTAGGGGTTAGGGTATAGTATCATGTCCCAAACTCCGATTAATTCTTTGTCTAAATAGCAAAACTCAATGGGGCGTACGGTAGGCTAGCGTACGCCCGGACGTACGCTAGCCTTTGCCGTATATATATATATATATATATGGCGGCGTCTTCAGTACACCCACTTTTTTGGGTGCACTGAACGCACTCACTTTTCTGTTTAATCGTATTCATTGATTACATCTAACGGTTACGATAATTTAATTTATTTATAATTAATTATTAACTAATAAAATATATTATATTTATTAAAGTACTTTAAACTTATTAATAATTGCAATTCGACCCCAAACCCTCTTCTTCCACGATTGTTTTCCCCTCTTACCCGTCAATACTTTTTCCAGTGGCCTGCATCGTCGTCCTCCGCCACCAGCGCACCAATCCGGCCATCGCTTGCATCAAAGGGTCGCCCTACAGACAGTAATACCACCACAACTACTTCTCCGATTTCAACTCTTTCCCCATAGAATTCTCCGCCAATAACTTCTAGTCTGAATTGCCGGCAGCCTCTTCAGCAATTGAGGCCCAGCCTATGAAAGTATAAATACAGGGAACAATAGTAATAATCCCCAATTCAAACTGTGGAGAGAGTTCCGTTTGCGAACTCGGTCTAGTCGGCACCGGCGCACCGCCGATAACCTTACCTTTGGCGACCTCAAATGCTACCTCAGCCACTCCGTCTCAATATATATCACGAAAACCATCGTCGGAATTCTCTTTCCCACCCAATTTCGTATCGCTTTCTCTCCTCCTTTCTCTTAACGCAAATACTATTGCTGATAATTCTTTTTCTCCTCACATCCGGCTTTCTACCGCAGCCATGCGGCTCATCAGGAGAAGATATGATGATTGAGCTCAAAATTGGATTCCCCTTTTTTATTGATCTTGTTCTCATGTCTCTTTTTTGTGCTTTCTTTCGGAGCTGATAGCTGGCGCTATTAATCAGAAGGAAGATGCCCTGGTTTGTTGATTGCCCTGAGGAATTTGGGTGATGAGAAATTCAGTTCGAGGAAATTGACCTATCTGATTTATCTTCTTTTAGGGTTCGATGTGGGAGATGGTGTTGGGGACGAAGTAGCAGATGATGTCAGGGAATCGGAATTGGGTTTTGCTCGGAGAAGGAGGAGGTGATAAAGAATCGGAATAACGTTCAGTGAAGTGGAAAGGGCTCAACGTTTGAGGGACTTTGAGGTCGTGGCTCTGAGTGAGAAGAAGCCGAGGAGGAGGAAACTCGACAGCTGTAGCGGGGAACATCGGACCTTCTTGCTCCTCGACCTCGTCGGCTCCAACATTGAATTGTACAAGGGGTGTATTGTCGGAGGCACCAAGAAGTTTGTTCTCAGTTGTCAGAGTTGGCGTCACCGTCACACTGAGATTGCGTGGCCGCCGCCGGCCAATCGATCTTCTTTTTGGGTGAGAGCGGCACTATTTGTTGTGATGGGAAGAAATCTGAATTTTCAAGAGAGTTAATGTTAGATCCTAAATTGCAATTATCAATAATTATAAATTATTTAAATAAATTGTATATTTATTAGTTAATAATTTATTGAAAATTTATAAATTATTGTCAACCGCAAGATATATCGAACGATCAAGATTAAACCAGAAAGTGAGTGCATTCAGTACACCCAAAAAAGTGGGTGCACCGAAGTGGCCACCATATATATATATATATATATATATATATATATATATATATATATATATATATATATATATATATATATATATATATATATATGGGGAGTTCTACGGTACCCCGGGTGAAATCCGGGGTACCACATATCTTGAGTAAGAAAACGCTATCCAGAACTTGAATTGACTAATTTTTCGGACATGATATTATACTCGAACCCTTAAAGATCAAATTTTAGGTCTTAATTCTCTAAATCTTATACACCAAGATCAATTTAATTAGAAAGAATAATTGACAGTTCGAATTCGACGAAATATATTAAAGTGCAAAAATCAAGTGTGAACACAGGCGTACAACGTATGCTCCAGACACATAGCATGTGTTAGGTCCTCTACACCGTTGATCTACATGTTGTGCGTCTGGAGCATACAAGTCTGGTCCTCCATGCTGAAAATTTTCTTATAAAGCCAGTCGAAAATTACCCAATCAAACTAACATCGAAGATTTTCTTTCGTTGCTCCAATTGAGCGGGCGTTTGGAGATTCCAAACCCTATATAAAAGTTGGAATTTGGATTTGGTTGATTCACTGCTACTTCTTCGTTACAGCCCTCGTCTCTCTCTTTCTCCCTCCCTTTAATTAACACGGGGTGCAAATCTCAACATCTATAAATGACTTTGCTCCACTAAAGTCTTGTAATATCAAAATGAATAAATTGAATCATGGTGAAGGGATATAATAATTTCAGGAAATTTGGGTTCAAGGGTATTCATGAATAATTTAGTGAGATGTTAATATGTATTGAACGGTGCTCATGCAATTTGTTTCATGTTTTGGGTTTTGATGGCATCGATTCAGTCGTCGTTTGGATCATTCAGTTCTGTCTTCATCATTACCCGTTCGAAAGAGCATTTTCATATATTTTATTGAACTCCAATATGCTATTATATAATAGTCAACATATGTTTAGATTTTGGTCGACGATGAGAAACGAAAAAGTGAAAAACAAAGGTAAAAATGGTTGGATGGAGAAGTCATGTGACCATTCATTTGTGTATCTTAGCTTTCCTTTTTTTTGCTTAATTTTTTTTTTTTTTTTTTTTTGTGTAAGTTAAGTAAAATAAAAATATTGGAAGTCCCAAGTTAACACAATTTATCCTTATAAATTGATTTGGCCAATGCTTCAAATAGTTTCTCTGCAAAGGTTTATTCTAGGAAGGTCCACCGTCCAATTATCTTTATATTTGTCAGAAAATGCCCTTATTTTATCATATATACGTATGTATTTTGTCTAAACTAAATCACATATACAATTTAATATTTGAATAAGTGTTACTTGAGTTTCTAGTTGGTTGTAATGATCTTTTTCTTTTAACTTTTAAGTAATTAGAGTTCAAATCCCAATATTGACATTTTTATTTTATAAAGATAACTTAAGCCCAATAACGAAAATAAGAATCACTATAATTATATGTATAGAGATGTAGATGTAGATAGTCAAGGAACTAATCCAAAATTTAATCCACGAAACCACTTCCATAGAGGTTTGCTGTGCCATAATCAAGAAGAAAAGGAAGAAGCACAAACAGAATAAACATTAAACCTGAGCATATGATAAAAAGGGGGCAAATGACAGAAAAAGTACACTCAAGGAAAGCAGCTCTATAGTTATATTCATCTTTGTTGCTGCTGCTGCTCTACAAAACTTTGTTGCTTGATTTTCTTTAACCCCCAAGTTACGACGAGATATCTCTGCCAAAGAGACCAGAGATTGCCTGGCCTGGGTCGCTTTGTTTCACCAGCGATTCTCCAACAAGAACCTGGTCATTTGTTTGAAAATGGTTAGACGTATGATTACTAGAGGACAGAGATGCAGGCAGTGAGACGAACGAGCATAGGATCAGGTAAAAATAAAAGAAATTCGAGGATAGAAATCAGATCAAAAGTACAGTCAATCTGACTTGTCCGGACTGGTCTCGATTTGAACCACTTTTGCATTGTAATTAAGAGGATCCGTAGAATCAAAACCCAAAAGATAGCACTGAATTTGAAAATCAACCAGATAAAACTACATTCCGTCCAACCTAGACCGAATCGTAGCCAACTCGATACCTCATCACTCAAAAGTAATCCTTCCCCAGATACCCAGAACTAGAACTTACTATATGCCGAAATGACACGTCTCAAAACCACCTGACCCTACCAATTTCTTAGGCCTACATTCTTGGTGTTAAGAGAATTTGAATTTGATTACCAAAGCTTCTAACTGAAAATAATCCTATAGAAACCTCTAATCCGAAATAACCCGACCCATAATGACCCACAATTTGAAATCACCCGACTTCAATGACTCCACTGCCTAAAACTGAGCCAACCCAACACGTTCGCCATGCCCACACTTCAGACCATCTTTTGAAGAGCTAAAGGGAGGGTACTATCAACGGAGAAATGCAAGGTTAGAGAAGCTTACCGCTCCAACACCAGCTTCTTGCACATAAGCGATGTGTTCAGGAGTGAAAAGCCCAGATTCGCCAACTACCTGCAGAAGTTACGTTTACGAATAATGGAAGATGACAGTCAAGTTTCAATCACGATAAATAACGGATATGAACAACGGTCTGAAAGTCAACTCACGATTATGCCTTTCTCGCGGATGAGTTTGCCTCGCTCTCCTTCAAGAAGCTTCTTGGTGTTGCTGATATCAACTTCAAATGTTTCTGGAGATATGAAGCAGAAAGTAAGAATGTTTATTTATCGGCAGCATGTACAAAATATAAGAGTAGCTGCAAATATTGCGGTGCAGAGTCAAATTCAAGAAATGGCAATGAATGCATACGAAACAACTCGTACCAAGATTACGGTTATTGATGCCAATAAGCTCAACGCCTTCTATTCCAATAACACGGTCCATTTCCCTCTCGTCGTGGACCTATCGAGAAGCAAAAATAACTGAACATCAATGCACTTACGAAATGCCAATTAAAGCATCCTGGCACTGTAGCTTTAGGTTTATTAGTTTTTTATTTTCCTATTGGACTTAAGCTTCTCACTATTTTAAATGATCATAGACTAGGTCTTCAGGCAGAGGGAAGATCAATTATACTTCATATTGCCTTTCTACTAGTTGGTCAACCCATCGGGTTTTAGCTTTTGGTTGGTGCTTTAAACCAAGGTGCAGTATCTAGTTGCGTTTAAACTTAGCTTCCATATCTCCCACAATGTCAAATTGTAAGTACAAAATCACACAAGTTACATTCACCACAAGGTGTTATGAACTGTTAATTAGGCAGAAGATTCAAAACTGAGAGCAACTGATGAATGCTCGATCAACCATTTTGTTAAATAGCGATTACAAGTTAATCACTAATGTCGATTACAAGTCAACCAAGCGGAAGATCATTATTATGGCAAAAAAGAGAAGCAACATCGTACCTCAACGAGTGCCGCCAAACCAAGCACCTTGCAGATCTTAATCATATACTTAATGTCCAGATCAGGCAAAATTGCAGCTATTAGAAGAATGGCATCTGCTCCTTTAGTTCTCGCGTAATAGATCTGCCACGCGTCTACAATGAATTCTTTGCACAGCAGAGGGCACTGCACGATTTTTACGTTGAAATTCTCATCATTTTTTATTTGGAGATCCAAGTACTTATATGTGGATCCAGGAAGAAATATCACAAATACCAGACCTTAACTCCAGCTTTCCTAATTGCCTCCAAGTTTTCAAAACTCCCCTTTAATACAGCCAGAGTAAAGTTAGAGTAACCAAAATATCACTACCAAGATTGAACGATGATGAACAAGGTGTACATGTCTGTCACCTGAAAGTACTTAGCATCTGTCAAGACACTGAGACATGCAGCTCCACCTTTTTCATAAGATTGAGCAACTTCCACCTGTTCAGAACATTTCAAGATTTGTTAAGCAATCTAATAAATTTCATCAAATAAAATAGCACATCACATTCAAGTGTGTCAAAATCAACTTCAAGCCTCACCGAATCAGGACAAAATAACGGTATGGCTAATTGGTTCAGGCATATGAGCAAACTACTCAATTTCAACAGAGTAAATAGCATAGCAATTCAAGGGTGTCAAATCAACTTCAAACACAAAAGAATTCATAAGAATGCCAGCATGGCTAACTAGTCGAAACATAAAATCAAGCCACCCAATTTACCAGATTCAACGGTTTCAGATCAAACTCCAAACTTTCATACAGAAAATGTCAATTTCCGCGACAAATGTGCAGTATTGCTAAACATAACAAAGCTATTCAATTTCAACTGATTAACAGCATAGCAAAATACAACATTGGGTACTTACAGGATCAAAATTCTCTCGAAGGACTCCTCTACTAGGAGAAGCCTTCTTCACTTCCGCAATCAAACCCGGAAGCCCAGTTCGACGGTTAGCTTCTCTCAGTGCTCCGACAAAATCCCTGGTTGGAAGAGCATCTTCCATAGCTTTCTTTAGAGTGTAGATGGGCTTCCACTGTTTCAACTGTGGAAAAACAACAACCAAGCTAAAGCACAAAACCCAATAGCAAACAACCCCATAAAAAAAACACAATCAACTCCAGGTGCAACATGTTTCAATGTACTTGATGGACTTCATTGTCTTTGTGCCACACAATCTCCTCCAGAATGTTCCTGGGAGTGTTGCCTTCATTCTGAATCCTGAACTCAAAGGGACCGACGTAGTGCAATGGTGGCCCGGTCGGTGGCTGTCTCCTGATCCTAATCCCTTGGCTTTCCGCCAACTCGTTTTGAAGCATCCCAACTTCCCATTCTTTCGCTTTCAGAACAATCTCAGGCTCTTCCCTCGCCGCCGACGATGCATCCATCGTGTCAGGCTGCACAAATTACCCCCATGAATGTTACAAATAAACAAAAACCTAATCGCGTCTGAAATGGGCCGATGGAGAAACGGCTACCCAAGAACTCAACTTTAGCGGACAAATGACTCTCGTCCTAAACCAAATTTCAGTGAACCCTTGATTTAGCTAGATGGGTACTCAGTACTCACCTGTTGAGCTCGAATGGAGGCAGCGGCGGCGGAGAAGCGTTTGACTCTGGGGAGAGTGACCTGGGAACGGCGGATTGAGAAGGTGGGTCGGCGGGGAAGAGACCCGATGGCGGCGGGGTGGGAGGAAGCACTGGATTTCATGGAGACCAATCCCTCCATTTTCAGAGCTAATGAAATCTAGAATTGATGTCAAGCTCCGGATTCGAATATTATTAGACTGGTGGCTGTTGTCGTCGAATTCGCGCTTGAAATGAATGGTGTAGGCAAAAAGGCATGTCGACCCGCCGAAATGTGCCAAATATAGGGCCTTTCTGTGTGATTTATTGTTAAGACGATTTCTATCATTAGCAATTTAGCATTAGGACGAGGATGGAAGTTTGGTTCGTAGTTTGTGGATAACCAAGGTTTAAGAAGGCGTTAGATGTAAGGTGCGCGTTGAAACTTTGTTTAGTGTTTCGCTTGTTTAGGCGTAGATTAAGCGTGCCTAGGCGTTGAAAGAAAAATAGCTATTTGCACTGCATGATGAATGAAAGAATAATCTACAACACTTTCTCACTTCAATTAAAATAATTAATAACTTACTCAACATTTAATGACAAGAACATAGCTCACAAAGTTCTTCAGCTATTGAAAATATTGATATAAAAATTTGATTTCGTAGTTGACGTTAATTTCCTCATATAATATTGACTTCCTAGCTCCATCAAATTATGTTTAGGAGAGACGTAGATGTCGCCTTACTCCATTGACGTGTTCCAGTATCGAACTAGACGGGAAATCTTTAGACGAGGCGTTTTGCCATTGCCTTGCGCCTAGGCGTGTCTAAGCGTAAGGATAAGCATGCATTTTTGAACCATGTGGATAACTCGTAAATTATATCAACCCATACATTTTGTAGTTAACTTCATTCATAAGTTGTCTCCAGTGGGTTGGGTGTGGTTATTGACAGCAGTTTATCCACAAAATTGACAATAACCACTTTAGACTAATGAATTTGTGTTTGACCGACTTCTAACCACAACAATTAAATCATAAAATCCACTATAACTACATTAGACTAACAACATTTTGTTTTACCTTTAATTTCATATTTATTATTAATATTTTAGAATGCAAGGAGCAAAAACTAATGTCGTAAAGACCAAAATAGCTCTTCGGCATGGTGAAAGCTTATAGCGTGCGAGATTAATTTGCATTAGGTAGACTTTCCTCTCTTTCTTCTCTTTGATGCATAATTCGAATATCAAATACTTTTTATATCCACAAATAACACAACATTACGTCTCTACAGTCCAGTAAATAGTAGATAATTCATTGGTGGAGGACCACAACGCTTCGCACATTGAAAGATAAAATTTTGCATGTAACCACAATCTAACCGCACCAACCTGTAGTGGATAGCAGGTAATCACTAACCACTGCGATGCGGTTTCGTAGCTAGCATAATCATTACCCACCAAAATTTGGATCGGGTAACCACACCGCACCAATTTCCACAGTTGATAAAAAAAAATTGATTGCTTCAACGGACGACAGATGAAGGATTAATTGGGTGGTAAATTATATTAAAGGCGGAGAGGTAGCAGTCCGTCCGAGAAACGCCCGCCCATTGTGGATGACTAGCCGAATAGAATACGGCCGCCGGGATTGACCGGACCTAATGCCGCAGCCCATAGACGGACGGGACAGTCTCGAGATAGAATACGAGATGGACAGAGACCAACCACTTCACAAAGATGACGACAGAGAGTGAAATCGGGGATCTGGTAGTATGGGATAATTGTCTCATGCGAGGAATACTTGTCGATAAGACGTGTGAAGAGAGAATTGTCACTAAAAGCAAAAGATGTGAAAGTTGAGGTTACTGGCTTTTGAATTCAAACAACGATGGCATGTCACAAGAGTATGACTAGGAAGGTTTGTTGGTTCAAGGAAACAAGTTAACGGTTCACTTTAATTTACTTAGTATGTCATTTAAGTGATTACTAGCTCTGTGCCCGGCCTTTGGTCGGGTCGATTTGCTCAAATATAATGCATTGTGTGGGGGTCATGTAAGCATTTTATTGCAACTCTTTGAGTCAGAAACTCAGGTCAACCTACATACGAGGACTAAAGTACTTTTCACGGCTTGGAATTAGGGATGGCAATTGGTCGGGTTGGGGCGGGTTTTGTCAAACTCAAACTCAAACCCATGGGTTTATCCGCCAAAAAAACCCGGGGTAAAACCCGCTGGGTTTGAAAAACTCAAACCCAACCCAACCCGCTGGGTATCCGCGGGTTCGTGGGTACCCGTGGGGTTTTGTGGTAAAAAATTTACAATAACAAGTTTCTTTCAAAATAAAAGTTTAACATTAATTTTCTCATACAAAATACACCAATCTAGAGCATACAAGCAAACCGCAAATGATCAATACAAATTGTTCAAAATTAAAGATGAACATCTATAAACAATAAGATTAATTGAAAGCTTCTTACTCGTCAACTAAGTTTCTTCACTCTCCACTTCATAATATCAACTTCATTCTAAACAATTAGAAACAACAAATTATATATGTCTCCACAAACATAAAGAATATTAATTGTTTAAGGAAGATATATTATTTAGAATATTAAATATACCGGGAAAGTAATTATATGTGTGTGGGCGGGTACCCATGGGGCGGGTTTACCTAAACCCAAACCCAACCCGACCTGGTGAATAGTGTAGCGGGTTTAAACCCAAACTCGGCCCAAAACCGATCAACACGGGTTTTACCCGCGTTGACCGGATTGGGTCGGGTGGGTACCCGTGGATTCGGGTTTTGTTGCCATCCCTACTTGGAACTTGGTGCTTCCATTGTTAGCTACTTGGAACTTGGTGCTTCCATTGTTAGCTTGTGTTGTAGTTTGAGTTGTACCATTGCATTGTTGTCTGGAATGCAAGTTATAGTTTCTTTTTCACAGTCGTTAGCAATGGTGATGTAGCAATAGCCTCACTCGATGTAGATCTGGTTGCGGAGCTGTTCATGTAGATTGTATCTTCAATCTCTGTTTCATTGTCCTGTGAAAATATGGCATTTGTCATTAAAGTTCTTAAACATATGTGGATGCATTGTATGGTTGGTACCCATGCTAGCTTATAAACAAAGAAATTATCTCCTCATGAGTGCGAAATCTATTGCATAATTTGCATTTAAGTGGATAAATTTTACAATGCTATATAGTATTGGTGCTATTGATTTTTGCTTCTATGGTACAACTTAAAATTGTACATTCACGTTATGGTACAACTTCAGATTGTACCTATACTTTTTGTACAAATTCTTTTATAGTACAACTTGAACTTGTACCTTTATGTGATGGTACAACTTCAAGTTGTAAAGTTGTACCATAACATAATGGTACAAATTGCTTTATGGTACAACCTAAACTTATACATTTAATATTATGGTACAAATTTAAGGTGTACATTAAAGCACCAATGCTATATAGCATAATAGAAGTGCTCATTTAAGTGATCAAAGACTATAACCTGTAGAAAACAAATAGTATACACAATGTGGGTAACGTGGTTGAAGGAATTCAACAAATAAACCCCAAAAGAATTAATTTGGATTACTATATATCAAAGTACAGTGATGAATTTGATCACAAAGCTTTCAAAACGTTCAGATGATTTAACAATGTATCACAATTATATATCAACCATCAAGAAAATCATTTATGGAACTATCAATTCGTACTGGTGCTTGCCTTGCTTGGGAGTTTGATGAGGACATTACAATACTGCTTGAACTGCTGACTCCTATCACTTTTCCACTCTTCCAACTCTTCGGGATTCATCACCATCGATTTTTACTCTAACTTCGAATCTGTTACATTAGGGCAGCTATAGTTCAACAGTGTATTGGTTTCAAATCAGAACCAAAGAGACGATATATGGGAATTACTTGAGATTGAAGTGATAAATTACCTGATATAAACATTTAGGCAGGGAAGAAGAACATCTGTTTTGGGCGTATGAAAGGCTTTTTCTAAGACACTGGTCTCGAACTCCTAACTTAAGTCACAATTTAGATTTACAGGCATGGTTCCTTTGCCACAAAATTGCAAAAAAGTAAAGAAGAAACAGGGATGAGCATATTCAGAAATCAACTGAAGAGGAAGATTCGGATAAAAAATGAACTTAATTTCTTCATAATCCGCCTCCCTTAATAATTTTCAATCAATCTATTAAGGGAACAATTAATTCAAAATCCAAAACTAATTTCTTCATATACCCAGACTAACTACCATGGCAAAGCAAAACATAGCTTTCACATCCGAATTCTGCAGTAGGGAATTCCAAACTCCCATTCTCTTCTTAGTAATTGGGAGTGTAGTTTGAATGTTGTAAAGCGGCTGGTGACTAACCTGTAATTTGCAGAGTGTAATGGTGTGAATGGGTGAGTTTGATTTAGACCTTTATTGGTCGAGCAACAACAATTTATTTATCTCTCCCATCGTCATAGTACTTCTTTTAACACTTATACCTCAATTCACGTGGAGGATCAATGAAATTAATGGGCGTCGGAAGCTCTATCCATGCCCTTAAAAACACATCCTCAAATTGGATATTAATTCAGTGGGTGAAAATTTACTTGTACTAGAGAGGAACTAGCTTCGAACATGGTCACTAACAACTACTAGTATCTCTTCCAAAATCCTATTTTGTGGAATGAAAAGATGTCTCACATGTTGGGCTTACCCCACACTCTATTTTTGAACATAGTATGACAAATTTCTTAAGATTCAACCATGTCTTGATAGGTAATTTTTGCATTTACAGAAGATACAACAAATGGTCATTATATCTCATTGACTATCACATCCTTCATAATCAATGTAGTCAAAAGCGAGTTTCTACGTAGAAGCATTTTTTACTACATTAGTTACAAAAACTGCGATTTTGTGTAGAAGCGTTTTGGTGACCAAGAAACGTATAAACATAAGTTTTTAAGTTTTAAAGCGCGATTATAACTGCTTAGAGCTCTTTCTTTGTAGTGGTATAATTTCTATGGGCTTCATTGAGTGTTCTTCTTGCATATTTAGTAGGGTGAAATCGGCTCTCCTATCTTTGTCCTAGCACTGCTCATACTTCATAGTCATTGGCATCACACATTAATTCAAAGTCTAATAACCAATTTAGTGATGTGAGAATAGGTGCTTCCATCATTTTCCTCTTGAGGTTAGACTACTAATTACAGGTTAGAAACTCACTTAGGTATGATTCCCCTGAGATTGCAGTTAGGCCAAGTTGTAATTCGCCTAATTCAATTCAGCTAACATTTACACTACGAAAAGTTCTCAAACAGTCTGGAGTCTAGACTTAGCCCAGCTGAAACAAATACAATCTAGTGTACTAGACCCAAACACAAAGTGTGGTTTTTTTTTGGGTGCAAAAGAGAGTGCTACGAGTACTCTAACCGTTATCCATTAATCAAACGAGGCATTAAACAAAGTGTGGTTTTCTTTCTTTCAATATTTACTTTTCGTTGGTTTCTATTTAATATATTTGTTCTTAAGCATATCCAAAAGAAAAAGTGATAATAAGTCTTTTAATAACAACAAATCGCATTAGAGAAGACATCAACTTTATTTCTTGCAATATTATCAAACACTTAATTACTTGTTATAATAAGTTTTAAAATTTTATACAATATTATTAGAAATAATATTATTATTGACGCTTTTTTCACGCTCTGAATAATAATTTCTCAAAGAATCAATGCTTTCGCTCTCTTGCTCCCGCTATGCAAACTGGTAAGCTAAGGTAGGACAGCTACTCCTTGCTCTTTCTCATTGTTGTAGAGGGTGATGTAAATGTTCCTTCTTCTCCAAAATCGAAGTGATGGGTCATCATCAATTTTCTTCTGCCAACTCGAGTTGAACTCTTGATGGGTGTGGTTTGAAGTTTCATCCACTGGGATAGATGGTATTTCTTCTTTGATGAACTCCTCCACGATCTCTTGGATGATGAGGGCATCTTGCTCTTTTTGTAAGCTGGAATCCATGTTGGTCTAGTCATCAACATTTCTTATAGGTGACTCCTCTTGAAACTCCTCCTTTGGTTCGACATATTGAAATGGTTATCAAACTAGTCCAATTTAACTAGACCATTCCTACCACCAGTTACCTCCCTATACCACGGTGATATGTGGGAGCACTTCTATTATAATTTAAAGCATGGTATAAACGAGGTAAAATGAGGGGGAAAAAGAGGACTAGTCAAAATAATAATAAAAAAAAAGGGACCACGAAAGGTTGTCAACCCGCGGGTCGACCCAATTTGACCTTGACCCGGTGAGAAAAACGGGCCGCATGCATCCGCCAGGTCGACCGCTACAAGGTACCAGGTTGGAGGTCAAATTGTGTCATTTTTTTCTTTGGTTTGCGAAATGCGCCTATTTTTCGATTTTCTTTTCGCCTAACTCAATCTTTGGAATCCTAAGTTGAACATTTGAATATTGATGTTATATAAGTGTGTGTGAATTTTCACTATATGTTGGATCTAAGTACGATATGTTATTTTTGTGTAATATTATATGTTATAACTCATATGTTAGATAAGATTTTATATAATTTATGAGGATAAGTACAATATAATGACTCTTTCCATATTTTCGGGCTAAACCGAGCTAAAACAATTGACCCACTAGTTCGACCGGGTCTGGGTCAACCGCGGGTTAAAAAGTCATAGGAGAGAGCATAATAAAATTCCCTCTGCCACTGAGAAGTGAGAACAGGCCATTCGTCGTGATCATTTTAGTACATCGCGCACACGAAAGGAAATTCTATTATTTAGTTTTGAATTTTGACTTGGTGATCAATCTTGCTTCCCCACATGTAGGAAAATTCAAATTTACACAGGAAAGGGTTGGTTGTATTACAAACTCCTGAAACAGAGGGAACTAAGGAACAGCTGCCGGAGCCAGAATTTAGCAGCCCTTCGCGTCTGATTTCTTCCTTTAAGCTGAAACCCTTTTGGCTGAAGAAATCATTTGTCCTATAATTTGCTGCACAAGTAGGGGAATGGGGCAAACACCACTTCATTTGAAGAGGTTTCTGAGGCCATCAAAGAGATTCAGAGCTTTCAGTTCCCCACTCCTCATGTCTCTCAACCTTCTTCTCAATACCTGTTCTCATCCCAATTCGTAATTACGCGCCATCAATCAGAACGAAGTCAAGAGAATAATTAATGGAAAAAAACATAAGCAATATTCAGGAGACTCACAGCTTGAGCTCGGTACAATATCCTTCGTTCACTGTTGCACAAGTCTACAGCGAGCTGCTTCAAGAACAACCTTCTGTTAATTTGCTTTGGAGATGTCACATCCAAATCCATTGATCCACTAGCCTGACCCAAAATGGACATAGGTTTTGAGAGCAAGAAGTTCAGTTAAATATAGTAGAGAAAGTTGTTGCCATCAAAATCTTTCTTACCTGTAAGAATTTGGTGTATTTTGATATGCTTGACTCACAACTATCCAATATGAACTGCAGTGCCTGTTCTTCAATTTCGGGATATGGTTTATCTTTCTTCATGGCTGTCTTGTTTGATGCAGCAGCTGCAATCTGACAAATGCTAACTGGTCAGGATAAACTAGTAGAGGAATCAGCTTGCAGAAGTGAAGAAAGACCAAAATGGTAAAAACCTCTTCAAACTGTCCGATCATGCTCGGAGGGCTGACTGCTAAGTAAGCATATGCAATCAACTCCTGTGGCCAGCCAGTGACACGGATGGGAAAGCAATGTGACCTGTTTGTTGACAAGCAAGTGTTAGAAGTCTACATTCTTCTTAAATGATCACGGCGGAGTAAAAGTTAAACCAAAAGGGATGTTAACTGTTAAAATCTGGTCCGACAAGATAAACTGTCCAATACACTCTCAATCGAGTTGGCCAAAATGTCATCGCCCGTAACCTGCTTGACCTGTAAACCAATTGACTCTCAATCCAATTGACGCAGATTGAACTGTGACCAGATTGACTCACAATCATTAAACCAAACCTGAAGTTAACCCAACTCGCCATCTATCTAATACTTCTCATATCTAGAATATTCAAAATATTTTCCAAGCAGATCAACCTGCTCTAACCCAACTCGCTCGACAACCCCAGTTGATAAAAAAAGGCGATGCGGTAACCAGTGGACCAATCAACCCACGATCTGATTAACCACAAACAGAATGACTTGTAACTCTATTAACCCAAAATCCAATTGTCCATGACCATACTAAACCCAAATGAACCCGATGTAACCTGCTCATTTGAGAAAGGGGAATGAAAATATGTGATTCAGTACTCACCCAGACAAACCATGCTTCCTCAAAGCTTCTAGCTTCTCCTTGTAGCATTTGTCAGACTTTTTTAGTGAGAAAGGCAATTCCACCGAGTCACTGGGATTAGTACCTTCCCTTGGAACGAATCCATAAGAGAGCAACAGCTCTCCATTAGATTTCTTCCCATACGATATGAACACCTGCAATTAATGTTCCCAAATGAATGCTAAAGTAGGGATCTTTAACCAAATTTTTGAAGGGAAAGTTTTGATACAAAAATCTGCATTACCTGCTCACCTGGCTGATATGTTCTATCAGTTGTAAATACCACTCCTTGTGATGATCTATCATAATCCAGAAATGTCTCTACCTATATAACAAAAGGTCATGCAAAGTTGGCCATTGAATTTAAACAAACTTGTAAGCAAAGTAAGCAACTTATACCTCACAACTATGATTCAACATGTCAGCCCAGGGAACCAGGGCTACTCTTCCATCCATTGACGGCAAACGAACCAAGCGAGAGAAGAGTATGCCAAATGACCATTTGAAGGACTCAATGTTGAATACCTGCAAATCATGCATATGAGCAATCAACACATTACCCAATTGACCAACAACCCCATTGACTTGTAACCTGATTAAACCAACTTGAACCCTATCAAAACCCAGCATTTGACACCTCCAGAGAGAAAGGAACTTGAACATCTCTATAAACCATTCCCATTTACATAAACCTAGACCAGTACACATTCCATATGCAGACCTGAAATGTAAGAAATTACCTCTTCAGGAAAGAGCTGAGGATGCTTGGAGAATATCCTAAGCCTCAAATCATCATACCTGCAAAAGGAACAAAATCTGTTGCAGTTAAAAAATAACATGGCAGAAGAACTTAAAACAGAACCATAAACAAGGCTAACAAAAGGCAAAAAAAGCTTACGTTCCAATGACATTGTTAATCCTCTCAATCGCCCGCTCTCTGATCTGTGATGCTTCAAGATACCTATCTAGTTCTGCACGAGTCCTGAAAACGACACATAGATGCTGTAGGCAGAAGAAGAAACTGAGATAATGAACCTTCTTTTCTTTATTAAGAAATAAAATCTCTTCAAACCCAAAAGGACGTACTTACCAGTACAAGAGAGAATAAGGCTGGCGAGGTAAAGCAGCAATGTAATTGCTCCATTTAGATGATTTCTCAAGGCTTGCCTCGCTAATCAGATAAGTTGCTATCAATGGCCAATCTGGCACTGAGTATTTCTTCATAATCTCACCTGCCTCTTGGCAGCTCCATTGCTAGTTCATGGGAAGGAAAAACTTGACATGAAATTCTGCTTCCAATTGAAATCAGCCCAAGAAACCAAAAGAAAAGAAAAAGAAAGAAAAAAAACAAAGCAAAGGAGAAACTGACTCACTGAATCGGCGGTGATGAAGAGAGAAGGAGGCACGAAGAGCAACTTCTCCCCTTTCCTAATGTTCTTCAAAGCTACCAAACCCCTCTCCCCAACTTCCACTTTCTCAATTCCCATCTTCTGAGGAGGCAACCCGCAATCTGAAAGCCATTTCTGCAGAGCTAGAGCGTTTTCCGGAGAATCGATGTCGCATCCCCATCGTACCTCCTGATTATTCGTCGTCATCGCTGTGGTCGCGCTTTCCAGCGACGACGAACAGCGTAAAGACTGGAACTTCCGGCGTACGGTGCTTCGGGAGACAAACGAGGGCTTGGGTTTCTGGGTTTTGTGCAGTGAATTGAATGAAGGGACGAATGTAGTCGTGTGGAAGACCCGCGCAGCTTCGGCCATGGCTGGAGTCTGGAGAGGTTTTTACTTTCTGGAGGCGGGAAAGAGAAACGGAGAGCGGACTGAACGTGTACTGATCATCTTATCCCTTAGCAGAGAACTTGCTGGATATCTTCCTCCGCCAAAGCACTTCTGTCCTCAAAAACGCCGTCGTTGGGAAGACTTGCGCTAAGCGGCAAAGGGTCGTTTTTGTGTTTTCATGAAAGACGAGACTCTTCTATCAGTCCTATGCAATTGCCATACCCACTGCCAAACGTGGCGTTATAGTATTCAGTAGCTTTTTGCTTCGACATTTTAAAGCTTTCAACTGCTCCCGCTACAAAAATCTGACCAAGGGTCTCCGCTTCGAAAATGCTGGCGAATCTCCATCTCATCTCCTGCAACTTCTCCTCTCAGTCCTTTGATCTGAGACCCAGGAGTTCATCTTCGCGCCAAACCCAATCTCTCCATCATCCAAAGTTGCCGCGTTTACTTCCGAAAGCAGGTTTCAACCAGCCATTTTTACTCAAACACAACGCGAATTTCCCAATTCAGAGGAAGGGTTCCATCCAATTATGCCGCAGCGTTCTGAAATCGCCGGATGATCCAGAGAAAGAGCAGGAGGGCTTGAAGGAAAGCAAGGATGTCGGCGCCAGAGAGAGTAGGGATTGGACTAGCTCAATTTTGCTGTTTGTGTTCTGGGGCGGAATTTTGTACTATGTCTTCAATCTCACTCCTAACCAGACTCCGGTAAGTATTTGAGGCATTTTAATGTTCCTCTATACTCAATTCAATGGGTTTTGCCATTTTGGGGCAGTATTTGCTCTATTATTACTGATAACGAGACAGGTTCACCCTTTCTTATGCAGTCGAGAGATATGTATTTCTTGCTGAAGCTGTGCAATTTGAAGGGAGATGATGGGTTTAGGATGAATGAGTTTCTCGTTTCCTTATGGTACATCATGGGTTTGTGGCCTTTAGCTTATAGCATGCTTCTCCTTCCAACTGGAAGAAGGTAAAAATCCCAAGCTCTCCCTTCTGTAAGGCTTTTGGTTTCTGATTTTCAGAGAGATTGTGAGTCCCATTGTGGCAATTTGGCAGCTCAAAGAGCAAGATTCCAGTGTGGCCTTTCCTTGTACTTTCTTGCTTCGGTGGTGCTTATGCCCTTATGCCGTATTTCGTTCTCTGGAACCCTCCTCCACCTTCTGTTGAAGAAAGTGAGCTCAAGAGATGGCCTTTGAATGTTATGGACTCAAAGTTGACTGCGGTTGTAAGTTTTCGTCCTTGATTCTTTGACTTCGTTCCCATTTGCCATTGAACTTATGCCCGTCGGGCCACTTGAAGAGTCATAGTTCATTACCTTCAATTGCAGCGGTGTCAATATGTATCTCTGTTCCTTTTTGTGGAACTTTTCCGTTTCTAGAAGTCTACTCTTCTATGGATTGTTGTCTTGTTCACGAGTATTTGCTCCTTCCTTTCTATTGTTCCTTGTACCATTTTTCCTGGTGAGTCATTTTTTGGAATGGATGCTTGAGTCTTCTATCACAACAGGTTTTGCTCGCTGCCGGACTAGGCCTGTTTATCCGTGCAGGAATTTCAATTGATGACTGGGGCGAATTTTTGCAGTACTTCAGGGAGAGCAAATTTGTAAGCAACTCCTGTTAGATTTATCTTTCTCTTCTTCGCTTCACCATGTGCCATTGGTGAACCAAAGATCTAATAGCCTCGTTCTTTGTCCTGCTATATTGGATGCTTCGCTCACGTATTTACTGCAGATTCACATCACATCCCTCGATTTCTCTCTGCTGTCTTTGTTCGCTCCTTTCTGGGTTTACAATGATATGACTGCTCGAAAATGGTGAGGTTCATTTCTGCTTTGAAATCTTTAGAGCAAGTTCTTTATTACCATGAAATCAGATTTCATGATTGTTTTTCGACAGGTTTGACAAAGGTGCTTGGCTCCTTCCTTTATCGTTGATTCCATTCCTGGGTCCAGCTTTATATTTGGTCCTACGGCCATCATTATCAGAACTTGCAGCCCGTTCAGAGCCAGAGTAGACATCCAAATTTCAAGCTTTGCTTCTCTGCATTCAAATCAATTCTCGGCACAGCTGTGAAAGCAATTTCAGATATGGCTCAAGGAAGAATCTATCAAGCTTTTGGCTACCCGTCTCGAATCGAGCTGAGCAACTTCTTGCTTTAGGGAGGACAAGTGTCGACTTCCTGATGGCTGAAGTTGTAATTCCGAGATAGATGTCTGATTGTATAGAGGTTAGAAATTCAAACCATAAGGCAGGGAGATATGAACACATGTACTGCCTTGAAAATTGCTTTTCGAGCCATTCAATTTACGTCATCAGAATATATGAAAGCCAAAAGTGTTGCATAATGGTTTCACATGAAACATCTCTTCTCAGAACTCAAAAGCACCAAAAACAGACATCTGTAGAAGATCTAGATAAGGTTGCAAGAACCCTCAAGTAGTTGCTATCAAATATAACAGTTGAAGCCATGAAACCTGTCTGTCTAAGCCAGTCGATTCAATTATAGAGCTTCTGGAGATCATCTTTAAACTTAGACTTCAGCTGCTCCCTCTTTATCTTGAGAGCTGCAGTCACTAATCCCGACTCTGGTGTCCATGGTTCCGGGAGTAGCTTCACCTTTGCTGGAGTTTCAAACTTGTCCAACTTTGCAGCTTTTGCTACCTGCATAGCCAAATTTATGCCTACCAGCCTCCCTAAGTGAAAGGAAAAAAGAAAAGAAAATAAAGAAGCAAACCAACCTTGGAAAGTTGCTTCTGAACTTCATCAACAGCTTCATTTCTCTGACACAGTTCGGCGAAGTCCTGATGGTCGATTCCCGCCCCTTGAGCCCATTTCTCCAGCACTTGTCGTGATGGAACGATCAGAGCTACGCTATAGCTCTGCAGTGGATCTGCATGCACCATGATGTTGTCTACATAGTTGCTTGTCAATAGAGCTGCTTCAACCTGCAATCAGAGGACAAGCCACCATGCAATATGAGCCAAATAATAACACTATATCCTTGCTTTTGTGTCAATAAACAGATAAAGATATCTCTGCTCCCAAACCTTTCCAAGTGAGATATACTCTCCATGTTGAAGCTTAACAATGTCCTTCTTCCTATCTATGATCTCGAGGCATCCATCAGGGTGAAACTGCCCTATGTCACCTGTGAAAAACCAGCGAATTCCCCTCTCGTCGGTCTGATGGCATTGAAAGAAGAAGAAATAAACCAAGTTAGTTTTTCGCTTCTGCTGTTTGGAGGGGAACTTTCCACGAAAGGATGAGCAATCGATATTTCGGTTTAGGGTTTTACCCTGTAAACCTCATCAGTCTTTTCTTTGTTGTTGAAATAACCGGCAGTTACACTGTTTCCCCCAACTACTATCTCTCCCCTTGGCATCGGTTTGTCTGCTATTGTATAGCCTCCTTCTTCCCATGAAACAAGCTGCAGATACCAAAAAAGCACATCACTTCGAAGACTATTCTCAAAAGATCTTACATATTGTTGATACATGACCACGATCTGCTGACAAAACTGTAGTCCAAACCTTGATGTAGGCACAAGGAACAGGCGGTCCAACGCGACCTACTGAAGTGTCGTCCCATTCGGAAAATGCAGCTCCAGCGGAAGTTTCTGTCAAACCATATGCTTGTCCAATGGGAGCCCTAAAGGAGACCATTGTGTGAGCATGGTGGACTTTAGATAAAACTTTAGATGTATCTGGAAAGCATTTTAACTTCAACGCCAGCCAGCCAGCCTCTAAGCTTTTATGAAAAAAAGGTGACAGAAAACTCATTACCCCATGCATACATTGATGAACCTCTGTGAATCTGCAGACAAAGGAGCTCCACCACAAAGCATGAATCTAAGACGTCCCCCAAGCGAAGCTTGTATTGGTTTGAAAACAATGGCTTCCCAAAGTATCCGTTCAAGTCCCCATGCACCAAACCAGCTTCCTTCTACGGCTGCCAGCCGTCTTTTGTATCCAATGTGGAAAAGCTTCTTTGCCAAACCTCCTTTCCCCTCTACCTGAAAGGAAAAAAGCAGTTCATCATACCAAACAGGTTCTCCATTTAAATATCCAAGAATATCTTCTTTTCTGGTGAAATCAAACTTGAAACGATACATTTTTTGTATCTATCAACTGATGGGTTTCAAGCAACAATTCATCCATAGAATCCATCATCCAAAACGATCACGTACTTTACACTTTCCGTCTTGAATTGGATTATGTTCAGCAAACTAAAAACTACCTACACCTTTAACACCTTCACTTTCTTCCACTTAAAATTACCTTCCAAATAAAACATAAAACCCTACCCTTTTCAGCACGCCTTCTCTAATACGGTCCAATATAGCAGGAACAGCGACCATGAGAGTCGGCTTAAGGGCAGTAACATCCCCTGGAGTTCCCTTCTTGATCTTGTTTGAAGTGTCTGTTAAGGTCAATGCTGACCCGTATCCAATTCCACAGCCAGCTGCCAGCATTACAGACTGCCCAAAACCACACCAAAAGAAATTTGACTTGAATGCAAACATTGAAAAGAAAAAAGGAAAGGAGCTGCAGACTGAAAGAATCATCTACCTCAGCTGCAAGCTCAAGAACATGAGCTAGTGGCAAGTAAGCTAGGTACACATCATTGCTCCCAAGGTTTGGGATCACTGTCATAACAGCTGCAACTGTGGCCACAATGTTGCCATGACTGATCATCACCCCCTAGGAATTTCAGAAGGTTGAGAGACTGCTATTAGGGAATTGTGAAAAAGTATGGAAAGACTTCAACTACAAGAAGCATAAGTTCGATTCTTTTTTGGAAAGAATATGTTAAGAGTTTGAAAGGTAGGGGGTGGGCAATTACTCGGTCCAAGCCAGGCCAAATTGAACTGAAACCAGATTGAAATGGAAATCAGGCAAGATCTGATTATTATAATTATAATTTGAATTGTTTTGGTTCTCCATCACAGACCATTCACTGAAGTAATTCACACTGCTGCTATTGTGGATAAACAGACCTTGGGTAAACCAGTGCTGCCACTTGTATACATGACAACGGCAATCTCATCTTTGGAAGGAAAGCTCGGAGTAAGAGGCTCATTTTGCCCCAGTTTCTCAACTTCAGAGAAGGAAGAAACTTTCCAGTTATCCACATCTAAACTCATGTTAGCATCAGTATTCCCAGCATCTTCAAAATAGATGACTTTGGTGACTGTAGTTAGTTTTGAACTTATTGCTGCCAACCTCTTCAGTTGCTTTGAGTCACATATCAGTGTAGATACCTCAGTCTGCCGAAACCAAAATGTCTTAGGAGTTGCTAAAACAAATGGAAGTGATACTCGTGATAAGAGAAAGGTCGAGAAGAAAGGTCCGTTGGGTACCTCATTGAGCGAGTGGATCAGCGCATCCTCACCTAGAGAAGCATAAATAGTGACCACAGTTATCTTCTGGCGAAAGCATCCCTGAAACACAAAGAATGAAGATATCTCACATTTCAAGTGAACCAGGTCACCTCAATAACTAAATATGTTAGAAGAAGGTCCTAAGTAAATAGTACCTGAAATGCAATGTACCATTCAGCTCTGGTCTCAGCAAAGATTGCAGCACGGCTACCAACATCATGCCCCAACCGAATCATCCCAGAAGCAAAATTGCAGACGCGATCGAAAACCTGTCCATAGCTCTCCCACGCATAGTCTCCCAAGTGAACCTTCTCAAACTTCCTTCCATCACTAGCTGTAACGAACTCCTTTTCAACCAACTTCCTGGTTCCAAGACACTTCTGCTTCGCATACTTCTGGCAAGACTGCTCGAATAGAGCAGCCATGTTTTCAGCTCCTTCCCATGGAGATTCAATCAACTCTGGAATTCGAGCATTTCGGACTGCATACCCAGGCTCACCACCAACTTGTACTTGCACTCCTCTTTGTTTGGTCCTTTTCTTGGCCATGACCATGAGAGATAGTAGAATTGGGATGAGTATGGCAGCAACGGTTGAGACCAGAATTCCATATGTTCCATAAAGTTTCACTGCTGATGATGATGAGCTGATATCAGTTGGAGCTAGTTTATCCACAACAGAATCTACCATCTTCGTTGGAATGATCACACAATGCCTCCCTTCTGGTGTTGATTCAACGGTCACCTAAAACGGGAGCATTCGGAACTTCAGTCAGAGATGCAAACCAAAGGAAGAGTAGTGTAAAAATTAAGAAATCAACCACATGGGTATTAACATTTCTCTTCATCATCAGATTCCAGAAAGACAGCAAGTTTACAAGCATTATTCCTGTAATGAGACAAAATTCATCGTTCTAACTCTCCGACAATTCGAGGCACTGCAACGGACTGATCTTTGACAAACATGTTCAGATCATGGCAAAGTTGATAATAACAGTTGATTTAGTATGGTAGAAATGATTTGTACAAACTTCAAGCATGATGGCCAGACTTTTGTTAGGGAGAAATTTACACAGAGGAAGATAATTATGTAAGATCCCTACAATCCCAATGGTCCAGTAATTGGAACAAATTGGTTAGAAACTCTGGATTAAAGAGCAAACCCAACAACTGATCTGATCACCATAGTTAAACACAATGCTAAAGCAACAACAGGACTCATTAATATACCAAATCACAGCCCAATCATCCAAAACAAACCAAAACCCAAACGTAAGAACAGGGGAACGAAATAACCAGAAATATAGACCTGGAACTAATGGAGCCCAAGATCGAAGCTTTTTTGGACTGCCACAGCTATGACCAAACTCAAACCTGCAGAAACAGTAGCGTGCGGAACCCAATAAGCAAAACAGTGAAGAAGCTGCTTTTTTTGGAACATGAAAGAGAGGGAGAATGATACGGCAAAAGTAGTTTGCTTGGCTTTACCTTACCTCCTTAGAAGCTTGTCGAATGCAGCAGCAGAAGAAAACTTGCTGCCAAAAGTGGTGTGAGACAATATGGAGATGTTTGCTGTAGGAACCGAGAAAAAAGCTGATGAAAGCACACGTCTTTTTTTCCTGTGGTTCCATTCCATGTGTATTTATACTGTCACCTTATCGTATTATTACAGTAAGTATTTGAGGTTTAAACCTTTTTTTTTTTTTTCTTTCTTTCTTTCTGGTGTTGGACATTATTCTTTAATTTCTCTTTTTGTTTTCGGGGTTTCGAACAATTTTGCCATCACAATCAGAGTTAGAGAGGATGTGTTGTGTGGGTTAGTGAAATGGTGCCAAATGTCATATGCAATGACGACAGGTGTGTGAGTTGTGTAGACAGGCACACACCTCTATGGCTATTGAAGTTGAAGAAGCTGATACGGCACTGTCTGGTAGGGCGGAGGTATGAACGGGCTGCTTTTAAATTCTGGAGCCTCTATTATTATATAAACTAGCGTGGGCCCCGGTCATTTGGCCGGAGGAAGGTAAGGTATGAAATTTGATAATGTAATGAGGTGTATAATTTATTGTTGTATATTTTTTTTTGGGAAATACGTGATAAAATAGTGAATTTTAGTAGGAAAGCGACATGAATTATGTAACGAATCAAAAATTAGTCTTATGAACCAGAAAATCGAATAAAAAATCACATATCCCGCCGATTTTCGGGAAATGAGCATCTCACAGTCGTTGCTAGCTTTTACTCGTCCCGTTGGCCGATTAATTTGCTTCATAACGGGCCAAAACTTGAAATTCAGCTTGTTTGACCGACCCATGCCAAACTCTAAGTATTCTTTACTTTTAAACTTTCTATTTGAAAATAAAAAATAATGAAAGAAAAGAGATGACTGCAATTCGCCATTTGCACATCACTGATTCGGGGAATAAAACTATAGAATTTCGAAAGAAAACTGAAAATGTGTAGGATCGTTTTAATGTTAAAAATAACCAAATAGATCTTTTTGTTTAGTTTTTTACTAACAAATACCAAACGATTCCCTATAATATACACTATAATTTAATCATTATGATATCAAATAATTATATAATATATATTTGAAATGATAAAAATTGGACTAATTGGGTTGGTCGAGGTTGAATCATTGAATAACTTTAAAATACATTATATTTTAGCCACTAAGATATAAAATAATAGCATAATATAGAGAAAATAGCTTGTTTTAGAATGACAAACCCATAATGTTCATTTGGTTTACTTGATGGGCAAATCCCGTGTAGGTCAGGCCCATTCAACTCTTTTATTTTATGATTAGCGGTTAGCCCATTAGAATCCATGCATTAGTTTATTGTTAATTTTTTTCTTTTTAGCAATAAAAAGGAGTATTGTTTTTGCCTTTTCATATATATTTTACCACCACGGAGAAATAAAAGGACTTAAAGAAAAAAATTGACACTCCTTGACTCGTTTAAATCTGCATGTGTACGGTAAGTTGGCCCGTTCCACAGAGGAAAAAGAAAAAAATTGACACTCTCTATTCTACCCTTCCTACAAACGCTTCTGGAGCAGAGAATTTGAAATGGGGGAAGGGTTGTTTCCTCTCTGCGATTATATGTTTTTAGTTTAAAAAGATACAACAAATGTACTTAGTGTGATTGGTTATGATCTTTGCTTTTCTTTAAAGTGGTCATGGTTCGAATCCTAGTAAGTGTCTTTTTAATGAATAAAAAAAAAGTAATTGTGAAGACCAAAATGTCCTTCCTACTTTCACTCTGGATGCAGAAAATTTGAAATGGGGCTTCAAGTTTTCTCATTTGGCTTTTATTTATTGTGTAGATAAATAAAATGTGTTCAAATCTTTTCTCTAAAAAATTAAAAATACATATAATTAACAAAAATAATTAATAAATTAATAAAAATAAATGAAAAAATATTTAAAAAAATATAATTTGTCTAATATTATTTGAGATTGGTTTACCTGTAACTAAATTGATAGTTAAATGGATGATTATCTCTCTTTCTATGCGTCGGTTAGCATGCCTATCCTCAAAGAGGTTGGTTTTTTGACACCCCTTTGGTCAACTTTTCATTAATCATAGACAAATAATAATGAAAGTAAACATAATAAATGTTCTCTTATTAAATATAAAGTAAGAATTAAATACACCACATTAATTATTTATTTTTTTTAAAAAATCCAAACCTATATAAAATACAATTCTCTCTCTTATCTATGATTTATCCTTTCCCAGCAGCCTCCGACCACCACACTTCGCCGGTGAAATCCTGCCGGCAGAATCTCTCCGACCACCTGATATGTAGTACCACTGCACTGGTATTTGTACCACTGCACTGATACTTAAATCTGACATTTGTACCAGTGCACTGATATCGCTACCAGTGGAGTGGTATCGCTACCAGTGCATTGGTAGTGCTACCAGTGCACTTGTACAAATACCATATTTTGAGTTTAAGTGCAGTGATACAAAAATCAGATCTGAAAATTGAAAAATCATATTTGAAAATTGAAAACTCACCGGGGGAGGGGCTTGGGAAGGAGTCGGCCGGAGGTTGCTGGAATAGGAAGGATCAAAGATAGGAGAGAGAAGGATTAGAGATAGGAGTGAGAATTGCATTTTGTATAGGTTTAGATTTAAAAAATGCAAGTAATTAATGTGTTGTATTTAATTCTTAATTTGAATCTAATAAGAGTATTAAATTCTACAAGTTGCATTTATTATGTCTACTTTCATTAATACTTGTCAAATGATTAATAAAAAAATTGACTAATAAGGAAGGGAGTGTCAAAAAACCACTCTTAGGGGTTAGCATGCTAACCGACCCCCTCTTTCTATTCTCGGTCTTTTGTTCACTCTAGGGTTCAGCGACTACTCTTCTTACCTCGATGGTAGCACCAGCGATGGGGCCTTACCAAGCACCATTGGTGGCGGTTGGACTTGTGCTTCCATTTACGGTGCTTCGGAAGATAACATATTAGAATACTACGAGTCTGAGCTCATTAATGGATCTCTTTGTATTACTAAATCAATCATTGAGGAAAAAGCGAAAAAATTAGAGAATAGTTTGGTTGGCCAGTTTTCGATGTCTCCACTATCTCTTGCAATGATACATTATTGGGCTAATTGGTTGTGGCGCACAAAAGAGAGGTGAAGGTTTTTTTTAGGGTTATAGATATAATATGCCCCTCTACTATGACGTTTTATCAATCATGCCCCTGTACTTTGAAAAAATTATCAAACATGCCCTTTTGTTAAAATTTCCATTGAAAAAATCGTCAATCATGGTTGAATTGAGATTTAGACGACCCGACATCGACAAATGGGAGGGAAAATGTCAGTTTTGTCCACTGTTTTATTTCCCTGGGTCTTTTCAAAGTGAAATTATTTGAATGATTTGATTATACAAAAGAACCAAAAAGATTCTAAAGTGAATTTATTAGAGATATTTTAGTCATTTGTGTCGCCCAAACTAAAGTTCGGCGTTAGTTAACGGTTTTTGGATTAAAATTTTAACAAAAGGGCATGTTTGATCATTTTTATAAAGTACAGGGGCATGTTTGATGTAAAAAATAGTAAAGGGGCATGTTTGATAAAACGTTATAGTAAAGGGGCATATTATACCTATAACCCTTTTTTTTATTAGAGGATCGACTAGTCTTCTTTCAGCTCCCTTTGGTGGATATCTGCTGATGGGTGTTTGAAGGAGTACAACGACACTATCACGATAACATGTTCTGTCTGAGAGGCTGGGTTCCAGGTATTCAAGCATTGGTCATTGATGACTTGGTCTTTCAAACTTGGATTAAGCTCACAGGATTACTAGTAGAGTTATCGTCGAAGGAGGGTCTGGGTAGGGTTACTCATTTAAAAACATGTGGAAGGGACTGCAATAAAGTGAATTAATTTATATTTGTCAACCCAGGTCCTAGGTGTACTGTTTACTCAGTCAATTCTCTATTATCTAGCGATTAAGTTTTAGTGAAGTTGTTTGCAAACTAAGCAAAAAAGAAATCAAGTAAATTGTTCCGGTTATGAAATACGAGAGAGGTCACTCATGTATGTGTCCCCCTAGCTCCTCAATTAGGTGTAATTCCCTTTAGGCGTTTTACTAATTATTATACTGCGAAGCATCCGATACTAGCTATGGTTTATATCGATGTCGGAGAGTGCCCATGCAAAAGCGCTTCAGTAGTTCATTCTACATTTGTTTCAAAGTAAAACTATAACGAAGACTCATCTATATCTCGCGTGACACAGCTTAACGAAGCCAACCAACGAACATGGCGTTACACCTTACCCAAGCGGTTCTCCCGAAGGAGGTTTGGGAACAGTTCCGATGACAATACCGAGTTTGTTCTTGGAAAGGAGGGCATTCGACATCTTAGTAGCTCATTCTCCATAGTTGGCGTCAGTTAGCGGTTCACCCACAAAGATCTGACTTGAGGTATCGGACGGGTGAAGAAACGAAGGAGAATTCAGACCAATGATTTCGACAGACGAGGAAGAACCCTTCCTAAGCGTGGTCAAGTTGACATCTTCGTTGGACTTGGCAAAGGGGCTCAAGATAAGTGACTAGCAGTGAAGACAAGAATCAAACCCTAACATGAAACGATATTTGCTCTGATACCATTAGAAATTGAGAATGCAAAATTGAATAAATACGAGTTACACGAGATTTTACGTGGTATCTTCATTCATAATTGAACAAAATTAATACACGATCAGCTCAGAAAAGTTCACGACAAACTTTGCTATTGACTGACGACTATGTTTTGTGTGCTTGCTTACCACAGACGTTGGTAGCTAAGCAAGTATATAGGGTTGAATCCCTAGTACACAAAGAAGGACAAAACCAAATGGGACAAGGACACCATCGGCCTAGACATGCAAAGAAATTGAGAACGACAAAGGAGAAAGGACACATTGGCGGTTACTTACTCTGCAAGCAACCAGTACCCGCAACACCTATCATTATATTTAACGTAAAAACAATAACAGCGATGAAAGTTGTTAGCATGGTACTAACTTCTAACTCGTCCCATCGAGCCTTTCCTCGCCTTCTAGAATTCGGAAGCGGTTGTTTGGCATTTCATCTGATTGTGAGAGCTTCATAAAATAAGTACCGTGAGAAAGAAGACTGATGCTATTTGGAGTGACATCGTTGCTGCGTTGGGCGACAATTTCAGAACTGTTCCTCCATTGCAGGTTTGATTGAAAATTGGCTCATTTGTTGACCAATCTACTAGTTGATGCATTAAAAAACGCACATCGCCTTCAAGGGGCGGTATTAATTAAGAATAACAACGTAATACACTCCAAAAGTCCAATCTTTCTCTTCTTGTTTTCTTTAAATCACTCAATGATGGTACACATTTTCACAACAGTACAAATATCAATGCTTAGAGAAATCCTTACCTATTCAGAGAGCACACACAGATGGTAAAGGCCACAATGATAAACGAGAGAGATAGAGAATGCATAATATGCATATGTATGTACTAGAGTTTATTTTATTCAATCAAGCAGACATTCTACTGTAGTGTAGTAAGTAGCGCTGTTTGCACTGTGCCGGGGATTCGATGCCTGCCGAGCCATGATGACGCCCAACGGACTCCTTTTTTCCCATCTCTTTCATTGTTCTTGCTCAAATTTCTCTTCCATGGTCGAAAACGGGTTACAGTTGACCAAGTCCTTGTACTTAGCTGCTGTTCTCGTCTCCCCAGACATTGTCCCATCCTCCTCCGCCAGCTTTAGGACCCTGGTTCTGTTGCTGCTGCCTCTGTTGCCCCTGAGGTGCTGATCCGTCGACCTTTTTTGGTGTTTTCACGCCGAGCATTCTCAGAACAAATCTGGCCAGCTCGCCATATAACATTCCAGACCGATCAAACAGCTGGGAAAATGAAAAACAAGTGGGGTGGAAATGTGACATCGGTCAATGCTTCATCTGCTGATTTACAAATATCGATAACAGAAACAAGAGGGATGGAAAGAAAACAACTAAAAAGCGAATACAAACCTGAAGAAGAGCGCTCATGAACATGTGGAATGCCTGAGTATTCTGGTCTATCAGCATTGCTACTCGTCCAAAGAAATTCACAGCACCTGCCATCTGCAAACACCCACGAAAACAATTTAAGTAGAAAAACTTGACACCACACATTTTCGCTCAGAAGAAAAATGTCCACAACAAGAAGTCAACAAAAGCTTTCTAAGCCCTTCTCCTACTGGAAGGAGCAGCTTAAGCTATCCTCAACCAAGAGCAACAGTAAGAAACCGGGAAAAAAACTAGTGCCTTATGCATTAAACAACGAAATCGTATATACATCATATGGGGAGGATGAGACGTGAGAAGGTTAGCAGCAGCACTGAAATCTTTTAGCAATTCAACAGTCAGCAACCAACTCCCATGCAAAATATTAAATATCTCTATGTTAAGGACGTGCTTGACCCTTGACATTAAAGGATTGATTGATTAGTTGGTTAATAGGAAGTGAAATTTTTCTTCCCTCCAACTGGATCATTTAGTCTGCAAAACATAAGTTGGGACAAAAAGCCAAAACAAATTGGCTTACCACACGGAGGAAAGAAATCCAGAAGCCAGGAGGAGAAGGAACATCGTCAGGATTCTGCTGCTGACCATAAGGATCCATTCCATACCCACCACCCATTTGGTTTCCATAACCACCATACATCCCGCTACCACCATACATCCCGCCACCGCCGTACATTCCGCCACCGCCATACATTCCGCCACCACTTAAACCACCATATCCCCCTCTGTACATGTTGTTTCCATACAAACTGCTACTGTATCCACCTCCCATTCCATATGAATTACTCATACCATACCCTGAAATGAAGAAATTAACATGAAGCAAGAACCAAAACATATAAATAGATGACAATCAAAGAAATACACCATGAGAGTGAAAATTGATAATAGTCAACCAATTCCTGCCATGGTTTCTGATGGAACTTTAGGTATTCTATGACTATTTCCTCCGAACCACTTTACTGAAGAAACTCATCTGTCTTTCCCCTAGAAAAGCTCTACGAGGAGAGACGACGAAATACAACAGCATTTTCCAACTAAATCGGCCAAGCAACCTAGGGTGCCAAGAGAGAACTTAATTATATGCATCAAGTGTACACAAAATGCACACTAGTGAGCATATCTTGCATAGTAGCAAGAAAGAAAGTAACTTGATTAGTCAACCAAATAAGGTTCCTGCTCTGATTAGTGATGGAATTTTCATGCTTCTGCGATTATTTCCCGAGAACCACTTCTTTAAGGAAGCTCATACTTTCTTCTCGGTAAAAGTTGGCACGATAGACGAAAATAAATAGCATTTTCCAATTAAACCAACTAAGTTAGCTGACATATCGAGACTTAACTCAACCATAAGCGTACATATATACACAAAATTCGAACGCTTGCGAGCATATCCAGGACATAAAAAAAAACAAACCTCCTGCTCCATACTGCGTTGTCTGTGGCTGCCACGGCCTGTTTGGTACAGGCCGTTGGTTGGGGTTTGCATTCGCCACTGCATTGTTATTGCCAGGTGGAACAATTTCACCTGGTTTTGCAGTACCAGATGCTTCAACGACAGCACTGGTGCTCCCAGCTGACGGAGGTTTGAAAGGTGCTGGACCAGACGATGATGGCCCTGCACGCTCCCAAGGTTTCGGAGGAGCTCCACCGCCTACAGCATAAGAACAGTCGAGAGTCATAAGTAAATATTTAGATCATCAACTCTTCGGACGTTTCCGTCCAGAGTGCAAAGGTCATCAACATCCCAAACAAAACATAGAACGATGCAATTGCGTTCAGACAATACAGGTAATTTCACTGAAACCCGCAGAAGCAAAATTTCCATTATCAAAGCAACATTTTTAAAATCTCAACTTCAGGTATTACCAGCTGATACCGATTCCACGGAATCCAGCTCGAATACAATAGAAATTCTGAACCGAAGTTCACAAGCAGGAATTTTTCGTCGTGGAAGCAACAAGCAGCACAAATTGTGAAATTAAATAGCCCAAGGCAAGGCTGGCTCAAATCCGATCAGAAATTAATCGAGGAGCGAGGGGATGAAGCCGGCGAAGCAATTGTTCGGGGAACATGAAACTCATCGGCGGAACGGACAATAGATGAAGAAGAAGATAGAAGATAGAAAAATGGAAGAATTGAGAAAGGGAAAATCGGACCTGCGGGCTGAGAATTGGCGGCCATGGAAGATGAATCAGAGAAACGGCGGCGATCACCTCGCGGACGGAGGCGGCGAGGGAGAGCGAGCGTTGAATTGGATTTCAGCCGACGAGAAACAGATTAGGGAAGGAGGATCTGTGGCTGGAATTTTCGGTGCAGGAGGAAAGAGCAGCCTGCATTTTCCTTCCTTATTTTTGTCTTATTTTTTTCCCCGCATAGGGAAGTGGGACGTTTCGAGTTAAATGATTTTTCTTTTCGAGCAGTAGGGATAGAGTTGTGAGTTGTCGTAAGCTTGTTTTCAATCATATTCATACCCATTATTTGAGTTGTTCATGGACCGGTTCATTAATTTAACCTTTATTGATGTTTTTGCCCCTAACTTCTTTAAAAAAAACCATTATTCCAATCCAGTTAATTTATATTTAATTTAATTGGTTGGTGGACTCATGGACTATTGAAAAAGATATTCTAGTAGATATTTATATTTTACAATTGAGAAATAATTGAACCATCCATCCAAGTGGTTAGGGCTGTTCAAATAGTTAATATGGTAATGACCAAATCAGTCTAAATTCTATTAACCATGGAATACAATATCATAATCAAATCGTCCAAATTAATATTACAAATAAATTAACCAAGCTAAAGTTTATTCGGTTTGATTAATTGGTTAACTAGATTAACCAATATAACACATTATCTTAAGTGAGGAAATCTCCGATTAATGCATCAATTAGCCATTTATATAATGAATAAAACATACCTATCAACACATAGTTATACTTAACTCTTATCATAAATACATGTAACTAATATAATTATCTTACTATCAATAGAAGTACTCACGTAACGAAAATATATGCCAATGGTAATGAATTGTTGTGTTTTGTAAATTGACTTATTCTCTTAGCAATTATCATAGCCTGAAATAGACATTCCTTTCAAAGTTTTCATCCGACATATTGGATTTCGGGTGTTGCTCCAGCTTCTCTTCCGCAGCCGGCAGTGTTGCTTCAACCAGATCAGACGGTGGATACTTTGATCGATGAGGAGCGTGGTGAGTGGTGTCGTGGTTGCCTCGACCAGTGCTTTCCTCCCAACGTTGTTCAACGAATTCTGGGGATTCCTTTGCCCCGAGATGCCGCGTCTGACAGGTTGGTTTGGGGGGAAGATCCGTCAGGGGAGTACACTGTTAAGTCAGGATACCATTTGGGAGTTCGGGTTAGTCAATCTGGTCGTGGTTGGAAGGAAGAGGTGTCGTGGTTTGATGCTGCGTTTTGGAAAAGGGTGTGGGGTCTCACTATTCCGCCGAAGCTCAAGGTCTTCCTATGGCAAGTTATGCGCCGAGTGTTGCCGACGATGGAAGCGCTGCGCGAGAAGGGGTGTGATGTTCCGTTGGAGTGTCCAGTTTGCTGTTTTGAAAGTGAATCCATTGAGCATTTGTTCCTTCACTGTCGAGTGGCTCAGGAGCTGTGGGTCGCCTCGGGGTTAATGCCATCAAGGGCTGGTGTTCCTGAGATTAACATCGCCTTGTTTTTACGTCGCTGGTTTGAGCAGAATGCTGATCCGGACCTTATCATGGCATTTGTTTCACTCCTTTGGCGGGTTTGGAAGTCCCGCAATTGGGCGGCCTTTGATGGAATTCAATACACCACCCCGGCCCTTTTGCATCAGTTCGCTGTCCAGGTTCAGGAATGGAGAAGTGCGGCCGATGGTACTCCTGCTCGCGCACCTCCTGCCCAGCTGTTTGGCGCGCCGATCCTGCCTCCCTCTTCCTCTCCGCTGCGGTGCTTCATCGATGGGGCTGTATGTGCTGATTCTCATGGTGCGGCTGGAGTGGTGATAGTGGATCATTCAGGTGCCATAGCGTTTGCGTTCGGTTTCCGGTATGAGGGCATGGTTGATCCTTATTTGGTGGAACTTCTGGCGTTTAGGGATGTTGTTCGCTGGTGTGCTATAAATGGTATTCAGGATATAGAGTTCCTTGGGGATGCACAGGTTGTGGTGAAGCAGATTGATCGAGGTGATATGATGGATGCTAGAGGTGGTGCAATTCTGCGGGAAGTTAACGGTTGGAAACGACAGTTCTCGAGGTTCAATATCCGGTATATAGGTAGGCGTTGCAATCGGGTGGCCCATTTGGTGGCTAAGAAAGCCCTTTCCTTGTGTCCTATCAGTATTTCGGGGTTTGATTTTCGCATTTGGGCGAGTTCGGTGCTGTAAACTTTATATCTTTTCTTGGTAATGCAAGTTATCTATTGGCAAAAAAAAAAACATATTGTATGAGTTTTATCTAAAATATGAGTTCATATGTTGCGGTCTACACTCTACAAATACAAATATACAATATAGGAACAATATTGAACTTTATTTCTTATGAGCCTGAGAGAGAGAAACATTTGACACTTGAGTGGTTATGCAAAGTATTAAGTATGTATATGTAATATTTATGAGATATATGACTAATTACTTAACTGGTTAATTTGGTTTGATTGGTTAGGAGTGTTTGAAACCAAACCAAACCACCTAAACCAACCATGCTAAAAAATTTAACCAAACCAAACCGTTATCCAAATTCTCTAAATACTACCGGTTAAAATGGTTACCACGGTAAGCACACCGTTTGAACACCTCTAAGTGCTACCTCAAAAGAAATATGACGAAGGTGAGGATGGATCTTATCCAAATGTAAAATCTCATTTGTCTAGTCATATTAGTTTCCTTTTTTATGGGAACCTGTCATATTAGTTTCACGAGAAAAGTTGGATCGGAAATAATAACGAGGGAGATATTAAAGGATGCATCCATGAACACAAAGGTGGACTAATTTCCAGCATACAACGATTGAATAGGACTGAAATGCGGGGGAAAAAAATATTTGAGTACCTAATTTGTTATCAAAGTGAAAACAGGACTGATTCATAGTTTACCATTTTCTCGGACAGACGGTCAAAGCCCAACAGCGTGGGAAATACGAGTTTTTGTTCATGCTTTTGTGACCATTGACGTTGTTGGGTTGGGGCTCTTATCTTGTGCTTTCCTGCTCTTTTCCCAGCAGCCCGCGTTCGTTTCCTACCCGATTACATTTACTGCCCGAAAAGGAGGAGGGAAAACAAACAAACAAACCCATACCTTTTAGTTCCATTTCATTATCTGCATTTATGATTATTATGCAACCACCCGCCCAATTTGCTCAATTTTGCGTTACTATTATCTCCACCAATCCTATCCATCTCGGCTGAATTGTTGTGGATATAATATTTCTCGGTATAGCATGTTTAACCTTGGTATGCATAACTCTAAACTTATCATTATTAAAACTAGATTAGGGTCCGGTCTCTTGGCCGGAGAATTTGATTTTCATGTGTATGTGTAGTAAACATTGAGGTATATTTTTTTTTATGGTTCATATTGTTGGGGATTGAAGTAACTATTTAATTTGGTAAGTTCTCCATGAATAATATAGTAAAGTATTTAATGTATTTGACTGATGAAGTTTAAAAAATGACAAACAATTTCCAACTACACTAACATAAATACATATTTTCAAACCAAGTCATATCCATATAAAAATGTCAAAGAAGAACAATGATAAGAGTTGTTTTACATCACACATACATAATCAATCTTCAGTATACAATTAAAAATTTTTTCCTTTTCCATTGACTTTCATGTATTCAATGATATAATGAAACAAAGTATATGTTTAGAGTGTCCTTAAAAAGAAACAAACTAACTAACACAGTCATGGTTCCATTGACTTTAGTGTATTCAATGATATAATGAAACAAATCATGCAGATCTCCAGCTGGCAAGTTCAACTAATAGAGCAACACATAAAAAGCTAAATCAAAGTGAAAAGAAGGCAAAAACTAAAATCAACATACCTAACATTTTGGGGGGAATCCACAACTATAAAAGTCATTGTATGAACACTTGATAATGATTTGAACATTTGTGATATATGAGTAGTGAAAGTTAATAAAAGTCATTGTAGCTCTTACTCAAGTTAGAAAGACTTTGATTTAATGGTAAGTAAACAATGATATGTAGTGCTTAAGAGGGAAGATGAGACCTTACATTGTTTGTTAATATGCATCTTAGTTTCATAAATTTTACATCATTAAAAATTTATGTGCTGAATAGAAACCCATCCAAGTTTGGAGCCATTGTCAAATGTAAGTTATGAGGCAAATGAAAAGTCTCAAGCATCCACATGCTTGAAAAATAAATCTATATTATCAAACATAAAATCATATCTTGCATCAGAAAAAGAACAAAAAAGTAGTAATTCGATAATCAATATAGGAATCAATATGGACACAATGTCTAACCAAGAGAAGAGGAAACGAAAAAACACAAATTGTTGTGTAATGATTCCGCTCACGATATTTTAAAGTGAAAAATATCATCAAAATTTTTAACCAATAAAAGGGAACGGTAAAGGAGAAAATGCATCAATTTGAACCTAAAATTAGAGGATTTAATATCCTACACCATCATATATAATGATATATTATATCCTAGAACATCATAAAAAAATCTTGGTTAAATACACTTGTATATCCAAAACTTTCACGGTTGTGCCAATAATATCCAAATTTCCCGAAATACCACTTATATCCAATTCATTCACATTCTTTAACGGTGTTTTTGGATATACAAGTGTATTTAACCAAAAATATATTGGGAAATGGATAGATTTGGCAAAGAACAACTTTAAAACATGGATATAAGTGGTATTTCGGGAAATTTGGATATTATTGGCATAATCGTGAAAGTTTTGGATATACAAGTGTGTTAAATCATTTAAATGAAAAAGTATACTAAATTAAATCCAATGTAAAAGTAACGATGAAGATAGATATTATATCCACCTAATGAATAATAAAGTAAGCCATGTTTCTTAGAGACCTCTCTCGATAGAACCACTCTATTATAAAACCCATTTCGTCAAGCAATTGCATCATATAGAGTTTTTAACTTAAATTTGAAGTGCTTATAATTAGCTATTTCAACTCATGAAGGAATTAATTATATCATTTGGTAAAACAAAATAATTTATAAACTTGAGAGTTATTTCGTAGTATGAAAGTATTTTAGAACCGTTATTTTATTTATTATTATTACAATTGCTATTTTTATTATAATGTCTAAGCATATCTAGGCGAGCTATGAGATAGAGAAATGCCCAATGACCGTCGTACGCCTAACGTGCTGCTGAACCTCAATTAAAGCAAACTTTGAGTGAATCTTATAAATTTGATCACTTCTATTTGGGTATAATTGATTACATCATGAAAGCGATCAATCAAAGAGTCTTTCTTTAAGATTTTGATAAGATGTCCCCTACTGCACAATTAGCATGACTAAATTGTAATAAGATAATCATGTATTGAATTTTGAATCGATAGCGCAAAAGATTGTACTAACTCAAGTAGAGTTTTAGCTGCTCAGTACTTCATATTCGCAGTAGATAGCTATTTCGAAGAGTTCGAATATTGATTGAGTTTGTTGAACTTTACCTAACGAAACTATGATATCAATCGCAAGATATTATGCTTTTTGGAGAAATTACGAGAATATGTTGGTGACATCAAACCTAACATGGATACCATTGAATTTAAGTGATAAGCAACATTTATGTTTAATAGATTAGAGATGAAAAATATATTTAACATTCCCATAAATTGGTAAGAAGTGAATAATTAGGAATTGAAAGCTAGAAACAAAGTTGATTTAATAAATAACTGCAAATGATATTGTGAAAAAGAAAACAAATGCTTAGAGCATAGCTAGGCATGAGAGTGCTACATTAAACTCTATAAGAGAAAGCAAGTAATCATTAATAGTTAGTTGTGGATATTGAAATAGTTAATTATGATGAATACTATATACCGGTGATTAATACTTGGACCTTAGCTTGAACATTGCATCATGCTGATAAAAATTAGGGAAAATACAATATATTAGCCATAACTATTAAGCAGCGGTGAATTATAGCCACAACTATCGAAATACAAATTATTAGCCAATCGTTAAGTTTTCGTTAACACTTCTGTTAATAATGATGACTAAGCTTTTACGATGGTGAGCTGGCTCCCACGTGGCAGTCATCATATCATATTTTTTACGATGCTAATATGGCCTTCTACGTTAAAAATTTGAAAACAGTAACGGGCTGTTAGCCAAATCTTGACCCACAACAATAGTTATGGCTAATAATTTGTATTTCGATAGTTGTGGCTATAATTCCCCGCTACTTAATAGTTATGGATAATATATTGTATTTACCCATTTCATTAACTACATTATTGAAATAAGGGGTGTATGAAAGTTTTGATTATTTTTTTTAGATTGTTAAAATAAATACATTTTTCATAATACAATACATATATTTTAATTTTTGTTCATACACAATTGTGAATTATTTGCTTGATTTGACTAAACTATCATTCAAATTGAATGATTAAACAATTTCAAATTTTAGCATAGACTGTCGAGATAATTGGTATCGGTGTTTGTCATGTTTATTTTTCTTGAAATGTATGGTACCAGTGTTCTTATGTCGTCATTGAACACTTCATTCAACATTTTAATTCAATGTGCAATACTCAAACCAATGATATTTGTGTTGAGATTTTAAGATTATCCTTCATTTATAAGCTAGAAAAAATTATAAATAAATTATTAAAATATGAAAATAGAAGTATCAAACGCCACAAAATACTTATAGGAGACTTAGCGGGCTAACTAACCGTGATAGAAAAGTACTTTGTTTTTCATAATTTTAACTTTATGTTTTTGTATTAATAAAGTACAAAGTTGATTTAATAAATAACTGCAAATGATATTGTGAAAAAGAAAACAAATGCTTAGAGCATAGCTAGGCATGAGAGTGCTCCATTAAACTCTCTAAGAGAAACCAAGTAATCATTAATAGTTAGTTGTGGATATTGAAATAGTTAATTATGATGAATACTATATACCGGTGATTAATACTTGGACCTTAGCTTGAACATTGCATCATGCTAATAAAAATTATTTCATTAACTACATTATTGAAATAAGGGGTGTATGAAAGTTTTGATTTTTTTTTTAGATTGTTAAAATAAATACTTTTTTCATAATACAATACATATATTTTAATTTTTGTTCATACACAATTGTGAATTATTTGCTTGATTTGACTAAACTATCATTCAAATTGAATTATTAAACAATTTCAAATTTTAGCATAGACTGTCGAGATAATTGGTATCAGTGTTTGTCATGTTTATTTTTCTTGAAATGTATGGCACCAGTGTTCTTATGTCGTCATTGAACACTTCATTCAACATTTCAATTCAATGTGCAATATTCAAACCAATGATATTTGTGTTGAGATTTTAAGATTATCCTTCATTTATAAGCTAGAAAAAATTATAAATTAGTTATTAAAATATGAAAATAGAAGTATTAAACACCACAAAATACTTACAGGAGACTTAGCGGGCTAACTAACCGTGATAGAAAACTACTTTGTTTTTCATAATTTTAACTTACTCTATGTTTTTGTATTAATAAAGTACAACAACTGTGTCTAGTCTAATTGGTTACAATTGTTGTCTTTGGTGGAAGAGACCATGGTTCAAATCCTCGCATTGATATCTTTTTATATGAAATAAAAAATTGATTGTGTAGACAAAAATACCCTTCCTACTTTCACTCTCGTTGCAGGAAATTTGAAATGGAGCAAATCAAACTCTTTAAAATGTACTAGCTTATTACCCGGCCCGTTGGCCGGATTACTGTATTATTACCCACTTGTGGAATGGGAGAGAAAGCAATACCCGGCCCGTTGGCCGGATTACTGTATTATTACCCACTTGTGGAATGGGAGAGAAAGCAAGTGAGAGTGAAGGGATTGGGATTCCACTTGATTAGGATCCACTAATCCGATTCTTCCCGACCCGCCCCAACCTAAAGGGTCAGAAAGAGTCAATAAGAAAATACGAATGGAGAGGATTAGTCATATATCTTGACTCTTCAGAAGTGGGTCAAACAGGATCAAGGTTGGGTGTGGGCAATTTTTAGCGCTAAGCAGAGTTTTAGGTTGAATAACTTTACTTAGGCCTAGAAATTGGTGTTGATGCAGACTGCAGTTTTTATTATACCATCATCAATCATCATTGAATTAGTCCTGGGCATCCCTCCCCGTTGTCGGTCTGAATTCTAATGATGGCTTCATTCCTTGCACCAGCCATATCAGCGAGTTGTCATCTCGAGCATGACTTGCCTATGTACAAATGATACAATTAGAGTATGAAACTGAATTCAAAGAAAAGGAAAAGAGAATTCTATCATATGCCAATAAATACACACATAATAATTGAAGCTAAGTGAAAGTCATTACTCGCACATCAATTCTAAAAAATTACAGACTAAACAATGGCTAGAATGGCACTGAAACTACCAAGAATCATGGACGAAACAACTTGTCAAATTAAATAATCCTTATACTGAAACTACCTTCTAACTTGAAATAAGACATGATCACAGTTCATAGCACTCTTATCACTATGAATTGGTTGCAGCTCGTCCTTATCACTGCCTCCCAAGCTCAATTCAAACAGAATAGAGACCGTTATGTAAGATAACCATATCCTTACTAATCATAATTCCTTTCTTCACTCCATTTTTGTCAGAGAAAAGAGTTATCCCCCTCTCCTGCATTTCCCTTTCCCCCTCTCTTCTCCCTCTTCTTCACAAACCGATCCCTAACCAGCAACAACAACAGAAAAATAGCCTTCGCATCTGCCATCTCCATCTACTGAACGCGTTGGTGGCAAGACAGGACCGCAGAAGCAAAATTTTCTAAAATCAAACTAAATTTTTTGAAGGAGACTCAACCACGAAAAAAGAGTAAAGCAACAATGCTAATAGTTCAGATGGTTGGTTTTGATGTTATACGTTGCTTTTGTTATGGTCTCCAGTATATCAACTGCAACAGAGATGTTTCCTCCAATCATCTTTAGTGCACGATTTAGAAGTAAGTCCTCTTGTTTGTGTCAAACGGAAACATTCATGGGTTCTTAACTCCCCTGTTAGTGTAAATGCAACAGCAGCAGCAAAGAAGTTTGACAACATAGCAAGCACCCAGGAAAAATGATACAATGCAGTAGGTGATATGTGTCTCAAAGGTTTTGAGTTACTAAAGTTCATGTTAAAAATAAACATAAATTAAAATGGATTATTATATTAAGCAAACATCCCCTCTAATCATACAAAGATCGGATATCCAATTCACAAACATTTAAGCCATAAAAAATCATCACACATCCACCACGTTTGATTGCCTAAATTTGGTTTTTTCGCAAAGTTATGGACACTTAAGGGTAACGTTCATGGGTAGTCTGTTTCATAACTCTAGAGAGCACAGTAAGCAGCCACCAGCCAGACACAGTGCGGTAGGCGAATATGATTCTCAATTCACAATTTCTCACCACCGGAAGTAAGAACAGACCATAATAAGCGTAGCGTTCATGAGTGGTCTGGTTCACAGCACTACTACACAATTTGTTAAAAAAGAAAGAAAGGTATTTAGCATCACGGCGGTACAACTTTTACAGGCCAACAACGACAACATGCTGCAACCACCAGAACTGGTATCACAACTCATAGGGAAAATCAAAAGATTTACTCTCAAATTAAGTAGTTACAACATCGAGCAATTGTCAAGCACATACACCATCACAAAAGTCACGGAACCTGATTCACAAAGCATTCAAACATTTGAGGACATTTCTGCAAAGGTACAACTTATATGTCTTTTTTCCAAGCCATTTCCATCAACATGCTAATAAATTTGCAATGCATAAAACAAACAGGCCAAAACTTGAAATTCAGCCTGTTTGACCGACCCATGCCAAATTCTAATTATTCTTTCCTTTTAAACATTCTATTTGAAAATAAAAAAATAGTGAAATAAAAGAGACAACTACAATTCGCCATTTGTACATCACTTATTCGGGAATAAAACCATAGAAATTCAAAAGGAACTGAAAATGTTTAGCATCGTTTTAATGTTTAAAATAACCAAATAGATCTTTATGTTTAGTTTTTTACTAACAAATACCAAACGATTCCCTATAAAATACACAATTATTTGATCATTATGATGTCAAATAATTATAAGAAAATATATTTGAAATTATAAAAATTGGACAAATTGGGTTGGTCGAGGTTGAACCATTGAATAAATTTAAAATACATTATATTTTAGTCACTAAGATATAAAATAATAACATAATATATATTATGCCAGACAAAATAGCTTGTTTTAGAATGACAAACTAATGATGTCCTTTGTTTTACTTGATGGCCAAATCCCATGTAGGTCAGGCCCATTCAACTTTTTTATTTTATGGTTAGCGGTTAGCCCATTAGATACCATGCATTAGTTTATTGTTAAATTTTTTTATTTTTAACAATGAAAAGGAGTATTATTTTTTCCTTTTCATATATATTTTATCACCATGGAGAAATAAAAGGGTATAAAGAAAAAAATTGACACTCTTGGACCCGTTTAAATCCGCATGTGTACCGTAAGTTGGCCCGTTCCATAGAGGAAAGAGAAAAAAATTGACACTCTCTATTCTACCCTTCCTACAAACGCTCCTAGAGCAGGGAATTTGAAATGGGGGAAGATTTTTTTCCACCCTGCTATTATATGTTTTTAATTTAAAAGGATACAACAAATGTACTTAGTGTGATTGGTTATGATCCCTGCCTTTCTTTAAAATGGTCATGGTTCGAATCCCAGTACGTACCTTTTTAATGAATAAAAAAAAGTAATTGTGAAGACCAAAATGTCCTTCCTACTTTCACTCTCGTTGCAGGAAATTTGAAATGGGGCTCCCGTTTTTCCCTTCGGCGTATTATAAGTATAGTAGACTAGCTTATTACCCGGCCCGTTGGCCGGATTACTGTATGTTACCCACTTGTGGAATGGGAGAGAAAGCAAGTGAGAGTGAAGGGATTGTGATTCCACCTGATTAGGACTGACCCACTAATCCGATTCTTCCCGACCCAACCCAACCTAAAGGGTCAGAAAGAGTCAATAAGAAAATACGAATGGAGAGGATTAGTCATATATCTTGACTCTTCATAAGTGGGTCAAACAGGATCAAGGTTGGGTGAGGGCAATTTTTAGTGCTAAGCAGAGTTCTGGGTTGAATAACTTTACTGAGGCCTAGAAATTGGTGTTGATGCATACTGCAGTTTTTATTATACCATCATCAATCATCATTGAAGTAGTCCTTGGCATCCCTCCCCGTTGTCGGTCTGAATTCTAATGATGGCTTCATTCCTTGCACCAGCCATATCAGCGAGTTGTCATCTCGAGCATGATTTGCCTATGTACAAATGATTAGAGTATGAAATTGAATTCAAAGAAAAGGAAAAGAGAATTCTATCACATGCCAATAAATACACACATAATAGTTGAAGCTAAGGGAAATTCATTACTCGCACATCAATTCTCAAAAATTACAGACTAAACAATGGCTAGAATGGCACTGGAACTACCAAGAATCATGGACGAAACAACTTGATTAAATAATCCTTATACTGAAACTACCTTCTAACTTGAAATAAGACATGATCACAGTTCATAGCACTCTTATCACTATGAATTGGTTGTAGCTCGTCCTTATCACTGCCTCCCAAGCTCAATTCAAACAGAATAGAGACCGTTATGTAAGATAACCATATCCTTAATGATCATAATTCCTTTCTTCACTCCATTTTTTCCGGAGAAAAGAGTTATCCCCCTCTCCTGCATTTCCCTTTCCCCCTCTCTTCTCCCTCTTCTTCACAAACCGATCCCTAAACCAGCAACAACAACACAAAAATAGCCTTCGCCTCTGCCATCTCCATCTACTGAACGCGCTGGTGGCAAGACAGGACTGCAGAAGCAAAATTTTCTAAAATCAAACTAAATTTTTTGAAGGAGACTCAACCACGAAAAAAAAAGTAAAGCAACAATGCTAATAGTTCAGATGGTTGGTTTTGATGTTATACGTTGCTTTTGTTGTGGTCTCCAGTATATCAACTGCAATAGAGATGTTTCCTCCAATCATCTTTAGTGCACGATTTAGAAGTAAGTCCTCTTGTTTGTGTCAAACGGAAACATTCATGGGTTCTTAACTCCCCTGTTAGTGTAAATGCAGCAGCAGCAGCAAAGAAGTTTGACAACACAGCAAGCACCCAGGCAAAATGATACAATACAGTAGGTAATATGTGTCTCGAAGATTTTGAGTTACTAAAGTTCATGTTAAAAATAAACATGAATTAAAATGGATTATTCTATTAAGCAAACATCCCCTCTAGTCATACAAAGATCATATATCCAATTCACAAACAATTAAGCCATAAAAAATCATCACACATCCACAACCTTTGATTGCTTAAATTTGGTTTTTCGCAAAGTTATGGACTCTTAAGGATAACGTTCATGGGTAGTCTGTTTCATAACTCTAGAGAGCACAATAAGCAGCCACCAGCCAGACACAGTGCGGTAGGCGAATATGATTCTCAATTCACAATTTCTCACCACCGGAAGTAAGAATATACCATAATAAACGTAGCGTTCATGGGTGGTCTGTTTCATTGCAATACTACACAATTTGTTAAAAAAGAAAGAAAGGTATTTAGCATCACGGCGGAACAACTTTTACAGGCCAACAACGACAACATGCTGCAACCATCAGAACTGGTATCACAACTCATAGGGAAAATCAAAAGATTTACTCTAAAATTAAGCAGTTACAACATCGAGCAATCGTCAAGCACATACACCATCACAAAAGTCACGGAACCTGATTCACAAAGCATTCAAACATTTGAGGACATTTCTGCAAAGGTACAACTTATATGTCTTTTTTCCAAGCCATTTCCATCAACATGCTAATAAATTTGCAATGCATAAAACAAACGGGCCAAAACTTGAAATTCAGCCTGTTTGATCGACCCATGCCAAATTCTAATTATTCTTTACTTTTAAACTTTCTATTTGAAAATAAAAAATAGTGAAAGAAAAGAGACGACTACAATTCGCCATTTGTACATAACTTATTCGGGAATAAAACCATAGAAATTTATGTTTAGTTTTTTACTAACAAATACCAAACGATTCCCTATAAAATACACTATAATTTGATCATTATGATGTCAAATAACTATAAAATATATATTTGAAATGATAAAAATTGGACTAATTGGGTTGGTCGAGGTTAAACCATTGAATAACTTTAAAATACATTATATTTTAGCCACTAAGATATAAAATAATAGCATATTATATATTATGCCAGAGAAAATAGCTTGTTTTAGAATGACAAACCAATAATGTTCATTTGTTTTACTTGATGGCCAAATCCCATGTAGGTCAGGCCCATTCAACTCTTTTATTTTATGGTTAGCGGTTAGTCCATTAGATACCATGCATTAGTTTGTTGTTAAATTTTTTATTTTTAACAATAAAAAGGAGTATTATTTTTTCCTTTTCATATATATTTTATCACCACGAAGAAATAAAAGGGTATAAAGAAAAAAATTGACACTCATGAACCCGTTTAAATCCGCATGTGTACGGTAAGTTGCCCATTCCACAGAGGAAAGAGAAAAAAATGGACACTCCCTATTCTACCCTTCCTAAAAACGCTCTTGGAGCAGGGAATTTGAAATGGGGGAAGAGTTTTTTCCACCTTGCTATTATATGTTTTTAATTTAAAAGGATACAACAAATGTACTTAGTGTGATTGGTTATGATCCTTGTCTTTCTTTAAAATGATCATGGTTCGAATCCTAGTACGTATCTTTTTAATGAATAAAAAAAAGTAATTGTGAAGACCAAAATGTCCTTCCTACTTTCACTCTCGTTGCAGGAAATTTGAAATGGGGCTCCCGTTTTCCCCTTCAGTGTATTATAATATGTGTAGAGATGTAGATAGATTATAAGTAGTCTAGATATATTGGAGTAGTCATAATTTATGTACTGCGATAATAATTAATTTTTTAAAAAATACACTAAAATAGTTATTTCGTCCATAATTTTAACCGCAAAATGATACATGTTGACTGGACTAACGTCTTTTGATGATGTGGCTATGACTTTGCCCAGTTGAAAATGTCTCATTTTTAATTGGGTTAATAGCATCTTATGCCCCTCTACTATGGTAAGTTAACAAATATACCCCTCTGTTATTATTTTGTACAAATGTACCCTTTTACTATTGTAACGTTACAAATATAGCCTTCCATCCCTATTTCTGTTAGATAACCCTTAAAGTGCTACTAAATTACCATATTGCCCTTTATCATCAATTATTGAATAATTCATTTTTCGGAAGGCAAAAAAAAGTAAATAAATATATTGACCATTCACTTCAGTCTTCACTCGCTACCACCTCCTACTTCCCTATTCCCTTCCCAGAAGAAATAAAGAGACAAATCAAAGAGGAGCCCGCCACCCCCATCCCCACTAGCTCCACCATCTGGGTTTTATCTCGAAGCGATCAACGGCGGAACCAACGGCTGGGCGTCACCTCCCGCCGGGCTAGATCTCTCTTCTGCCTTCGCTCTAAGAACTACTTTACAAAAAACAAAAATCCCCAGCGGCGACTACCTGCACTCCCTGACGGGATAGACTGGCTCAAAACATCCCAAAAATCGACAATAAAGGCTCCTAGGCCCTTCGTCGGACCCAATCGGAGGGCAGTCTCCGCCTCCTCAGGAAGAGCTTCGCTTTCGATGGAGGTTGGGGGTACATTCCCCGATGGGTGGGAGGATAATGAAATTAGTAAATTAAATTTACTTATTTCTTTATTTTTCTTTCTATGTAAATCGGTTGTATCCCAATAAAAGGGGAATTCAGTCATTTTATAAATTTCTCTTTCTACGTAAATCGGTTGTATAATAAATCCCAATAAAAGGGCAATTCAGTCATTTTACAAGCATTTTAACGGTTACTGGACGGAAACAGGGATGAAAGGGTATATTTGTTTATCACCAAAAAAGGTTATATTTGTTATGTTACAATAATAGGCGGGTATATTTGTGCGAAATAATAGTAGAGGGGTACAATAATAGAGTGATCACCCCCCCCCCCCCCTCCGAGGATCGTGACGGTATGACCGGTTGGCAGTATTTCATCCACAGTGTTTTTGGGGTGAAAGTACCAACCAAGGGGAGAGTTGATGCGACGGATCACTTGCTACCATTGAGGAAAGGCCAAGTATCAATCACTTGGTTGACGAAGTATTTTAGGGACCATCACGATTCTGAAAAAGATGGGGTGCCCCTAACCGAGGAAAGTCCGGAGCTGGAGAAGGAATGATATACTCGTGTCTATCTCATAGGCATGATAGAAGGAGTGTTCTTCTCCAAAAAAATCGAGCAATTTAATTAGCTGTGGATGGCTTAGGATCCTCCTTGGTAGTTGGGATGCGATGGGGGAGTTGAGTTGGGCATCCGCTTGCCTAGCTAATATCTACCACCATTTGTGCAACGCATCTCTCAAAGTTGTGAGGGAGGTCGGCGGCGCAATGTTCATCGTCCAGTTCTGGGCTTGGGAGCATCTGCCATGGATTGCATCGCTCCTATGTCCCGACAGGAATTGGGGTCCCGATCATCCCCTAAGACTCGAAGCTTATGGTTGTAGGTAAATTTCTCATACCCCCATCATGATTTTAATAACACAATTTTCCTTATTTTTTTAGCTTATTTTAATTGGGTGTATTTTTATTATAGTCTTATTAATAAGGCGGGTTGGAGCCTCAACATGCGACAACCTTGCCCAACACAAGTTGGTAGAGTATCGGAGGAGGCTAGAGCGACTTTGGGAAGGAGAGGTAACTAGAAAACTTCGGCAATTTATTACAATTCGAACAACAAGCAGGTACTCTCGTTAGACTCTTAGGAGAGGTTTACATCTCCTTAGAAACGCAGCCTTTTTGACAGAAAAAGGGGGGATCCGAGGATCGCTTAAAACCCGATTTCCCCAGGAAATGAGAGGACTATGATAATCGCTTAAAACCCCATTTCCTTAGACATGCATCTCTTTAGAAAGAGTCTAACAAGTGTACCATTTATTTGATATAAGATATTGTTCTTCTCCAAAATTAAAGCACCAATAGTGAGCTTACCAATCCACCACAAATTATCAGTAAGCTTCTTCCGCTTGAAATGATGGTTCCAGTTGCTCTTGAAGTGTCGTATGCACCACCTTTGGGACCATTTCCAGGCTGGATCCAAACCTAAGATGGCAGCTCTAATACCGGCGTGGTGATCAGAGATTATTGTCAGGTTCGTCCTCCTAGTGACGTGGAGCTGAATTTTTCGGAAAAACCATCCATAGCTATCAGTATTCTCTCCCTCAACAATGTCGAAGGCTAACGGAAAGACTTGTTTGTTTGCATCCGCCCCACTGGCAATCAGTAGAGTGCCCTTGTACTTGCCGGTAAGGAATGTGCCATCCACTTGGATCACAGGGACACAGAAGCCAAAACCATCAATAGATGGCTTGAATGCCCAAAAAAGTCGTCTGAAATGGCGTTTGTTACTTGGCTCTGGCGGTTGTACCTCTTCAACTTGGTATCGAGGGGAGAAAACAGTGCCAAGGTTAGACGCCTCCAGTGCCAAAATCAACCTGGGAAGGAATCCTAACATTGCATCCCTCGTTATGATTACGGCATCTAACTATGAGCCTTTTCGTGTTGGAATGAGTTGTGTACTATTCAAAATGTCGAGTCATTGCTTCAGTATCAATGGCATGCCGCACCTCCTTCTTCGAGCCAAATTGTTGGCCCTTCATAAACCCAGTGAATGGACCCCATATTGGAACCTCCGGCGGTTCCATGTCGATGTCGACCATCCAATTGCCGTCTGGAATGTGATTGTAGTAGGGGACTGGTACACTGTCATGAGCCACCTAATCATCATTATCTGAGTCTGACTCTGGTCCTGAATGATCAGCACCTTCAAGAGGGTCGGAGCTGTCTGCACTGACGTTGTTCTCTCCTTCTTCATCGGAGGGGTCACTGACTGGTGCTGGCACGACATCTTCCATCTGATCCAGCTCATGAAAGGCACCTTCATCAACTCCATAATGGTAGTTGTGAAAACTACCACTGCCTGATTGGAAGTTGTACTGGGGTTGGTTGGCATGGTCCGGTTGAACTTCTTCTTCATATGACGAGTAAGATTGATGATGACCTTCACCTTGCTCTTGGTACTGAAAATAGGAATGAGGATCATGGTAACTTTGGTAGGGATGATCTCCATATAGTTCACCTCCACCATGGATACCAAATGTTTGACTGTCTCCGGAATGACCTCCAATGCCTACGACCGACTCGGTGTAAACAAACATCTCGGCTCTGGAGAGATTATTGGACCTCAAGAATTCGAGCATGGCATCTACCTTATCCTGAGTGGTTATGAGATATTCCTCGTGCCACAACGACCCGCCTTCTCTGTTTGGATATCGGTACACCATACGATCAACTCTTCTCATGTCATCCATGCAAGTAACATTAGTACACATTTAATAGAGGTCTTCAAGCATTGGTCTGGTAGCGACCTTTATTTTCTGAAAATTGCCACCGACGTAGGTGACCCCCTTTCCGCTCTCTTCCGTGTAACCAAGCGTGAACTTTTGGAATGCCATCTGCAAAAAACAGTAGTTCAACTAATATCATAAAAATCACAATTCACAATAAAAAGTAATACAAAATAAACTTACGAGTTAACGTTAACAGCAAAAACACTAGAGAAATAGGGAGCTACAATAGAAAATTGAAAAGGGAGAAGGAGAGGTGTGAAGAGAAGAAGATTTCCCGGGCTGCCTTTTATAGGCAAAATCATCAATGAAATTCGCACCTTAGAGGTGCATTTTTCATCTGCCATGCAGCCCCATGTCTGTGAATCTGCATGGCTGCATGTCTGGTGTCTAAAAATAATTGACACACAAACCGCATTGGTTGGTGCGGTTTGTGTTGCCAAAACCACACCTTGAGGGTGCGGTTTGTTTTGGAGAAGAAAAACCGCACCCCCAAAGTGCGGTTTTGCTAGGTCAGGCCTAGACCGCATCTGGGCCATGTGGTTTGGTTAGGTCAGACCACAAACCGCATGGCCAAGATGTGGTTTTGGCCTAGAAAACTAAAATGCACCACCAAGGTGCGGTTTAATGACAAATGACAAAACGCACCAGGGGTGTGCGGTTTACATGCAAAACGCACCTGAGGGGTGCGGTTTTTAAAAAAGGGTGCTATTTTTGTAATTTCTACGGAATGAGTGCTATTTTTGTAATTTATTTTAAAGATGCTATTTCTGGAAAAATCCCAGCCTCATCAAAACCAATATATCTTTCAAAGTCAACCGCCTTTCATCTTTCCCATGTCTGTCCAACTCATGAAATCAAGCTCCTCTGTCCCCCTCTCCGAGACCCCTCACTGCCTTCAAATCCACCACGAGACCCCTCACCATTGCCTTCAGGTCCATCTTAAATCTAAGAGACTCCCACCCGGCTGTGAGAAAAATCTCACAACAAGAATGCCAAACAACTAACCTGGGTCCTCCTCCTCAACACCCACAATGCCACCGGTTGTTTGACCATCGTTGATTCAACAATGGTCTCCTTAGGCTCCGCAACAAGCGTTGGGTCAGGTCGAGTCGCACCGACGCTGACATCGACAACACTGATAGAGGGTCAGACATCAACGAGAACCCCACCCTCAGAACCTGGTTCCACTCTTACATCAAGTTCTTCCTCTAGCTATCGGTGTTGCTTCTAGGGTTCGAGGTGGGTTTGTTCGATTTCTTCGATTTGATTTACTCTGGCAGGTTTTCGGCAGGGTTTTTTCGATTTGATTTACTCGTCGATTTGGAGAGCTCGGATCTTCGAGGAGGCATATGTTTGGACTGATATTCTATATTTCTAGGGAGAAATATCGAAGCTCACCACATAGCGCCCCTGTTCCGCCATGCGATGATGAAGTTGGACGAAGTTCTAGGCGCAATTGAAGCTTTCCAGCTTTCCCCGATGGCAATAAAAAAGACAACTATGGGTGTTTTCCCTGCAATCCCAACCGACGAAAGAGGAAGATCGATTACCAGACTGAGAGGTGGAAGAAGTCTCGGTAGAAATTAACTAGCTAATTGCCCGGCCCTTGGCCGAATGTAGTCTCGGAAATTGACTATTTGATTGTAACTGATGTTACTCGTTAACATGTATGCGGCGACGGCCGGAGGTAGGTCAACAATACAACAATAATATGATGGAAAGTCATTATCCCATTGCATTACAAAAGAAACAGTAAAACATAAACACTATCATGGACAATCCAAACCAAGCCAATTAGTCTTAAATATAGCTAGTATTGCCATGCACCATGATGCCCCTAGAGTAAACATGAACAAATCAAAGGAATGCTTACCTGACTCCAATTGTCGATGGTAAAAATGGAAGTCACCAAGAGATTTCATAAGAAAAATCCAATATAGATTGCCCTTAGACCAAAAAGCACAGTGATACAAAAGGCGATGAATCTCTGGCTGAGAAAACAAAAACCAGCAATATCCAAATCAACTCGATGGAATGCGTCGGTCAGTTTTTTTTTATAAATAGTTTTGTTAATTAAAATGACAGAAAAAAGAAAAGAAATACAAAGCATGCAATCTGCTTTAGAAATCTCATATACAAACAAAAGAAACAGGCAAGCAATATATGCCTGGAAGCACCAACAGATAATAACTTATGTTAATATACCTACCACCGTGAAATCCTACCAAATTACAGCTCTGTACTTTCTTTCTCTTCAATCTGTATAAGCCAATCGTCATGAACTGTCCCCATTATTACGATTCTTATCCTTCTCGACAGCAAACACACTGATTAGTCCACTCTTACTCCTTTTTCGTGGAAGCTACTTGACATTTTGCATCATTGCACATTAATTCAAACAACCATTCCTTGCTGCAATTTATGGCTTGGGGTAATATCGCTTCAGTCATACTACAAATTTATATGAAATGAAAGAAATGACCATTATAATAGCCTTGTAAAATTCAGAGTACTAATGGTGATTACTCTCTTCTCCTCGGTGGCTTCGGCAATAAAATGAGATTGATGACTATCTCTACAAACGTATTTAATATGATCATTGTATGACCTTTTGTATAAACCATTTCTGTCTTACCCATTTTCGCATCACAACTCCAAGAGCTAACTTGTTGGGGTTCTCTTCTAGGTAAACAACTTGTATCAACATCATGCATGAAAATAAAAATTGCTTTGGTTGAGATACTATCAGGAGCTTATGATGCACTGAAGATGGCTAAATTGTTTCCCAGGCATTGTCAACTCCCAATCAATTTGATGTGGGTCATTGCTCTCTTACCATCTAAATTAAATAGGAAGCTCAGGTTGGCCTCTTTTATAGCTTCACTTGACAATTTATTAGAGGAGATAAAATCACGATTCACAATTCTAGAACAACCACCTCATATAATACAATCTTATGGAAACAACACTAATGAAGCACCCAAATTACAATTCCGTACATGTTTCCTATGAGCGGGTGCATGTGAAAATTAGGAAAAATATAATGATTAAGGAGAGAGCTTACTTGGCACCCGACTTTGATGAGCAAAAATCACGTCAATAAATTCCAGGTGGAGATGTCCAATCGATCGGGTCTAGACATGCGTATATATCAGCATGCTATACTAAAAACACAAAGAGTTCGGTTTGTCCTTCCCATGACAACATATTCTCACCATGTATTTATTCCTAGCAGAGAGAAGGATATCAATCCATCTTGTATCTGCTCCAATTATGGTTATCACTCGTATTTTTTATATTGTAGTAATTAGAACCCCACTTTTAAATCTGGAAGCAAGTGACACTGTCACAAAACATCATATTGTAAAAACTTATCTGCAATCATGAGGTTATTTCACTCAAAAGAAACCATGTTTTATATGTTGAAGATCAGCATTATAGCTTGAATAGTTTAATTCGGAAATGATCTCAACTCTTACATATAAATTTTGTGTAAAAGTGGTATGATTGAAGCTATTCCCTATGTTAACACTAATTAGAATAGTCTTTGTTTACTAAAACTAACCACAAAAACATTTCAAATCGGAAAAATGATGATACTGAACAGGAGTATCATAACAAAAGCAACAAAAAAGTATAGCTATTTATCTTTAATCATCTCAAACGTCAACCTAGATGATCAGCCAAATGAACTGATGTTAAGAGATCACACATTACTCTCAAAGAAACTAAATAACCCATCAGTTAGCTCTCCAAGCAAGAACACTCAACCTTTCGATATTTACCCCTCCGAAATTGCTTTACGTAACAGTATAGATGGAGGAGGTTAGGCGGTTGTCGAGTCCGATGGGAAGGTTTGGAGAGACGACAATGGTTGAGCGTTTAGTAGATCGGGAGCCCGGGACACTGTTTATCTTTAATCAACTCAAAAGTCAACCTAGAAGATTAACCAAATGAACTGATGTTAAGAGATCACACATTACTGTCAAAGAAGCTCAACAATCCACCAGTCAGCTCTCCAAGAACACTCAAACTTTCCACATTTACCCCATCCGAAAATTGCTTTGCATAACAATATAGGTTGAGGAGGTCAGGCGGTTGTCGAGTTCGGTGGGAAGGTTTGGAGAGACGGCGATGGTTGAGCGTTTAGTAGGTCGGGACACCATTTAGACCCATTTACATTAGTTGCACCTTTTCAATCTGCCTTCGACAAACCAACATCACTCAACCTTTTCATATTTACCCCACTTTTAAAGACACATGTGCCTCATATTCAATCAAAACTTTTATGTTCAAAAATGTTGTTGCTTTATGGTAGTTATATTATTTAAGTCTATGTCAAGATTTATGCATCGCTTCTACACATTCAATACTGCAATTCGATGTGCAATATTTGTACCAATGACATTAGGCTTGTGATTTTAAAATTATTCTCCTTTTATAAGATAAATAGAAATAGAATTAATTATTAAATTCAAATTAAAATAATCAAAGTATAAAAATAGAAGTATCAAATACCAAAAATATATTTAGGGGAGAGTTAGTGGCTTAGCTAACTATGATGAAAAATTCATATGATTTTTCAGATTTATACTTCTTGTATGTTTTTAATTTAAAAAGTTTAAACAAATTGGTTTAGTGTAACTAATTATGTTTCTTGTCTTTTCTCAAAGAGATCACGATTCAAATCCCATCACCAATGTATTTTTCCTGTAAATAAGAAAATAATAAATGACTGTGAAGACAAATCTACCCTTCCTAATTTTGATATGGATGCAAAGATTTTCTAATGGGGGAAACACCTTTCCCATTTCACTATTATATTAGGTTTAGTGAAAGTAATCTGGGTGGTTGAGCGTTTAGTGGGTCGGATACTATTGGGTCCGTTTACATTAGTAGCGCCTTTTCCATCCGCGTTGGGCAAACCAACAACACTCAATCTTTCCATATTTATCCATCTAAATTGCTCTAGCGTAACAATGGAGGCAGAGGAGGTTATCCGGCTATTGAGTCTGATGGGAAGTTTGGAGAGACGACGATGGTTGAGCGTTTAGTGGATCGGGGCACTATTTGGGCTCATTTACATTAGTAGTGTCTTTTCCATCCGTGTTCGGCAAACCAACATCTCTTAAACTTTCCATATTAACCCCTCTCTTAAAGACACATGTGCCCCATATTCACTCAAAAGTTCTGTGTATAAAAATATTGTTACTTTATGGTAGTTATAACAATTAAGTTTATGTTAAGAATTCTACATCGCTTCTACACATTCAAGAGTGCAATTCGGTATGCAATATTTGAATCAATGACATTTCAGTTGCTAAACATGGTGGAAAAGTCCTATGATTTTTTAGATTTAAGCTTCCTGTATGTTTTTAATTGAAAAGGTCACACAAATGTGTTTATTGTAACTGGTTATGTGTCTTATCTTTGTTCAAAGAGACTACGGTTCAAATCTCATTACTGATGTATTTTTTCTCTAAATAAGAAGTTAATAAATAACTGTGAAGACGAATCTACCCTTCCTACTTTCACTCTGGATGCAGGAAATTTGAAATGAGGCTTCAAGTTTTCTCATTTGGCTTTTATTTATTGTGTAGACTAGAAAGAGAAAGATAGTAATTAAAAAAATTATCTTTTAATATGATGTGGCATCAAGGTAGCATGATTTGTGTTCATGTGGCGACCACATCAGTCTAGCATCCACTTAACTGAGAGAGTAATTGACGACGTTAAGTATTTGACGGAAATGGCTAAATTTGTCAAACAAGTTTAAAAAGTGTGGTTATATCTCTGTATATTTCAAAAAGTGGCTATTATTGTAAAAAAAAAGTGGATAGTTTGGGTTATTCATGTATATTTTGCCATTATGAAAAGTAACTAACTTTCTCCCAATCATTTTTAACGGATTGTATCCTTTTCATTTTAAGCCGTTATTTCATTTTTTACAGATAAATCAAGTTAATTGTGTTCTTTAAAATGACATTCACTTTGACATATTTTGAAACAAAACAAATTGAGATATTTATTATCATTTTATATCATGCGATAGTGTTTGATAGTACATAAGATTTTACCACGTGGTATGGAAGTCAGGAAGTGTATCATAGTAGTATGAACATAGCATAGTGTAGAATGGTTTATTAACGAGCCGAGCTCGACTCGACTCGGCTCGTTGACACGCCAAAACACAACACCAAACTGCGACCAAGTGTAATCGCAGTCCGGGAATGCAGTAACAGGCAAGTTCTATTATCAACCCGGGGTCTAGATCTACTGCTTACTCCGTGATTGTCTATTATCTAGCCAACTAAGTCGAGTGATTTGTGTTTAAACTAAAAGCAGTAAGAAAGCAGGAAATTATTCGGTTGTCTCAAGCAGGTAAGAGTCACTCGGGAATGAGTCCCCCTAGCCCCTTAGTTAGGTTCAATTGTAATTTCCCTGGGTTGATTTACTGTTGATTAGACTGCGGAAGATCCGACAGTAGCTTGGAATCTCTTAAGCTGACCAAGCCCTCTCAGTCTAACTACCCGGCAGACGACTAGTCTTCACCGGGATAGAAAGCTGAAGCAATAAGCACAGAACTCCACTACTGGAATTGAATTCCAGTACAAAGCAGTAAACTGGCTAACTCTCGTATAACCAATCTCCTACTATCGAATGAAGAGGCTCTAACAACCTAATCAGATTCTATCTATCTCAGGTTGCAGCAGAAATCAAGAAAAGCTGATCAGACTTAAATCAATTCAATAAACATGCATCATTCGATTAAAACCAAACAGTATAATCATCCCAAGTCATTACAATCAAATCCCTAACACCAGGAACTAGGGTTCTTCATACCCAAGTGAGAGAAGGGTTCTACTCCATAGAGAGAGAGAAGAAAACAGTAATCGGAGTAGTCATACTCATAATGATGAGGAAAATCTGCTCCGGGATGATGATTTCCACTCCTATGACGATCTCCAAGCTCGATTTGACGAAACCCAGCTCCAAGATAGCTTCTAGGTGGTGTTCTTCGTACTTTCTCTCTCTAGGGCTCTGTTTTTGCTCTGAAAATCCGATTCTCCCCTTTTTGGCTTGAAATTGGCTGAAAAACCAAGATTTCCCGACTCACACGGGCAGGCCACACGGCCGTGTGGCTCACCCAGTTGCCCGTGCGAGTCGAAACGCAGCGTATCATTAAGTTGGCCTTCAGCCATCCCACACGGCCAGGGTCGCACGGCCGTGTGGATTTCCTGGGATGCCCGTGTTTGCTCTCGGCAAAAATCACACGGCCACAAGTGCAACTTGCACGGCCGTGTGATACCCATGGCTGCCCGTGTGGCTTCCTTAGGTCCTCGCCATGCGTCCGATCTTCGTCCAATCGACCCCAAACTCGCTCCCAAGCCTCCATTCACGTACTAGGACCTGAAATATCACAAACAAGCACAACCTAGCGTGAAATCGGCCTAAAACACGAGAATCAACACCTCAAACGGTGTAAGAACAGGGGTAAAAACATGTGTAATTAACGGTCTATCACTCGTTAATAAACGAGCTGAGCTCGAGCTTGACTCGTTTATTAACGAGCCGAGCTCAAGCTAGGGTAAAACTCGACTCGGCTCATTTGCAGCCCTAACAACCCCCCCCTTAAACCGGCATGCTAGTTAACAACAACGTGGGAACTAGGCTATGGTGTCGGGGCCCGAGTGAATACGACCTTGATTGCCACTATATGACAACGCTATTTTAGATTAAACTTGGCCTAGGATGGGGTAGTTATTGAGACATGGAAACTACTGACAATGATCTACATGGAATGAATCGATTAACCATTTTGGAGCCGTTGTCGGGGACCCTCAGTAACTATCGAGTTGTTAGTTTAGCCTTTATTTTCTCTGTGTTTTCTCTGTTTGTGTTTTTTTTTGTTTTTTGTTTTGGGGTTTTTATAGTTTTGTTATCCATCTTTGTACGTCACGGGTTGTTGAGTTTGTATCTTATAGCACTCTTTTATGCGAAGGAGGAAATCTTTGGAGATAGTACCTCTTGATACAGAAATCGAGAATCCTTTAAAATCTAAGAAGAGTTGCGAGACATGAATCTCCTCCAATGACGGATCAAAAACGTCAACCTCAAGTTCCACTAAGGCCTAGAACAATGGGTTCTTAATCAAGGCCAAGTGTGGATAATGTTCAATCACATATTCTTCACCCACCGGTGCCGGACAACAACTATGAGATAAAACTGTGCACTATTTCTATGCTTCAAAGTGCGGTTCAATTCAATGTGTTGATGAGTGAAGACACTCACGCACATATAAAGTCATTCTACGAGTTGACGAATGGAATTAAGATAAACGGGGTTCCACAAGAGGCAATTTGTTTGAGGTTATTCCCGTTTACTTTAAATGGAGCGGCAAAGCAATGTTTGAATAACCATCCCCATCACTCCATCACCTCGTGGGCAGATCTATGTGATAAGTTACGTTCTTCGCAATGTATATTCCACACTCTAAGATGACTCTATTGAGAAGCGTGAGTACTATGTTCCGTCAAGAGGAGGATGAGCCATTGTTTGAAGCATAGGGAAAGGTTTATCTCACTTCTACTCAAATGTCCACACCACGGTATTGCCGATTGGTTGCAAGTGGAAAGCTTTTACAATGGTTTAACAAGGGAGTCACGAAACCTCATCAATGCAACTAGTGGAGGTGCCATCAGGAACAAGGAAATTGGTGAGCTTCAAAGACTAATTGAAGAGATGGCCCTAAATAGCTACGATTGAAGGGCAATCACGAGGGAACAACCCATATAGCTCTACATAGGGTTGGAGGAACCATCCCAACTTTCTTTGGTCTTCTCCGACGGATAGGAAGCCTACGAGGTTTCAATCTCAAGCTCATGTGCAAAATACTTATCCAAGTCTAAGTCAACCTTCGTACCAAGGATCTTATCAAGATCAAGGTCGACCCTCTGATGGTCGAGTTTCTAAGCTGGAAGACTTGGTAGGTCAATTTGTTACACACACCACCAAGAAGTTTGAGGCTATTGAAAAATTCATAGGGAGCACCACGGAAAACTTCTCAACTTTGGAAGCGGGTCAAAGAAATCAACAAGCTTCGATTCAAAATCTCGAAGGCCAACTAAGCTCACTAACACAGTCTTTCATCAAAACCACAAGGAACTTTACCGGGAAATACCAAACCTAATCTTAAAGAGGGTTGTAACGCGGTAACTCTATGGAGTGGCCAACCTCTTAAGGAGGTCCCTATTCCAACCTCGAGGATACTGGTAAGAGAGGTTCAAAGAGAAGTAGTGCAAAAAGAAGAGATATTTCGAGAAGAAGTGAAACCCCCTAGCGAAATCAAGATTGAAGATGAAGAGAAGTCTAAGGTGACTCAAGTACCTAGTTTACCAAAATCTCATCCTAGACGGTTATTCGAAAGTGATCTACATCATGAATGTGCTCCATGGAAAGATACCTTGAAGAATTGAAGGTAACTTTCCATTTCTTAGGCATGGTTATGAAAATTCCAAAGTATACTTAGTTCTTGAGAGAGATATTGTCGGGAAAGAGGCAAATGGAAGAAGTTTCTATGGTCACTTTTAGTGAAGTTGCTTCGGCAATCATTGGATGTGAAGGCTTCCCACCGAAGTTAAGAGATCCGGAAATCTTCAGTATTCCATGTTCGGAGTCAAAATTTTTTGGAAACCGCTAGCAGATTTGGGATCTAGTATCAATATCATGCCTACAAGAATATACAATGAGTTGGACCCTGGACCACTCATACCTACTTAAATGAGGATTGAATTGGCAAATAGGTTCGTTGTTGAGCCAAGGGGAATCATAAAAAATATTTTAGTGAAATGTGCTCATTTTGTTTATCTTGTGGACTTTGTGGTTCTCGACACGGAAGGAAGTGATGCATCGATAATCCTAGGCCGACCATTCTTAGCTACGACAAGGACCATTATCGATGTGAGTGGGAGCAAGATCACATTAAGGTTTGGAGAGGAGGAGATAAGCTATAAGATCACTCCAATCCCCAATTTTCACAAGTACTACAAGTGGGAAGATGTTAAGATGGATTGTGTGTCGGTCACACCACCTTCAAGCCCCTAGAGAATGGTTCAATATGGTCTCTCATGTTGATTTTCAAGATAGGATATTTGAAGGAATGGATGATTCTTGCAAATTTAAGAAGAGACCGGGGAAGGAAAAAGTTTCCTTTCAAAAGGACTTTTCAAGAGTTGTTCGAAGTCTCTCAACAAGCCTTGGAGAATAGAAGGGAACTTAGAAGGTTCGTCGTTGATGAGAGATACCCCAAGGGACAAGTTCGGAAGAAGATGAAGGAACACAATGTGAGCACGCTAGCTACTATTCTCGGATACGAAGAATCCGGGGAATGCTATAAGCCATTCACAGATGAAGGCAATTGTGCAAGGGAGCCTAATCGCTTTAATCATGAACGTCATTCCTCGGACATGAATTTTGAATCGCAACCACCAGATGAGGTATCCAGAGACTCCATGGTCTTCATTATGGGACTCCACCAAACTTTAGTTTCACTCAAGTGTAGGGGAGCCTAGAGAATTGATCAATGGTCTTTGGACGTACTTTTTATGGTATGTGATGTTTGGATTAATGGTTTGTACATTTTGTACTACTTGTTTTGAAGGAAAACTTACAAGAAAAAGGGAATGGGGCGTGGAGAGAGTTCTTCTAACATGGAGCGTTCTCGAAACTCTCATCCTCGCCAAGACCATCGGAAGAAGAAAATCAAATCCAGATCAAAGAAAGTAGTTATTGAAGAATCAAATCCACCATCACCTCACTCCATCCAAATAAGAGACTTTCCTCAAGAGAATCAAGCCATGTTAGAGGCGGTAATTTAAGACCAAACTATTGTGGCTTCAAGGGCTTCCTCTAGGCGAGAGTACATGTCTCAACTGGATACTTTTCAGTTTTCACATAGCTTGGGATTGAAGATGCACTCTGCTCCAAGATTCAGAAGTTGGAGTGGTTTAAATTGTTATTCTTTCAAGAAAACATCTACAGGGTCATTAGCACTCTAAACATTCAAGATATGCGAGGTGTTGCCGACCTTCAAGACAACATCCAAGAGGAGAACATCACCAACTGTCAATCCGTGAATTTACAAGAGCCATGGTTATTTACTCGGTGGATTTCGTTGACTCGCGGGATGGTTATGCTACCTTGACAACGGAATCTGACTTTCCATGTTTTAAGCCCTTTTATTAATCTGAAGTCAAGAAGTCCAACAATCAACCGTGGGATGTCAAGCTATCAAAGGCTAGTGAGGTGAAACCGGAGTGGCATTGAGTCCACCACGTGATTGCTATGTCCGTGGGAGGAAAGAACCGAAGCAAAGGCAATCTAACTGCCCGATACGTCATTTTCTTCCAAAGCATGCATCTACCTCAATCACTTCACTTTAGTTTGGAAATTTTGTCCATCTTCAAGCGTTATGAAACAGACCATCACTCAATGCCCTTCATGGAGGAGTTTTTGTCACTCGTCTTGCAAAGTATTTCAGAGTCGATTTCTTGGCCATGCAATATTGGTTGGACAGTAGGACCACTCCTACCTATATCATTCCATATCTTGAAATCCAGAATTAAAGTGATACATTTGAATGACGATGTCATTTGGGGAGCACGTGAACTTACATTTTCAACCACAAACACGTTGGACATGGAGGGTACCGTGTTTTGTCTTGCGGAAGCTACGGCGATAAGAGCGCGAAGAACACTAGTCAACGTGGAAGGACAATTCGAAAGCATGTATGAGGGAGGAGAGGCGGACCCATCCACTTCTCATCTGGTTCCCCCAACATTCAACCATGCGAGGGATTTTAGAGTCGAAGCAAAGATAGCGGCAATCCTACACAATCAAAGGAGGGAGAAGGAAGCGCGACTATATATCATGGCGTGCATCCATGCTATAATAAAGAAGATGGATGTCCCAATTGAAGATGTATCGCCCCAACTTGTTCGCTCACCTCCCCTTCGCCATTCCAAGAAGAAAAGGAAGGAACCTTCGTTGAGGATTAAGTACTAGGCATCCACGGCCTAAGTTCTATATTTTCTTTTTCTTTGCTTTCCTTTTTCTTTAAACAAATGTTTAATTATTGCCCCCTTTTTGTTTTAATTTTCGTACTCTAAATATTATCGTACTAGTAGTAAGCGTACTTATATTATCTACTTATCGTACCTATGTCTTATAATCGTCTTCCTCTCTTTCTTATGCGCTTTATCGTTGTGAAAACCAACAGGAAGACAAAGACCTACACTTCTGTACCTTCACCAACCCCCAACCCGCCCTATGGTAACCTTCATGATCTTCTCTTTTGAATCTCCCACATTGAGGATAATGTGTTGCTCAAGTGTGTGGGAGGGATCTGTGTGAATGTTTGAATGATTATCATGATTGTTTGAGCCATGAATCACTAGTATCCTCCCTTGATTTTTAATGTAAGACATTGAATGGCTTATTGATTATGTTTTGGAACCTAGAATGCACTACCCAAAAAATTCCAAATTTGAGGGATCCAAAACACCTTGTTCCTTGCAACTCCCTACTCAATATGCTTTGAATTGATAGATGATTGATGTGTTGTGTTCGCTAGGGAATAGTTGCATGATTAGAGTACCGGTGTATGAGGGATTTTAATTTCTTCTTCCTTTTTGGTGAGTTGATAATGTTTGCTATTTTAGGAAGGACATGTGTTTGGGATTCTCCATCATTTTTTAACTCGAAACTTTTACAAATTTGTGCTTATTGTTGAAAAAGTCTTTTGAAAAGAGTTTCTCGCTGATAATACCGCATCCCAATCATCTTTCACTATTTACCATCACCCAAACATCTTTCCTCCTCACGGAATCGTATGGCAAGGTACAAAGTACCTTTTAGCTATTCAAGAGACTTCAAGCTCTCATTTGTCAGGCTGGAAAGTGGTGCTCAGGCTAAGACGAATCTACCCATCAACTTCCCCACATGTGACCTTGATAGGGAAGGCAATTGATCCATCCGCTCTTGGTCAAAGGGAGAGATGCTTGCTTGCAAAAGAGTTTGCAAAAGTTTTGTGCAATGCGCGTCAACGTTTGAAAAGCAGGCCAATAAAAGACAACTCCTAAATCAAAAGAAAGAATAATTCGCATCCTCAAGAGTTATTGTACTTAATTGTTGTTGATAAGTCCCTCGGTGCACACCTTGAATGTTCGTCCCTAGGTAGTAAGTATGGTCCTCACCAAGGAGTTTGTGTGTGCACAGTAAGATTATAGTAACATTCACTCATCTTTGTCTACTCTTCTTTGTGCAATGAAGAACTAGAGTGCATCCTCCGTTGATTTGTCTATCAAGTTGCATTGGTTTGCATCATCCGTTGAGTAGGTTTGCTTGGGGACAAGCAAGCGCCTAAGTGTGAGGGAGTTTGATAACACACAAATTGGTGTTATTTGTCCTTCATATTTAGGTTTGTCTTGTGCTAATTTGTGTGCATGTGCTTGAAATGAATTCAGTTTTTAACTTCTTTTTCTTGGAACTATATATCAATCAGAAAAACAAATGCAGTTTTGTGTTATATGCTTTTGTTGGGAGATGAATCATGAAGAACACACCTACTCTACCCTCCACACCCATCTCTTGCTGAATGATTCAAATCATGTGAAACGGGTAAAATACCTAGGGTACCACTAAAGTATGAGAACTGGGGGCAACTATACCACTTAACTAAGAATAGGGCATCGCGTACCATTGAATTCTATTATATGTGCACCCGGTACCACTTAAGTTTACTACTAAGTACATTTCGTTAAAGTTGATAGTATATTCTTGGAATATTCCATTTTCTAAATTTCATAAATGGTCCTTCTACTTTTCTTATTGTAAAAAAATCATTTGGACTTATGAAAAACAACATTTTTCACTGTTTAGTTTGAATCCTCTTCTGAATACTTGATACCAAACCAATTTTTGAATATAAAATTTAGAATAAATTATCATTATAAGCATTTTCAATTATCATTATGGGTTCTAATAATAGAATAATTCTCTAAAGCAAATATATCTTATGAATCCTATCTCGATATAAATAATCAAAGGATGTTATATTTAGTTATCTTACATCATGCCGATGTTGTCTAATTCTCCATGTTAAATTTATTTTTGATTCTCTAATATTATAATATAGATGTTCCATAGTAGTTAAATTTACTAATTCTAATTTTCTTCCTATAGTCATATTTTCTTTTCTACATGTTTTACTAAATGTTGTAGCTTTCATAGTTTATTTATTACTTGGTTAATTTCCGTTTTAATTTTTTTCAATTACTGGAATATGTTTAATTCTTTCTGATTGTGTTTCATTTATCCTTCTTTGGATTTGATGTATTCATGATCGATTAGGTTCTACTTTAACTGTTTCTAATGGTGCTTCTAATTAAATTAGGGGGATTAAATAGATATTATAATATTGAATTTAAATATTTATTATTACACTCTAGTATATTTATTATTACTCTCTAGTATATTTCTTATTCTTCTTTATATTCATTTATTATTTTTACTAATTATCTTTTTTATTTTAAAAAGATTAGTCATTCTAGTAATACTATGTTTAGAAGGTTTTCCAATTTTTATATTTTATAAAACTTGTTGAAATATAATTTTGGATGTTTTAAGAAGTTTTAAGTACCAAAAAATAGTTAAAAGTTTGGGTTGAATAGAAAAGTAGACGGATGCACATTTGGTGACTTTAATGGTACAACGTATTTATATTTTATGGAGCCTTAATGAATGAGCAGTGCCAGTGAGCCAGTTGGCATTCTCTCCGGAGCAACACAGCAACATGGGAAATCACTTTCCTGTGAGATATCAAATTCGATTTCTGTAATCAACCAAACTAGTCACTTCCGGTGTCAAAATGATCCAAATTCTCATTGAAGATCATGATTATGTAATCAACATAAAAAAGAATGGGGACTCTAGTACATTTGCATCAATTCTGTAGCTTTTCAACACAATTGCTAACCCCGAAAGATGCTAATAACAAACATAATGTTTTCACTAGTTTGAAAATCAAATAAGATGTGATCTCATCTCACCCAACAGAACTCACTACTCCAGTTCTTGAACAAGGCAGATTGAACAAGCAAAAACGGCTCTCAATCACCAGTTCCGTTTGGAGTTCTGCAGTAAATTCTACTCCTTAGCCTGCCACAGACAACAAGTAGGATGCTGTTAACGAAAAGGGTTTACGTTTTAACCACCTAGAAGAAGCGGTGTAACGTTGGGCTTGAATTCATTCGCACGGAGTCTAAACATGCATAGGAAATGTTCAATGATCCACAACACAAAGATGCATATTTAGATGATATATTGGCAGCTCAATTCAGCTCACAAGTTTAGCTTCTAAGAATCAGAAATGGCTGTTTGGATTGTGCCCCAACATAAACTACACAACTCCACCATTTTCCCACGATAAATGGTCTCCATTCCGAGAACTACTCCATACAGAAGCACTTTAGATCTAAATCAAACACCCAATTAAATTGATCCAAAATGCAGCTCAACCTAAATGGAGATCCTAAGATCCCTAGTACGTCCATATTGTACCAGTCTTCATGAACACATAACAGAGACACAAACCAAAAACAGAATAATATACAAGACACAGAATTCTACACGCATCATAGATGATAATGCAAAGCTCCTCCAGACTTTAGGCAGGCGTAGGAGGCTCTAAATCAACAAGTAATTCAGCCCTCTCTCATGCGATACAATCTCTACAAGAACGATATAACAGAAGTGTTTTCCAAACGCCAGCCAAAACATAAGCAACAAGAGCAGTTTCTCAGAGAATTCTCAATTCAACACTTCCCGCCAATGCAGTCAAAAGCGCGATTCTACGTAAAAGCATTTTGGTGACATAGATGCGTAAAACCCTAAGCTTTTAAGCTCTAAATCGTAGATTTTGACTACATTTGTTAAGGGGGGAAACGATTCTACATATAAGCGTTTTGATGATCTAGAAGTGTAAAATCGTAAGATTTTAAACTTTAAAGTGCGATTTTGACTGCATAACCCGTCAAATAAACACAGATCAACAGCGAATTCTCGATTCAAACAGCGGAAAGCAAACTAACCTGAGAAGCAGTCGAGTTCTGCGGAGTGATCGACTCGAGATTGGACACTCGAGCTTCAAGAGTCTCCATCTTTTGCTTCACCTGCAAGACACAAGGGATAAGAAAGCCGCCCTTAACGGGGAAGGCAGAAACACAGACGGTTGATGGAGAAGAAGACAGGAAACCATACGTGAGAAGAAAGAGCGACTCGCTCCGCCCATAGATCTCTGCCGATGAACTGCGCAATCGCAGCTCCCGACAGCGAAAACCCCACCGTGAACCACACCAATCGAGTCCTCAACAGAGCACTTCTACTATGCTATATAGCATTGGTGCTTTAATGTACAACTTGAAGTTGTACCATAACATTAAATGTATAAGTTTAGGTTGTACCATAAAGGAATTTGTATCATTATGTCATGGTACAACTTTACAACTTGAAGTTGTACCATCACATAAGGTACAAGTTTAAGTTGTACTATAAAAGAATTTGTACAAAAAGTATAGGTACAATCTGAAGTTGTACCATAACGTTAAATGTACAATTTCAAGTTGTACCATAAAGGCAAAAACCTATAGCACCAATGCTATATAGCATTGTAAAATTCCTCGTCCTCAACATTGTTTTCTCTTTTTGTTCTTCTTTGTCTTTCTCGCCTTTCTTCTTCTTCCTTCCTCCTCTCTTCGCCAAAATTTTGCGGCATTTTTTTAGATCGAAGGTGCGTCAAAGTAAGAACCAGAGAGCTGCTGCTCCTAGTGGGCTTACAGGCCGAATTCCAAAGGTTCAAGGCCCAAGGCCCACTCTCTTTTTTGGTCTGATTCTCTCATTGCTTCCTCTCAAGAGTCAAGAGGTATTCGAACTTGGAAGAGATGACCTCAACTTTTACCAAATGGATAACTTTCTCGTCAACATTTAACAATGATAAAAATGGTCTCTATTATGAAATAACAAGGAAGAGAAACATACACAAGAGTAAGAGTAGAGACACAAAAAGAGAGGCGGAATAGAGCTCTCTTATTCATATATTTCTTAGTACAAGGAGATCATCTATTTATAGACACACATCACATAACCTCTACATTCTTACAATTAATATACATGAATGTGAGAAAGAATGTGAAATAGAAATGGAGGGGGGTTACATGTAACACCCAATTGTGCATCTAATGTGTCATATGGAGAAATAAATATAAGGTGATGAGTTACATAGAACTTGTAACATACCATGGAGCATCTAATGTTTGGTCATCCATAATAATAATAATATTTTCATAACACTCCCCCTTGGATGACCATTAGACATGAATATGCCTCGTTAAAACGTTACTAGGAAAAACCCTGTGGGATAAAATCCTACTGAAAGAAAAAGAGTACATAATCATCATAATACGCTATCTGAATCTGCCTCGTTAAAAACCTTACCAGGAAAACCCAGTGGGAAAAACCATGGTTAAGGAAAAAAGAATGCAGTGCGTATATGCTCCCCCTCATGACAACATCAATAATGTTGTGAACAAATCTTTCAAATATTATCATGGTAAGCTTCTTAGTGAACAAATCTTCTAGATTGTCACTTTATGCATGATCCATTAGGACCATTTTCTTCATACATGATCTTCAAGATCAGTTTCTTTGAATATAATCCGCAACCACAAGTCATTTAGACGTGTTGGATCACAAATCTTAACCAAACAATTCATAACAAGTCTCATGAATTGTTGACCATTGTGCATGATCAGATGATGTTGCTATTGTGATTTCTTTGGAATCTCCATGAGATACTGGTACGACCATAAGTAAACAAATTACTCATCTATGATCTTCATCGTTACCAATAGGTAACAAAGTATAACTTAATGAAGTATAGCAATATACATTTTCGCTCTAACGACATTGGCATACGGTACTTCAGGACCTAATAACTCGCTTCTATCTCAAGGCCTAAATTGATCTTTGTTCACTTCTAGTGAGCTTATGATCATTTGGATGTTGAACGTATGCAATTTTTTCCATACAAAATTGTTCTTTCACTTTTCCGACATTGTCGTCTTGATCCAAAAAGAATCTTCTTAAATCCTCCATGTTCAATTTTCTTTCTTTAAGCAAACCATGCTTTATGAAGCTCTTCTGGAGTTCATATCAACTAAAACATATGAGATCATTATAAAATAATGTCTCGACTCTTTTCTTCCAAATAACTATAAAACTTAGCTAACACAATTGTATGCAAACAATTACTTCATAACACAAGGTCACAAGCAAAAGGCACGTCATACACACAACATCACTTAACCAAACCACATTCATAAATCAAACTCATAACTAAAATCACAATATCACGCACATAAGCCTATATGTCATTACACAATCACACATGCCAAATGCAAATGCTCTAATGCACTTTATTCGAATTTAATCACGCAAGGCTTATTCGACCACTTCCTTTAGTAGATATTCACTTAGATGAATATACCATATTCATCCATTTTATCTCAATACATATAAGGGATTGTTTTATCGATCGATATTGTTCTCGAGAATGTCACATGTTGGCTTCTGGCAAAACTAATCCTTCAGGGCACTACAAGAAAATACATCTTCGATCACGGGATTTCCCTTGACGAAACAGCCATTTCCCGTTACTGAATCCCTTAGCCACGGGTAGATTCCCGTGACAAGATTGCCCGTGATTGAATGTCAATTGTCATGGGAAATCCCGTGACTAGAAATATAAAATTACGGGAAAATCCCATAATAGAAGATCTATTTTGGCACGGTATTTCCCGTGACAAAGTATTAGACACGGTAAAAGTCCCCGTGACTGAAATAGATAATAGTCACGAGACATCCTGTGACTAATTAACATATTTGTCACGGGATTTCGTCTGACGGTCACGGGAATGTTCGGGATGTGACCAAGTAAAAGCAACAGGTTTTGTTCCATTTGTAACGGTAAAGCCCGTGATGAATAGTTCTTACTGATCACGGTTATTCCCGTGATAAATAATTGTTACCTGTCACGGGAAAATCCTGTTATTATTATTAGACATTAATCAATGATGACTAGTCACAGTATATGTTGTGATGGATATTAGCTATAAGTAACATGAAAGTCCTGTTATAATAATTAAGAGATAAATCTCACTAGAAACAATTAGGAAGTCTTGGTAATCCACATATCATTTACTCGCCAACGTTAATTTACAATTCAGAAATCTAATTCTTGAAGCATTTTAGTCACATTGTACCTATATCATTACACATTGTACCTATCTAATTGATGATATCACAAAATATCAAATGCTTCAACAAAATAAGCTAGAGTAGTTTCTATCTTTCTTATAAACAAAATTACCATTGCACTCCACAACGTGCAAGGTCGAACTACTCTTGTTATGCTTCACCTTGGTTTCAGCCACCAACTTGTGTTGCAGTTCTGCATTAAAAAAAGAGATTACAAAGATTAGATTAGTTAAACAACACTATAAAACATGTACCAAAATCTTACATTAGATATACAATATGCTTATCATATGCTCCAAGAGCTAGACAATGCTCCATGGCAACTTTCCTTCCCCTTATCCCTACTGTATGCACTACTAAGACAAACAAACTTAAGCAAATATACTGAAACTCTTATGAGATTGCAAAGGCTTCACATTACACTCAATAATGGGTAGATATTCGGATCATTGTTATGCATTCTCCGACATTTGGCCAAAAATTTATATAGTGCATTCATTGCCACAACCAATAATTCTAGAGCCAGTAAGAAAGAATCAGCTCTGTCCAAACAATGACAAATGACTGCTCAATAAAAGGCCACAAATTGAGTGTTACGTATCTACTTTTTTAAGTAACACCACTGTCCAATAAACAAAAAAATGCAGCTCTTTAAAGGTCATTAATTCAGTGTTCTAAAACTGCTTTCCTAAGTAGCAATACTCTCCAAATAAGAACAAAACAACAACTCAATAAAAGGATAGGAATTCAGCATTCTCTAACCAAACAACCAAAACACAGCAGCTCATCAAAGAACCATAAATTAAGTGTTCTGAAATTACTTTCATGAGCAACTACACTCTCCAACCACAAAAACAATGACAACTCAATAACTAGCCAGAAATTCATCATTCTGAAACTGTTTACATAGGCAACCTCTCCAGACAACTAAAAAAACAGCAGCTCAATAAAATGATAGAAATTCAGTGTTCTATATCCAATCAACAATAAATAGCAGCTCAATGAACATATAAAAATTCAGTGTTCTAAAGTTGTCAAGGAGGAAGAATTATACGTACCTAATGTTGTCTATTTTGACTACTTGCGAACATCTCTTGCAACTTCTTCATTTCAGCCTTCATATTGGCCATCTCTTCAGCTTGTTCAGAAACAGTACCCTTCAGTTCGATGACAGACTGTTGAAGAGCTTCCTTTTCTTCATCTGACCGTCTTAATTGGGCTTCCAAATTCGCATCCGTTGCATCCTTTGTGGAAGTTGAGCTCTTTAAATCCTTAGGCCTCAAGCCACCTCCAAAACAAATCACATGACCACGCTTTTGTTCTCCTAAGATTGCTTCTACCACTTCAAGTGTAGTGAAGTCCGGATTTGCTTCCATTATCTCAAGTATTTTAGCCTAATCAAGAACACACACCACAGTTAAAATAATCAAGCAACCTAAGTGATTAGAGACAAGAATTTTGAATAGAAGTTACATGTCTTTCATTTGCTGCATCATCTTTTATCATGTCTCCTTCTTTATAGGTCTCAAACACTAGCTCAGCTACAGTTGGAGGTCTTCCCAACTTCTCTTCCAACAAGCAACACATATATATAATAATATAATACATGTTAGAATAAAAACAAACAATTTTGGTAGCATGCTGTCTTTGTATTCCTGTTACTTTTGTTCTTTAATTGATACATAAGCATTAAATAGAGTTTGGATTAGTAGACAACTAACTTCCGTAACACTAGAGTAACATATATATAATAATACAATTACAAGTAAAAAACAAGGAATTTGGCAGCAGGCTGTCTTTGTATTACTACTATAGTTATATTACTTTGGTTTTTTAATCAATACAACAAGCTACTAAATATAGATTGGAAGTTTCAGAACATTCAAATTCAAAATAACTTAAAGGATGAAGGTAAATAACAAATACCAAATCGAGCGCAATTTGTCGAACGGGTCTTCTTCCACTATGTTGATTCATTGTTTTCAACGCTCTGTTCTCCTCATTGGTCTTGCTCATCTTCTATATAAAGAGAAAATTGAATATCAAATAAAATATCAAATCCATTGAGCTAAAGCAGAATGCCAAAGTAGTAAAGTATGATGATATTACCTTAAATTCTTTACAAAGGAACTTTTCCTTCACGAGCCACTCCCAATCCTCTTTACTTAGGAATTCCGGAACATCATTGAGGATGTCTCCCACTCCAAACTGACAAATTGGCATAAGCAGGGAAGTCGTTGATTGTCCACAGTAAGGAAGCTCGCAGTTGAAAATTTTGCTGCTTTGATGCATCAAATGTATTCACACCTTCTTCCCACAAACTCTTCAAGTCTTCTATTAAAGGCTGCAAATATACATCTATCGCATCACCGGGACTATCAGGACCAGGAATTAACATTGAGAGAATGAAATTTGAGGGCTTCATGATGATCCAAGGAGGCAAGTTATAAGGGATTAACAAGACCGGCCATATACTATATGGGGTTTTCGAATTCGTGAATGGCTGAAAACCATCGCTAGCAAGAGCGAGTCTCACATTTCGCGGGACACTTGCAAAGAAATGGTGGCTTTGGTCGAATTATTTCCAAGCTAGCGAATCCGCCGGATGCCTCATAACCCCATCCATTGCCTTGTTCTCATGATGCTAGCGCATTAGGGAAGCAGTCTTAGTGGACATGAACAACCTTTGCAGTCGTGGTTTTATTGGGAAATACCGCAAAACCTTTTTTGGGATCCTTTTCCCATTTGCTTTGCACACTACTTCTCCACTGTGCTGATCAATTTTCCATCGAGACTCTTTACAAACCTTGCAAGTATCAAGATTGGCATCATCCTTTCTAAATAACATGCAACTGTTTTGACATGCATCAATCTTGACGTATGAGAGCCCAAGATCCTTAATGATTTTTTTTGCTTCATAATAAGAATCCGGCAAATTAGAAGCTTCAGGCAGAAGCTCTTCTTTCATCATTTTGAGCAACATAGTAAATGATTCGTTGCTCCATTTGCCTTGAGCCTTGATGTGAAGGATTTTTAATAGTGTTGTTAATTTGGAGCTCTTGCAACCATCATACAATGGTTGTTTCGAATCAATTAACAACCTATAAAACTTTTCTGCTTCATCATTTGGTCTCTCATTGTATGTATCCTCCATATCCATGGCGGTTCCATTATCATCAAGATCAACATTAGGATACAGATCTCTCAGCATATCAAACATGTTATTTGACTTGTCAGTTGCTTCATTCCATGACCCCAATGACTCACCCAGCTTCTCCCCATGGTGACACCAAAAAGTGTAATTTGAGGTCATTCCATGAATCAACAAATGTCTCTCTACACTTGCACGAGTTCCTTGTCTCCCGTTGAAACATTTAACACAAGGACATCTAATTTCCTCTTCTCCTTTATTCATTTGAAATGCATAATCTAGAAATTCTGTAACCCCATTTCTATATTCCACATTCAACTTGTTGCTCACAAGATTCATCCATTGTTTACTAGGTGCCATTTCCTAATGTACAAAGAAAACACGTCACATGTTGTATCTTAAAATTTGAATATTGGTTTATTTTGCAAAAGGATCCTAATTTCATAAAAAGAGGCACAAAGTCTTCTAAATTCAACTTTTAGTTTCTCATTTCACCTTTTAAGTTCAAATTTTCATTTATAAGTTCAACCATTAAATTTTAAGTTCAGCTTTTGATTTCTAAGTTCACTGTATTATACTACTCCAACTTCTTCATTCACAAAGAAAGGAGGCAAACTAGTAACAAAATATCATGTATATAACTAGATCTAAAGTTAAAACTTGATGTTTGGAAACAAATTCCATTTCCTCGTACCCCATTATGGAGTAAGAGAAAATTCATATAGGCAAGGAAAAAATAAAGTTAAGAAATGCATACCAATAGCTTAGTAGCAACAGAAGCCTCTTGTCACCACCAAACCCAAGATGGAACTGTATGTGGACAAGACTACTAACAACAAAAGGACCCACACAAACCTGCAATCATAAGTTTCATTTATCATAATCAAGTTTGATAAATTTACACTAACACTAATCCATGACCTGTTACTTAATAGAGACAAAGTATTATTAGAATGCGAGAAAACCATGTAGAAAGCAAGGATCAAAGAGGACAAAAAGATAATTGTCAAGAGAAAGAGGACGTATATAAAATGTGCAGCATCCTGCCAACGAAGCAAACAAACAAAAGAACCAACAAATAGCACGAGCTAGATGCAGTCAGGCGGGCTAATAGCTCCAAGCCACTTCGACTGAAAAAGGAAGTAAAAACCATCAAGAAACAAATAGCATCCATGCACAACCCTCAAAAGAAGACAAATCAGTTTGTATGTATATATCTTTTTATAAAGATGATTGATGCAATACAAGAACATAACAAACATAAATAAAGTAGCCAAGAAAGAACAAAAGAAAAACAACATTGAAGTGGCCAAGAAAGCCAACCGCAAACCAGAAATAGGGCATCCCACTCTCGCTAGAAAACTAAAAACAGGGTACTTTTTCTACTACCCCACAACGACCATCAGGCCACCCATGCCTGGACAAAGACACCAAAAATCAATCGATCATCGTCGAACACAACAACCTTCGACCTCAAATTGAACAAGGACAACTCGACAATTGAAACCAATTTATCTATAGCAATAAACAAGACCCTTGCATCTTGCTGAACACAACAAGAAAGGAGTGATAAAAACTAATGCAACAAGGTTCCTATAATAAACCAGGTAACCTACAAGCTTCCCCGATTCAGAACGCTCATTAAACCTCAATTCTAGCGTTCTGACCATAGGGAAATGCTTGGGCCAAAATGCATTAGTGCATATTATGAGAATATCAATCCAAAAAATAAAGCCTTCCCTGGGAGAGAAGTGAAAATCAGTTTACAGTTATACCTTCAAATACTAGCTAAGCCCCAACTTGGCACCGTGAATCCAAGAGTCTCCCTTCTGCAACTAGATACCAACCACCAGCACCAAAAAAACCTACAAAATGCATAGATTTATTAGAACCAACCATGCTTTATTTTCATCTAAGTCAACCATAAGGATAAGGTAAATAAGCAAACCTTAAGTGTGAAGATGAGTTTGTATAGAGGCAAGTAGATGATTTTTCATCAAGCGGAATGCGAAACTCATACAGGGATCGAGCAAGCTGTAAAGAAGAAAGAGTCAGTAGCAAAGGAGAATCAGGGGCTTAGTGGTCATGGTTCGTTAGCGCCTTAAAGTTATCAACACTGCATTTTACAGTGTTTGATCGGCAGGTCTTGCAGTCTAAAATCAGCACAGCTCTATCACTACCAAATTAATCCAAATATGCTTAAGCTTTTGTGGAATGTAATACGGTTCGAGTTATCGATCACATCAGCACAAAGAAACAAAAAGGGTTTTAAAAACCATCATTGTTGGATTAGTGGTCCATAAACCATCCTCTCCAATGAAGATCCACCTCCGCACTCAGTAATTCCATATCACCACCCCCCACCGCCAAATTGTTCCCAAGCTCGATTTCATCCAAACAAACAAAAGAAATGCTTCCTTTTTCTTTAGTACTTTGTAGTACATCAACCTCTATTCTCAGGATCCCCTGCTCTCCGCACAGCTACCACACACGCAATGCTACTATCCAATTGAGCATTATCAACCCGATTTTCCCATTAAATATTGAAGAAAAAGAAAAGAGCTCCCTTCTTGGATTTCATCTCTATAACACAGATCCGTCTTTTTAGCAATCATGGTTTTGCTTCTCTCGACACATGCACATATGAAAAGGGTGGACAGGGAAGATGAACGCCGACATACCTGGAGATCAGCGGCTTAGTGGTCTGCTCTCAGCTTCTCAACTTCCCCAGCTCGACATGCTTGCAGCTGAGGGGCATTCCATTTAACAAAGGGCGGCACGATATGGTTTAAGGAAGGAAACTTTTCAATCCTTACCCTCGAGACTGATTCGACCTTCACCCGTTCCACAAAATGAGTGAGGTGTGTTCCATTTTACAGGTGATAGGAACGATTGAATGGAAGGAAGGAATGACGGCAATGGGGGACGAAACACCGTTGATGGGAGAAGGAACGAAGGGATGGATTAAGGGATGCAGGAAACGGGGAAAGGAACGACGTTGATGGGGTAAGGAACACCGGCGATGGGCAAGGAACAAGGAGGCTGGTGATGGGGAACGAACAAGGAGGTGGGGAGTATCTGATTTCGAGCTAGGGATTTTGGGAAGCCAAAATGAGAAACCAGGTTCACTTTTCTTTTGTTTTAATTTTTAATGATTTTGGGTCTCATCCTTTATTTCATTGGCCAAAACAAAGTCCCACTTTTCTCAACTTTGGAGAGAAAACGAAAAAATGGGAGGCAAATGCATTTCGTTTACCGCCAAGTATTTTGGCTTCATCTGTCACGAGAAACTCTCACTCTATGATTACGGGCTGATATCCCATTGTAAATCAAGATTGTCCAGCTCAATTAATTAGGGGAACTATTTCCCGTGACAACCGTAAAATATTTAGCAATGGGAAAAATCCCGTAATTAAAATCCCGTTATGAAAGATCAATTTTCTTGTAGTGGGGGTTTTCTTATAAATATCATTATCATGGGATCCATACAAATAGGCTATCACAATATCTACCAAATGCAAATTTCATGATTTTTGAACTGCCAAACTATTTAAATTGCACAACATAGTTGCATCCACCACAAGAGAGTATGACTCTTCATAATTGATGTCAGGTTTTTACCAGAAACCTCTCACGAGAAATTGTATTATCTCTCTCGCAATTTCCATACGCGTTTGCACAAAACCTATTTGTATCCCATTAGTTTTACATCTTCAGGTGTAAGGACTTCTGGTCCAAAACTTATACCAAATAGCCTAATGCTTTCTTTTATATTGGTCAGTATATATTCCTTTGCATGCATCAATAGACTTTTACTTTTGATCCTCTTTGTATCTATCACGTGCTGTAGCATAATCAAAACCCTTGTCGACAATAAATACACTTCGGTTCCAACTTTTTTCATACAAGCCAATTAATTGAGATCTCTTCATTTTAAAACGTTCAGGCACCTACTATTCTTCTGGAACTATGATCTCAATTTTATGACTTGACTCTTCTAGAGCTAATTTATCCTCGAGTTTACCATCTTAATTTATAGCTCCTTCCTTTCTCGAGGATTTTTATCCTTGGAACCGATTGCTCTACCACGCTTCATGAGCTCGTTTAGACTCATTAGATTATCCAATATGGACATCAATTTGTATTGGAGCATTCACAACTGGGCATGTGACATAATCACTCCTTTTAGTGAGTAAAAAGGCGTTTGACAATCAATACGGTTTTTTCCTCCATGAATCACCATATGAACTTCGGGTTCATGTTTCTTCGTTTGAGGATTAAAATGAGATAATGATGATTCCAACTCACATCTATGCCCCAGTGTTTACTTTTCTCCCCCTTAACGTTCGAAAAGTAATTCATCAAAATGATGATATTAGCAAAAAGAGTTATGAACAAATCTCTCATTGCAATGGACACCATGTCCAACATGAGTTCTCATGGAACTCATAACGTGTTATGGTGGAGCAATTGGGATGTATTCTGCACAACCAAATTTTCTAACATTTTTAAATGTTTGGTACCTGACCATAACCATTTGTATGAAAGGGGGGAACATATGATAACTTGTTGGCTTCATGCGAATTAATGATATCATATTCCTCGATAAGAGATCGATGGACTTAGCTTGTTCTCATAAGAGAAGTTTTGTTTGATTGGATAATCATCAAAATATATCCATCAATCGACAACCAACCTCGCAAACATCAGGTTGCGGTTAGATAACAGACATATATGACGATATAGTTGATGCATCAATCAAAATCATAAAATTCATATATGATTTGCACGGTGAGTGTATTTTTCTGCATACACTTTTATAAAATCTCAACATATTCAATTATTTTCACAAGTGAGTATATTCTCCTCGAGGCATTTATCACATAATTAATCCTTTGATTGATGAATTCTCTAAACTCTCACTTAATTTTCGTATGATATCTCAATCATTTTTTCCGCATTTGTATCCAGGATGGTATAACCGGATATGCAAAAACAAAAAGTTATTCAATCTTGTAAACTTCTAGTTTACACTTTCATATGTACTAATATACATGTAGTACAAATTTCTCCAGTTAAGTATATGTTCTCTTAGAACACATTTCTGATGCAATATCAATTATGATATTCGTTTCTGCGAATATCTTCAACTGAATTATGAATTCGGTAATACATCTTCAATTGACAGTTTAGTTCATTCACGTCTCAAAACATTAGCTCTTCTGGAGCCTTCACATATTCTTGTACTACATTTTGGCCATGAGGCACCTTCTGATTCGGTAAACTATTGTAAGCGCATATACATAGTGATAAGAATATTTACATACTATGAATATCACCAATATATTGTTTAGTTACTTCAAGTAACAAAACACAATCTCTTCCGGAGCTTTTTCTTACTTTCATACTATATGATATAATACCAGTATTGACTTTTGCGAATATTCACTCTATACAAAAGCATACAAAATAATAATAATAATAATAATAATAATAATAATAATAACAACAACATATATGTGTTTCATAACACATTCTGGCATATGAAGGTTACGGTATATTATCATGACTTTTGCTACATGAGTTGTCATCCTCATCTATAATTATTTTATCTTTCACTTCCAGTGAAAAGATACATTTGTTGATTGTCGTTATCCAAACAACAAATTATATTAATATAATGGTGTGTCTCGATCCATTCACTTTTAAGAATGGTTTGTTTCATTCGCTTCCAGGAATGAAACAACACCCTTTGGATCATATTATATAATATTTCTCATCACAAGTCCAATACATTTTTCACCTTTAACTAACAAGAAATTAACTTACACTTTGTAAAACCTCTAAGATAATATTGCTACTGCAGGAGCACATATAGATTTTCATTTTCCTTTAAAATGATTCTTGGACCAATAAAAATTCTTTTCATACATCGGGTACAAGATCAATGATTTTTTCCCCATCGCAATGGTAACTCATATTCCAATATTTTAGTTCCCAGATCCACTTCTTTCATTTGACACATTTTTTCTTCATTTTTCCACTTCGGGGGAAAATGAGATCTTTAGACTTTCATTTCTCTATATGTCGAATGTAGCGATCGATAAGTCAACCCATAATGGTTTTGCTACTACAGGAGCAATTTTCATTATCTGATAATGTCCAAGCACAAAATCCATGTTACGACATCGACATATATAAAATAATATGAACAAATAACATGATCAAATAATCCCTCAAAGACAATGAGATAGATAAACATACTAACAAGAAATGGCATGAAGATTTGCATACCTTGATCGTGTTGTGATCTTACTCAAGTATATGTGATTATATAGATAGACAATGACCAACCATTACTTTGGCAGAGCTCGTGCTGATAACGTGTTATGAAATAACAAGGAAGAGAAACATACACAAGAGTAAGAGTAGAGACACAAGAAGAGAGGCGGAATAGAGCTCTCTTATTCATATATTCCTTAGTACAGGGAGATCATCTATTTATAGGCACACATCACATAACCTCTATATTCTTACAATTAATATACATGAATGTGAGAAAGAATGTGAAATAGAAATTGAGGGGGGTTACATGTAACACCCAATTGTGCATCTAATGTGTCATATGAAGAAATAAATATAAGGAGATGAGTTACATAGAACTTGTAACATACCATGGAGCATCTAATGTTGGTCATCCATAATAATAATAATATTTTCATAACAGTCTCAACTTTTATAATAATAACTGGTATGAGTAGGAGTGAACAAATAACCTGCAAACTGACTTATCTGTCCAATTTGACTCAACCCATTTGTATTTATTGCTAAATTAAAATTTAAAATTGGGTGAAGATTTTATTTTGTACAACTTGCATCTATTGCGTTGGGTGTGGATTTTGGGTCACGCAACCCATAGAATCTGACTCAGCCCGTGTTCCAAATATTGTCATAAATGTTCATAATCAAAACATATTTTTAAGAAACTTGAGATATTTTATCATAATTTTCTCTTGTGATTCACTAACGTAATAAATTGTTCTACTTAAAATTTAGATGTATATTTAATATAGGCTACAATTCACATAATTTTTTAAGTGTATAATTTTAAAAGAATGATATATTATGAATCTGTTCACTAATAATCATTTTAGTTTATTTTGACAAACATTTGTGAGAAATACTAGACTTATTTTGAAGTAAATTGTATTTCATTAAAATCCAAATACCATTTATGCATTTTGATATTTTCATTTCGGTTTATTTGTTTAAAAATTTAATTAGTTTGTATAACTTTTTTATGGGAATTAGTTTATATAACTTTTATTTGTAGAATAGTTCTCTTTTTTTAGTTGGGTTGGGTTTTTAATTAAAAGTATCTCCGACCCAACTAGGAATGGCAATGGGTAGGGTCGGGTGCGGGTTAACCCTATACCAACTCCTAACCCGCCGGGTAGAGCTTCCTAAAATACCCGACCAAATAACCGCCGGGTATGAAAATGATGTAACCATACCCTACCCACCGGGTAACCACGGGTACGAATCCTAAAATATGAACTTATACACATATATGCAGATACATACTGTTGTACATTAAAAATTCTCAACACTTGTAATTGTTCTAGCTTCAACAATCCACACAAATAAAAACAGCAAACACATAATAATTGTTCTTGCTTCAACAATCCACACATAAACAAAAACAGCTGATAGACCGTTATTTACACATGTTTTTACCCCCGTTCTTACACCGTTTGAGGTGTTGATTCTCGTGTTTTAGGCCGATTTCACGCTAGGTTGTGCTTGTTGGTGATATTTCAGGTCCTAGTACGTGAATGGAGGCTTGGGAGCGAGTCTGGGGTCGATTGGACGAAGATCGACGCGTGGCGAGGTGTCAAGGAAGCCGCACGGGCAGACCGGGGCATAACACGGCCGTGCAAGTGAGCAAGGTGGCCGTGTGATTTTTGCCGAGGCCAAACACGGGCAACTCATGAAATCCACACGGCCGTGCAACCCTGGCCGTGTGAGATGGCTGAAGATCGACTTAATGGCACGCTGCGTTTCGACTCACACGGGCAAAGTGGTGAGCCACACGGCCGTGTGGCCTGCCCGTGTGAGTCGGGAAATTCTGGTTTTTGAGCCAATTTTGAGCCAAAAGTGGGAGAATCGGATTTTGAGAGCAAAAACAGAGCCCTAGAGAGAGAAAGTACGAAGAACACATCCTAGAAGCTATCTTGGAGCTGGGTTTCGTCAAATCGAGCTTGGAGATCGTCATAGGAGTGGAAATCATCATCCCGGAGCAGATTTTCCTCATCATTATGAGTATGACTACTCCGATTACTGTTTTCTCTTCTCTCTCTATGGAGTAGAACCCTTCTCTCACTTGGGTATGAAGAACCCTAGTTCCTTGTGTTAGGGATTTGATTGTAATGACTTGGAATGATTATACTGTTTGATTTTAATCGAATGATGCATGTTTATTGAATTGATTGAAGTCTGATCAGCTTTTCTCGATTTCTGCTGCAACCTGAGATAGATAGAATCTGATTAGGTTGTTAGAGCCTCTTCATTCGATAGTAGGAGATTGGTTATACGAGAGTTAGCCAGTTTACTGCTTTGTACTGGAATTCAATTCCAGTAGTGGAGTTCTGTGTTCATAGCCTCAGCTTTCTATCCCGGTGAAGACTAGTCGTCTGCCGGGTAGTTAGACTGAGAGGGCTTGGTCAGCTTAAGAGATTACAAGCTACTATCGGAACTTCCGCAGTCTAATCAACAGTGAATCAACCCAGGGGAATTACAATTGAACCTAACTAAGGGGCTAGGGGGACTCAATCCCGAGTGACTCTTTCCTGACTTTGAAAACCGAACAATTTACTTGCTTTCTTACTGCTTTTGCTTTAAACAACAATCACTCGAATTAGTTAGCTAGATAATAAATCATCACGGAGTAAGCAGTAGATCTAGACCCCGGGTTGATAATTGAACTTGCCTGTTACTGCATTCCCGGACTGCGATTACACTTGGTCGCAGTTTGGTGTTGTGTTTTGGCGTGTCAACAGCAAAGACAATATTAGAACCAGACCACATCAAATGCTCACTGCTTAACTTATGCTTCATGACATCCATCAAGGCATCATTAGTAGAACAATTATCCAAGGTAATCGTAGACATCATATTTGTTCTAGCTTCAACTATCCACACATAAACAAAAACAGCAAAGACAATATTAGAACCAGACCACATCAAATGCTCACTGCTTAACTTATGCTTCATGACATCCATCAAGGCATCATTAGTAGAACAATTATCCAAGGTAATCGTAGATACCTTTGTGTCAATATCCCAAGCAAGTAAAGTTTCAAGAAGAGCCTGAGCAAGCACCTCACTTGTGTGTGGGCAAGGAAAATCGACTACTGGGTAGGGTTAGGGCTAGGGAAATTGACTATTTGGTTAGCGGGGCAGTTATAACAGGGCGGATATTATCGATTACCATACCTGTACGCTACCATTTATTTTGAAACTGTGGATTACCCGTACCCGCCCCTTAACCCGTCAAAGCGGGTAATTACCCTCATTGACCGGTTACGGTCGGGTAGGGTACCCATGGTTACGGGTTGGATTGACATCCCTAGACCTAACCCAATTATAAACAAACCGTAGAGTTCTAAATTTTTGGGTGGGTTTGAATTTAGTATTTTTCAAAACCTTAATGTGTGGGTCGGGTGATTTGGGTCTATTTGTACACGTTTTACCCCCTTTATCCTTGGATGTTTGAGGTACTTTTACTCCGCGAGGTTCGGTTTTACGCTAGGTTGTGGTTGTTTTAAGTATGTTTCATATTCTAGCAGGTGAAATTAACCCATGGAACGAGGACCATGGGCTACTACATGACTCCACGGGCGGTAGACATTCAACTGACCATTTTGCATCCACCCGTGGCCGCCAACAATTTTGAGATCAAGTCCAGCCTCAACACAATGATCCAAAACAATGTGAAATTCCATGGGCTTTGAGATGAGTCTCCGAGGGAGCATGTTCAGAGGTTTATCGAGATTGCGTGAAGTTTGAAGATCAATGAGGTACCCGAGGATGCTTTGAAGTTGAGGTTATTCCCCTACTCTCTAGCGGGGAATGCGCTCAGATGGCTCAACAATAGACCACCCCTCTCGATTACCTCATGGGACGACTTTCTCAACAAGTTCATGGCCCGATATTGTCCACCTTCCAAGACGGCGAAGTGGCACAAGAAGATCACCCATTTTTCCCAAGAGGAGGATGACACATTGAAGAATGCATGGGAGAGGTATTTTGACTTTTTCCTACAATACCCACATCATGGATTTGAAGAACAGTTTCGGATTGAGACTTTATATGACGGTCTCCACCAAGAAGACAAGATTCTCATTGACTCTCTATGTCAAGGGGAAGTTGATGAACAAGACTCCACCCAAACTAACCCAATTGCTTGAAGATATGGCGACACAAGGGTATGATTGGAGTTTGATGAGAAGTGGTGTAAGGGATGCCAAGAGAGGAGTACACTCCACGGAAGTGAGTCCTCCACTTGCCTCCAAGATTGACCGGTTGATTAATGCTATTCTTGAAGATAAGAAGCAAGGTAAGAAGTTGTTGATGGCATGTTATTGGTGTTCAAGTACCAACCATGAGATTTCGGAGTGCCAATTGATGAAGGAAGCAAGCACCCTAGAGGAGCAAGTGAGTTTCATCGCTAATGCTAGGGGGAACAACAACCCCTATAGCAACACTTACAACCCGGGGTGGCGGAACCATCTGAACTTCTCTTGGTCTTCCTCAAGCAATCCAAGACCCCCCCGGCTTCTAAGGACCAATGGGAAATTATCAACCAAGGCCTCTTTTTATTCAAGGCCACAATTTCAAGGCTCAAACTTCGAACAACCATTCCCAGTGCAAGGTGGTCAAGAGTACCAACAACAACAACCCAACAAGTTTGCAAAACTTGAAGACCTAGTTACAACCTTTGTGAGTACAAGCTCTCAAAAGTTCGAGAAGGCTGAGCAATTTATGGATGTAGCAACAACCAAGTTTTATTCGGTTGAGGCGGGTCTAAGAATTCATCAAGCGAGTCTTAAAAACTTGGAGACTCAATTTGCAATCTTGTTGGGATCCTCACCCAAAGACCCAGGGGAGCTCTACCTTCCCAAACGATTGCCAACTCCAAAGATGAAAACACTGGTTGCAACGCTATTCTCCTGAGGAGCAGGAAGATAACTCCGAAAGTTGTTGCTAAAGAAGTAATCGAATAAGAGAAGGCTCCTCCAACGGTCGATGATCAAGAAGGCACGGAAGGGGAGGAAGAAGAGAGTAATAAGGCATCGCCAACGCCACCACAAGTGTCTGAGTACAACCTCCTCTTCCTTTCCCTACAAGAGTGCATAAGGACCAATTGGAGGCGGAGTGTGGGAAGTTCATGGAGATGCTCAAGAAGCTCAACATTACCATGCCTTTCTTGGAGGCAATGGTGTACATGCTAAGGTATGCAAAATACCTCAAAGGGCTTCTTGCAAAGAAGCACAAGCTTGAAGACCTAGCCATCATCACTTTGGGCGAGGAGTGCTCGACCTTCATCCATAACAAGTTGCCTAAAGGTAGTTTCACGATCTCTCTTTTCATTGGAGCATGCCACATAGAAAACTCCTTGGTGGATTTAGAAGCAAGCATTAACGTCATGCCATTTAGTCTTAAGGGTATTGTGGAAGATGTCCTAGTGAGGGTGGACACATGCTATTATCTGATGGATTTCATTATCTTGGATATTAGTGAAGATGTGGATATGCCCTCATACTAGGACGTTCTTTCTTTGCCACCACCAATGAATTAATTGATGTTAATGAGGGTACTTTGATATTGAGAGATGGAGATGAGCAAATTACCTTTTCGATTGACCCTAAGAGTAAGAAGGGTGATGTAAAGGAGATGGAATCGAAGGATATGTTGGAAAGTGGAGGTGTGCCACTCAAGGTGAACCCCACTAGTGCTTTTGTTCCTTTGGATGATGTGAAAGAGGAGCCTAAGGCGGGTACTAAACCCGAAGGGAGGAAGAAGAAAGCGTGGCGTGCAAAGATGAGCCACACCTTTACCCCAAAGAAGGACAATGGTAAGGCGAAAGTGCCCGACCAAGAAGGCCACCCTTTGGAGCTTAAGATGGGAGGCAACAAGCCTCGCCCCGAGATCGTGTCAGATCCACTCTCGGAGGCCTCATGCTCTCATGCATGAAAGATCCGCAACATCGAGCTAGCGACGTCAGTGTAGGTTTGTTTTCTTTTCTTTGTTTTCTCTTTTTGTGATTGAGTGATGAGTTCTAGTGGTTGAACAGTGATCACTGTGCCAAAGTTGCATGTCTACATGTTTTGAATGTGTTGTGATCGAGTTAGGGGCACAGTTGATTAGATCGAGTTTTGAAATTTTGGGGAATGCCCTTTTTTCACCAGTTCACGGTTTTTGCCCTATTATCACGGTCAGCCGACCATGATAATGAGGCAGAGACCGTGAAACACCTCAGCCCGTGAACCTCAGGCTCGTGCTATATAAAGGGTCGTGAACCCTTCTTCTTCGCTTCACGCCGCCACCGCCGGAATCCTCTAAAATCTTCACCGGAAAAACTGCGAAAAACGTTGTTTTTCTGCGATTTTGGTCAACCAAATTCCAAACCAAAACTAGACACAATCTTCTCTAGTCTGGGCTTGATGTTTCCGGTGAGGCAATTTCCGGCGAGCCTCTCCGGGCAGTTTTTTAGCATTTTTCGAATCCCTCGCCCTCTCCTCACCTTCCCCTATGATTCTACTTGAGTCTCTAAGTTTATTTTGAACTCTTAACTTGTTAATTTTAGAGAATCATATTAGAGTTGTAGGTGAGGGGAACTTTGTGATTTAGTGAATGAATGTTGACATTGGGCGAGGGATTAGTCGATTAATGTTATTTGAATGATGATTGAAGTGGTTATGAGCTTAATTGAGCCTTGGTGGACACGAATTAGTTAGGATTTGTGTTAAATTGAGAAAAGTGCCCACCAAGTGCAATGTTTGAAGGGATGTTGATCCTCTTTTGTGAATGATGGTTGGTGGCCGTTGAGGCATGGTTTAGGTTCGATTTTACTTTGTTGATGATTTATGAATCACCTAGAACCATGCCTCGGTGTGCCTTGTGTGCAATTGAGCTTAAATGTGATGGAATTGATATTGTCAAAAGCCTTCAAGGCATATTATAATACTGGGATCCTAGTGTGTGTGTGGCGGCGGCGGGGGGGGGGGGGGGGGGGGGGGGGATTCCTTTTTTCCACATTGATTTTAGACTAATGAAATGTTTCCACGTAGGGTGTATGGTTTAAACGTTTTTCAGGATGACGGATACCGCTCACCCGTACATTAGCTACTTGGTGAATCATCACAAGTGCGCGGATAGAATCGAAGAGTGGAGGAAAAATGATGCGGGACCTCATTGGTTCTTGGACCTGGACATGTCCACCATGTTCAGGTGTCGGGCGGCGATGTCAGGGGTGCTCATCCATTATGGGAGAGTCTATTATCTGTGGACGAGCTCATCTACAGAGAGCTCTGCGTGGAGTTCTACTCCACCTTCATCCACGAGATACACAACAGCAGAAGGAACAAGCCATATGTGGAGTTTATGCTAGGAGGTCAGCATCACATGCTGACCTATGATGGGTTTGCTCAGGCCATGGGACTCGTCACCACTTCCATGACAATGACAGAGCGGAAGTACACGAGATACTTCCATTCCCAGGAGGCCTACAGTGCTATCTGTCGGCCAGAGCATCGAGACCACCAGTTTTGGTCTTCCAACACCAATGCTGTGAAGTTCCGGACACTGTGGAGGATCCTGCATATGCTCCTCGCCCGGTCAGTGATCCCCAGTCTTTAGTCAGGGCGCATGGTCACCAACATGGGGTTGATTTCCCTCCATACATAGAGCCGACCCACAACACCACTTCATCTGGGATCAACGGTCGAGAGTGTTGGGTCAAGACCGAGTCAACACGATGCACTTGGGGGCATCATTACGAGGATTTCCCAACATTTTAGGGTTGACACTACGGGCTTTGCCATCATCGGCCGGACACAGTTTTTTCAGTCGAGACTTTGCATAACATGAAGCCGTTCCAGAAAGAGCGGGGAGTGGAGTACCTTGAGAGACTCTGAACTTTGACCGCATTGAGGCCGCATGTGGAACCTGCACCAGTGGAGCCCAATCTAGCAGAGGCTCCACCTGCTCATCCATGACAGCACCGTCGTCGTCACCCTGTACCACCACTATTGTCTTCATCGGCTGAAGCATGCCCTTCCACATTCGTATTCCACCTCGAGGATCGAGTCACTCGCCTCAAGGAGCAGTTAATAGGGGTCTCCACACTGTTGGATAGATCCAATACTCTTCTGGAGTGGATGGATCGACAATAGGGAGTCTTGTCCGACGACGATGAGTGATCACGACGTGAGCGAGGTAGTCGACCGAGTGAGACATGTGGCAGAGCCGGTTTCTTTTGGCCCACTTCTCCACTTGAAACTCTGATCTTTGTTATTTTTCTTTCTTTAGTGTGTGAACAATTACTATTGTGAGCTTTTCATGTGTTTAATCATGATGTTGAATATTCTTATATGTAATAACCTCGCCTCGAGAGAGAATGTGTGTGTGTTTACTTCTTCTCTTTGAAGCTTAAATCCCCTACCCTGGAACTTGTCCAACTTTCGCTTGCCAATGGTTCGGTAACTTCTTCACCCTACCCTTTTTCTTCATTGAGGACAATGTCGTGCTTAAGTGGGGGGGGGGGGGGGTTTGTATCATTTGTGATTGGCATGTGATTTTGTGAGTGAATGCTTGATCAAAGTGGCTGGTTGGTGGAGAATCTCATGTTTATTGGCATTGACCTTGAATTGAATGCTTGTGATCGAGTGCATCCTATTATGATGATTGAGAAGTGCATTAGGTTGGTGCAAGTGTTAAGTTATCATATGTGTGCAAATGAATGGATGTCTTGACTTGATTACTCCTTGATTGCAATTGGCATGTATCGAAATTTGTGAAAATTGGACTGGATGATTGGATGATTAGATACATGTGAGTTTTGTGCCTTGGTGGGGAAGAGGCACTTCGTCGGTGGAGGAGAAGGCAAAGAAGGCACGACGGGTAAGAGGCGCTCGGTGGGGAAGAGGCACTTCTCGATCTAGTCCTCCAGATTTTGCCTCCTCGTTGTGAGATTGTTCTTGTACCTTGTCTAGAAGCTATCTGAGCCAAAAAAAACACGCTGCTCAGCTTTTCCCCCACTATAATTGGTTTGAGCTTGGTTGGGTAGCCAAAGATGGATTATTTTGCCTATCCTAATGAATTGACTTTTTATACGGCCATAGTCGTTACAAATTCGACTTTTTACTCATTAGCTTGACGAGAGAGATTTGTAACGATGACCCCCATCAACCTAATAATTTACTTATATCAACCAAACTAAAATGGACGGTGACCTCAATACGCATATAAAATTGTATATAACTAATTAAAAAAAAAAGACTGAATCCCAACAAATTCATAGAAATAGCTGAAAATATAGTCCTTCGGACAACAGAGTTTTCAGTTTTGTAAGAGGTCACTGGCCTCCCTCAACCACCTCATATGTAGTCTTGTTCGCAAGAAAAAAAGAGATTATTCAGTCTAGCATACGCAAAGATCACGGAAAGGTGAAATAATATGGGCTTGCTGAGTTAATGAGATTGTTGGCCAGTGAGGAAGAAGCGCCATTGGCAGCAGCAACTGGGAAATTATAGCTCTGTCGTGGCTGCAGCAGGAGATGGCGGCCCTGCCAAAATCAACTCATATATATCATTGTCGTGTGCTCACCCGTAGAACAAAAGAATCAATCATAGTATCAACAAAATTAATGAAATATCAATAAATCTGATTTTGTTTACCGGTTGCTGCTGCTGATCAGGGAGTTGTTGCACATTGTTGAGCAGGAGATTTTGGTTCCCGTTGGGCAACAGGCGTTGTTGTTGGGCAATCAGTTGCTGCTGAACTTGTTGGACCTCAACCTGCAACTCCTGGATGCCCTTGTAGTTCCTCTTATTACCACGTACAACTAATGGTGCTGCCGCCATCAAATGAGATAGTTTTGCTCTCACTTTTTCAATCACCTCTGTCAAAACAAAAAAACAAAAAAGGTTTATTAGATATAATAATGTGATTTCTTATTATTTATGATTTAGTACTAGAGATTCAAATACAGCAAAAAAATTGAAGATTGAGAATAGGAATTAATTTACCGTCTTGATGGGCCAATTGGTTCTGGAGGTAAGCTCGATGTTGTTTCAGTATTGCACCTTCAGCGCATAACTTTTTGTTCTCAACCTGATCATCATTAGTTGCATTAGTTGGTGAACACACACATATATATATATATACACATATCCAGAGATGAAATACAAATGATGAGAAAAAAGGCATAAATTCTTCCGAAACACACACTTATTGTTTCTACAATTTAAGCTTAAGATGTTAAAAACCTGAAGCTAAGCACACAATTAATTAAATACCTGCATCGCATCAAATTTAGAGCCCAACTGAGAGGCCTCCGTTTTGACTTTTTCCAAATCTTTCTCGAGGATAGTTGCTGCGAGTTTCTTCCTCTCCTTTTCCTTAGCCAGCTCTCGATTCTTCAACATCCTATGTGCCAATGTCATAATACAAAGCGATAGTTAAAATAAAGCAAATTATATCTCGAGATTATTCGAATTTCAAATTAGTGAGTTAACTTTCAATTTCATTTGACGTATGATGTCTCAAAAAACATGTTTGGACATCTCAAAAAAAAAATCATTAGGAACAACTAATAATTAACACTTGATATTAGGGTTGGCTATTTGGTCCGGATGTTTTGGGTTTACCCGAAATCGGACCGTATAACCCGGACTGGGATCGGATCGAAACCAGATAGCAAACAAACCAATCCCATCTTCGGGCTTAGATTTGAGGTAAAAATCCGTTTGGGACCGGATCGAAAACTGGATAAAGACCGGATAGGAGAACACAACTACCAAAACTTAACCAACTCCTCACCTTTTGAGGTCTCAGGCCACTCGAATTTTCACAAGCTCAATCTAAAATCAAAACCGGACTGAGACCGGATCAATTCGAGTCAATTTAACCGGACAGGACCATATAGCCACCCCTACTTGACTTCAGCACTTACCTTATGCAAAACCAACCCAAAAAAACAAGCACAACAAAAAGAGTTTCAATTATACATACTTGTTTGCTTTTTCTGGATCTTCAGCCTGGAGCTTTGCAAACTCTTGAAGAGAGTATCTGCCCCTTCTTGCTCGTTTCTCTGTGGCAGTATTTGTTTGTGAAGAAGCTAACGGAAGAGCTATTTGTTCTACAGGCTCAGCTAATATGGAAGAGCTGTCACCACCATGATTATCCACAGAGATTTCCTTACCAACAACACCTTTATGATCATTTATCCACCCATGCAAACATATTAGGCAGATTCACAATAAATGAAAAAGGTATTGAATTCTAAGGAAAAAAATCAAAACTTGCATAGGATTTTTTTTTCTTTTATGAAGCATTAAATAGATTGGATTCTTCAATATATATATACTAGATACGTGGCGGCCGAGCTCAGTAACGGCCCGAGGTTAGTTTTATTTTTGACAGTGTGGTTTGTATTTTTTTTCATTTTGACTTTTAATTGATAGAACTTGAACACGTTACAGTCAAAACATTGTGACGTTGTGTGTTAGACTTACATTGACTCATGCTAAAATCATATATATGAATTGGAGCAACATAACACATAATTACAAAGTGGTTTCAACATTTATTCATCAAAATATAATAACTTCATTTTTAAATTTCTTCAATTTCGTTAAACAACTTCTCAAACTCATTTCCTTAGTTTGACTAATTTAAGTTCTCAGTATAAATTGACACCATCTTTTAATTGTTCCATCTGTGCCAAAAATATTTAGATTCGAGCGAAAACAAAGAAGATACAAATCAATGAAAAAATGGGAAAAAATAGAAGACTTTTTATTCTCACCCTTTAGATCTTATCATACTCAAAATAAATAAACCAGTTCTACTTATGTAGACATGCATAACGTAACCAACAATTATACGCCCTACCGTAGATTGATTGGAGTGCATAATATAGAATAAATTTTGTGGGATATCAGTGCTCCAATGGTGAAGTGACTAAGTTTAAAGCATACTTGAAGCACATAATTCATGGATTCCGATGTGAATACTTAAAATAAGAAAACTACATACAAAAACATTACTACTTTTGTTGGATTCAAAAAAAAGTCATCCAAAAATTATATTAGCTGAATTAATTTTCAGTAAATTGATTTGAATTTTATTAGAAACCCACGAGAACAAACAATTTTGTGCTCCCTGATCTCTACCGAATCAACCAAAGAAAAGGGGATGCTGCCCCAAGTTTTAGTGAAAACTATGGAACAAAAAGTTCACAACTTCAAAGAAAAAACCAGCAGCTATGAATTATGTGAAGATTGAAAAGTGATAAATGCATTAACATTAAAAGAACTAACAAAGGTTTAGTGAACAATAACTCTGATTTCACTTTATATGCGCGCACCACACTCTAGCTCCTGTGGCGACTGACGAGCATGTTATTCTTGAACCGTTCAAATTAATGAATTGGATAGGGCTAGAGAGTTGACTCGGGTTAGATAGAACTGATGCTACCATTACAAACCTCTTCACTAAAATTACATTTACAACAATTTACAACAACTATTCTGTCAACTTATAGATAAATAAAAAAATTAATTTGGAAAGTCAATATTTTTCTCTCATGAACATTCATCCTACCATATCACATTTTTCAGACATTCAACCGCTTATATTCAAAAATTTCATTAGTTTATTATTATTTTTCTCACGAACATTCAACCAACCACAAAATTGTATTAATTTATTGTTATTTCTCTCACGAACATATCATATAATATTTTTAAACATTCAACAACTTATATTCAAAATTGCATTAGTTTATTGTTATTTCACATTTAATGTGGACATGACATATTGAAGGTGCCCATTCTACTCACTTAAACAAATGAAATACGCTTGGCTAGAAAATCTTTGTTTAGAGATTAGGTGGTAGCCATTTTGGGTTAGTAAAACATTTAACAGTAGCGTAAATTAGTTAATCTCTTACCGAACAGTAAATTGAGTTTAGTTTTATATATATTAATTAATTAATAATAATATTCATGTTAAAGGAAGAAAGGACTTTTAGAAAGAAAAAAAAGAAGGAACAAAGAACAACTGAGTTGTTTCCCATTAACCCAACAGAGTCATTTATCTAATATGTGACCATATATTCTTCTATTATACTGTTTAACTTTGACATAAATGTTATTGAGTGTGAACTCATGTCTCTTTGAATAATTTGAATTTACCACTTTTATCTTGGCTTTAATTTTTGCCCTCCATTTTAAAGTGCAATAATCTAATTATTGTATTTTTCCCCCCCCCCCCCTATGAATCACATTTCAGGATGAGTCATCTTTTCTTAACTCATAGCTAGTACTACTTGATCTAATACAATAATCTAATAAATATTTTTTTTTTTCCAATGAATCACATTTCAAGTGTGCATCTTGAGATTCACATCCTGCCAGCCTATATATACCATTCATAACCACAAAGGTTCAAATGAAGACCCCATTTTACAAATTAAACTTAATTAACAATGTATAAGATACTACATATATTAGACCATAAACCCTTATCCACAATGCAGAGAATTAATATTCTTTAACGCGCGCACAACAAAAAAGAAACGAAAGAATGATAATGAGTAGTTGCTATTGTAAATCACAAAACGTACCGTCGATTTCTTCCACAACCGAATTCGTATTCGAACCCAAATCTCCTTGACTCGGCCCAAATGCCAAATCTTGTTCCACAAGTTGGTTGATTGGGAACAATGACTCAATGGTTTCAGGAAAGAAATTAGTATCATCAACAAAATCATACAATGGATTGTGACCATGAAATCCTTCATCCTGATGATCAAAGGTTGCAGGTGTCTCTAACAATTCCTCAAGGAGGTCTTTCCCAGCTTCTTCACTAGTGAAGGTGGTTATCACTGTGGATTGGGTGTTGTTAATGAACCAACCATTGTCACTGAACTGGGTTGGGGAGTCTATTGACTGGATATATTCCTCCAGTAGGTTGCCCAGAGAATCACCATCATTTTGGGGTAGTTCCATGCCTGTACAACATACTTATGGAATTATATAAGGAATAAATCAAAGACAATGCACATATGTGTGTAACACTAACACATCAGGCTGTGAACATTGGATTTTTGGAAGGTGTTTGTATCCCCACTTCTTGTCTTATGGTGTCCCATTCGTTCTTTGCTTATGATTTAACACTTATTAGTATGAGCTTAGACCGGGTAATTGGGATGGGTGGGGGCCTCCGTTTATGGGTCGGGTCATGTTGGGTTGGCTGGTTTTGGGTCAAATATTGACCAAACTCATTCGATTTCGGGTCGAGTTACAGATCGTTTCGAGTTATGAGCGCTCTCGGAAACAATATCAACATGCTTCATATTTTTTTTAAGAACACAAATTTTCACATATGCATGACAAATAGTTTACCTAACACATGTCAATTAACATATTCTCAAATCCGCCCATGATAATGAAATGAAATACAAAATGCGCAAATCGTAAAAAAAAAAATCACAAGAGTAATACTACTACAAGAAACACATGATATTTGCTTCATTTGAATTTTTAGGTTGGGTCCACTAGTTTGTTGCTTGGGGAGGGTTCATGGGTTGAGGGTTTGTGTTTTGTATTCTAACTTTTCTCTTGGACAAAATATTTTACATTGTCGATAGTTTTGTTCCATTTATATTTGTGTAGTACATTTACTATTTTTTCCTTTCATTTTCTTTACGCTTGTCCAACGGTAACTAGTTTATGACGGTACGTTTTTTATATAAATTATGGTAATTTATATCGTTAATATTATTTACTTTTTTGTTCGTAAAAGATAACGATAAGAATTATGGTTTATTCTTGGTAACTTACCTCACACAACATGTAAATATTAGCCTATATAGAAGAAAATGACTATTTGGCAAATATCATTTCCCTATATATGACAATAGTAGCCTCAATAGTTAAGGTATTGGACTTATATCCGGAAGATTTTAGCTTTAAATGCTCTTTCACCCAATATTTTATCATTTCCCAAATATCATTCCCCAAGATTTCACATGAGATAGTGAAACCCACCCACACAATCCTTGAAAACTCAATTCTTCAATTCGTGAAATAGTGTAACTTTTCTCAAAGTGTTGATTGACTTTATTTCTAAGATATTATTTAGAAAAGATTATGGAGAACAAACAAACATCCGGACTAAGAGAAAATCATAACTCTAATCATTATATGAATCTTCTAAATGACGAATTGAGAGGATTTAGAGCATACTTTTAGCATATAGCCAACTAGTTTTAGTTGCGAATACTTAAAATATCAAACACGTACAAAACCATCATCGTTTTTGTCAAGTTCGGAGAAAATCCACCCCAAAAATTATATGTTGATTGAATTTTTGCCGTAAAATTGACTCGAAATCAGTTGGATACATGTGAGGATGTATAATTTTTTTATCCCCAAGTTATCAAAATTACAAACAAAGATTCTTTAAAAAAATGGGAGAAAAAGAGGTTATTCCCATAGTACTAGCCTGCCCTAGTATTTTAAGAATACCATGATTGTAGTATTCAAGAAATACCACAATTGAAAAATCATTTTCCGTGATCGAAATGTGATATTTGGAGTCAAATACCATGTATATAGTTTTTGGCCTCGAGTACCACTCAGAAATAACCCATTCAAACGACATATTAAAATAATCTTATTTAATATTTAGTTGTTTTCGTATGATAATATAAGATGTACACTTGGATCTCCCTCAATTGTTTGAGTTGTCAAGAGATCTGACAATCTTGAATCTCTCAAGCTAACAACTTATGTGTCACCCGAGAAGGTCCAAAGACTGTTATTATACAATTTCCTCGTGTCCTTACGTGCATAGTCTCACTCGATTTTAATTGAATTTATGTGAATGAAGATGAGAATTCGATATTTTTTGTTCCAAATTCTCAATAACGAATAGATAAGTTATATGTATGTGAAAAACACAATCAACAATACTAAACCAAACCAAACGAAGACGAGATGAGATGATTTGCTTGAGAGAATATGTAAATAAGCAAAATGACAGAATATGAATTTGTGAAGGAAAAATGACTTACTGTTAGAGATGAAAGGGGGAGGATTAGGAACCATTTCTCCAATAAGGAAAAGTAATAGAAGGGAGGAGCACTTCTACTATGCTATAAAGCATGGGTACTTTAATGTACAACTTAAAGTTGTACCATAACGCAAAATGTATAAGTTTGGGTTGTACCATAAAGGAATTTGTACCCTTATGTTATGGTACAACTTCACAACTTTAAGTTGTACCATCACATAAAGGTACAAGTTCAAGTTGTACCATAAAAGAATTTGTAAAATAGTATAGGTACAAGCTGAAATTATACCATAACGTTAAAGGTACAACTTGAAGTTGTACCATAAAGGCAAAAACCTATAGCACCAATGCTATATAGCATTGTAAAATTTCTCTAGAAGGGAGAGCTCTCTAGTGGGGAAATGACAGGTTTGAGTTTATGTCAATCCCAAAAAGAGTTCGTGTTTATATAATGGTGGAGATATCCCTTGCCTTTTAATTAAAAAAAAAGGTTACAAAATAATAAATGAAAGTAAAAATACACCCGGAAGAGAAAACATTTCTTTTCAGGCGGATAAAAATGAAAAGTAAAGAGGAATAAAATATATCCTTAATTTTATGAAAGAGTAACTTATTATCCGAATTGAAGAAGATAAAATATCGGATTACTTATCATCAAAATTGTAATCTAAGGGACTAAAAAATTTATACTTCGAGATTAAAAATTTATAAGCAAGGTTAAAAATTTATACTTCGAGATTAGGGCTGGGAAAGTATAACCTACCGTTTGAAAAATCATGGTCTAAACCAGATCGCACAGCTTGATCCGGACCGTAGAACGTTAAGTATGATCTGTATTATATGATGTTTTGATTTTTTGGTCTGGTATGGTCTAGACCGCGATTTACCGGACCAAACCGTGGACCCAGCAGACTTCTCAATATATGTTCGCAACCCACTAGACCACTCTCTCAACTCCCACAATGATACCCAAGTCTCAATCTTAATTTTGAGAATCTCATCTCCTCCTTCGTTAACAACCACATTTCACTAGAGAGTAGAGACGATCATGTCTCCATATGACATTATGTAAATGTTTATGACGTTATGGTACAAGCTGGGATGTTTTGATTTTGTATCTTTATTATTTACTAAGATTTATGATGTCAAAATTATCCATGCATGTAGGAATTTAAGTTTTAAAGAAAGAAAACATTTTTTCTTAGCTATTGGTTCAATTTTTTTGTGTGGTTGACTAATTAAATTGTTCATTTTTCCTTCCCTGTGGTCTACTTAGACCAAACCGTGCCGGACCAGACCGCACAGGCATGGTCTGGTCTGGATCATATAGTCTGTAGTATGATCTGTGGTCTATACCCTAACCTCTTGGTCTGGACCATAGACCGCATATATGGTTCGGTCTGGACCAGACCACACCATTTCTAGCCCTATTCGAGATAGTGAATTTGCTCTATACCACTTGTCACCATTCAACTATAGGACCACGCAGATCCATTGCACTATATGAATTTTTTTTTGGTAATTATGGCATTTCGGGGGGGGGGGGGGGGGGGGATCCACGAAATGGAGGTCATGGTAGGAGAACCTCAAACTATGTATGAGCTTTTGGATGATAAGGGCTAATGTTGATAGACCCTATTAGAGTTAACGATAGAATTGAATGATGCGAGTTGGATATTATATTTTGTTCGCTTTTAAAATAGGATGGTCTACACAATATTGAAATGTATGTTTTTTTTCTGTTTTAATCAACGTTGACCGGTAAAATTTTAGTTGGGATATTATATTAAATGAAAATAGAACGTGTTACACAACAATCATCTTTTATGTTAAACCTGTCATGGTATAATTCTAGATATTTTTAGTCGAGGTCATATTTTGATTGGCTTTAATCATATTTTGATTAGAATATTCTGCTTACTGTTCTGCACTCTCCTGACCAATTTATTCAATTTATGGTGGGAGTACAAAACCTTTCTTTTGCACAGTAGTATATGTAGCAAATGATGAGGCTCCCAGACAGTTTCTTTATAATGAATTGAGGAGGATTAGAGTAACTGTTGTTCCCTGGATAGTGATGGGGGATTTCAATGATATAAGACATCCCTCAGAAGCTTCAAACTCCCCTAGAGTAGATGCAGCTATGACATCAGGCCACTGGTCCTTGGTTTACCTGGCTGAACAAACAGACAGCTAATCCAATTGCTAAGCGTTTGGATAGAGTTCTAGTCAATTTTCCATGGCTGGACTCAATTAAAGACAGCAAGGTGCATTTCCAAGCCCCTGGAGTCTCGGATCATTGTCCCATGTATGTTGATACAGCTGCTATGTTGAAGTCGCTTCCAAAGCCTTTCAAAATTTTCATGTTCTGGCTTCATCACCCTAAGTTTGATGAGTTATTGGAAGAGGCTAGGAGAAGTAATGTTACTGGTCATCCACTGATCAGGGTCAGTGAGAAGTTGAAAAACTTAAAAAACCTATTGAGGAAGCTAAATAGAGAGGAGTTTTCAAATTTAACTAAGAGAGTGAGGGAGAAGGAGATGGAAGTTCATGACATACATCAACAAGCCCTTGTTGCTCCATCTGCATATCTATTTGAAACTGAAAAGAAGTTGGGAATGGAGTTGAGAGTTCTATTAGATGCAGAGGAGTCTTTCTACAAGAAGAAGTCAAGAGAAAACTGGCTAAAAATAGGGGACATGAATTCTGCCTTTTTTCATCGTGATGTTAGAGTAAATCAAAAAAGAAGTACTATAAGGGTTCTTAGAATGAGGTTGGAGAGCAAATTCATGATGTTGAAGAGATGGCTCAAATTTCAGTTAGATTCTATAAACGATTATTGGGTGTAGAGGACTCTGAAGTTGTAGCTCAGTCTGACAAATTCTTTGATGCTTTGCTGAGAAGAAAACTCTCTGAAGAGCAGACCGAGGGGCTTTGTGAGCCGTTTACTAATGAGCAAATAAAGGAGGTGATTTTGCTATGGATGGAGATAAGAGCCTAGGTCCGGATGGGTTCTCTGCTGCTTTCTTTCAATATGCCAAGCCTCTCATAGGTCCTGAGTTATGTTCAGCTATCCAATTCTGCTTTGAACAGGACAGAGTTCCTAGACCTATTAATACACCAATTCTTTCTCTGATTCCCAAAGTCCCAAACTCAGATGAGATGAAAAATTTTAGGTCAATTTCCTGTTGCAATATCCTCTATAAGTGCATATCTAAACTCATTGCTAACAGACTTAGTTCTCTCCTCCCTTTCCTAATCAGCAAAACACTACAACAAATTCGGCCTATTATGACGAAGCAATTTTGTCATATTAGATACTGATTTTGTCATATTAGGTATAATATGACAAAATGTGTTGTCACAAATGTTTGTCATTTTATCGCCGTCAAGATAGGTCAAATGTGACAAAAATTTAAAACAAGGTTGTCACATTTGCTTTCAGTATAGCTGAGGTTTTGGGTAATCTATTGTGACAAACAGAGATGTTATGACGACATATTTTGTCATTAAGATTGTCATAATCTGGTGATTTGGGGAGAATTGTTCGTCACATTACATGACTATATTTTGTCATAACTGTATATTGTGACGACTGCAGCTGTCACAAGTGTGTATTGTGACAACATTATTTTGTCATAGCTGAATATAATAATTAATATATTTTTTGCTTCAAAAATTTCATAATTCGAAATTGTTTTCTGCATTAGAACCTGATAATGGAAAGATTACCAAAAACCCTAAACATTACAACCATTTCCATAGCAGTCTAACCTGCCACTCTCGTACAACAATTAACAAGAGCAGTGGCAAATTACATTACAGCCTCTAATCTATTGAACACAGACAAATAAGGGAAAGACTAGATCGAGGATGTTGGGATTGGCTTCCCGGTCGCTGTCATCGAGGATTTAGATCTTGAACCTCGCTCTAGCTCGTCGTCTCTGGTCTAGAGGAGGGACTAGAGGAATGGCTGATTTTACCCACCGCTGTTACTGGCCAGTATTGTCGCCAACGATTCCTTTTCCAACTTTCCTCTCCTCGTTTGAAACCTCCACCAAAAAACCCAGAACAAAAAATAAAACGATTAGAAACCTAAAACACCCCCAAAACAAGTATCGGAAATAAATAGATGCATTAACCTTACCTCTGTAGCCAGCATCATCGGCGTCAGTCTGCTCCGTCGGCCTCGTGTTCCTTTCTTCTTCCTCCTCGTCATAACCAACCAAACAGAGAAAAGGCGAAGCTAGATCTAGAGAGGGGAAAGGGGATTTTGATTTTTGTTTATCGCAAAGAGGCAGCGACAGATCGAGAAAGCTAGGGTTTCAGATTTCGAATTTTTTTTAAAATCTTCCAAGTAGAGAGAACGATAGGGAGAGGTGAGGTTCATTGACCTTCAATGCACTGACATCGTCATTGCCATCTCTGTCGGCATTCATCGCCGTCGTGCCCTTTGATGTCGCCGCCCTTTCGTCTCTCTTTAGTTTCATCTTTGAATGAAGAGAAGGGAGGGAGATTAGGTTAGATTGAGAAATCAAATAGGCAGATTGAGTCTTTTTTTTAGAAGAGATGGAGAGGGGGGAAGTATCTTTGCTCGATCTGAAAAGGGGATGGAAAGAATAGATCGAAGAGAAGGAGAGAAGGAAAGAATAGATAGAAGTTTGCTTTTTTTTTTCTAGAGAAAATGAAGAGAGAATCGTGAGAAGTGAGAGGCCGAGCGGCAGAGATGTTAAGAGGAAAATGGTTAGGGTTTTTTTTGCTAGAGTTTAAGAGATGTTTATATACCTCTGGTCGTATAAAGCATGTATTATATTTGTATAACACATTTAACATCCGTATTTCATGAATTAAATTGTAACTTAAATATTATATAGATGTTAATTTGTCACTTTTGTGTCTCTTACATCCCTATATGGGATGCCTATTTTGACAAACTTAATTGTGACACGAAATATTTGTCACATTACTCACTTTAAATGACAAAATATTCTGACAACATGAAATTGTCACTGTTGAGTCTCTTACATCTCGATATGGGACGCCTATTTTGACAAAATTAATTGCGATACGATAAATTTGTCACATTACTCACTTTAAATGACGACTTATTCTGACCAATTTTATTTTTGTCACATTAGGCAAACCAAATATGACATATATCATTTTAGTCATATCACCGTACCTATTGTGACAAACAGAAAATGACAAAATAATTTTTTTGTCCTAATAGGCCAAATTTGTTGTAGTGAAAAACAAACAGCTTTTGTTAAGGGTAGATTAATTGGAGAGAATATATTGTTGGCCCATGAGTTAGTTAACAAATATTTTCATCATAATGTTTCTACCAAATGTGCTATAAAAATAGATTTGATGAAGGCGTTTGATTCAGTTGACTAGAATTTCATTTTTCAAGTTCTCAAATGTATGAGATTCCCATAAAGATTTGTGAACTGGATTCGTATGTGTGTGAGGACACCTATGCTTAGTGTCTGTTTCAATGGAGGTTTAGTGGGTTATTTCCCTAATAAGAAGGGATTTCGACAAGGAGATCCCTTATCTCCTTATCTCTTTTCAATAGCAATGGAAGTTTTTTCCTGTTTCATTGATAAGTCAGCTTCTGAGGGGTGCTTTCCTTACCACCGCATGTGTAAAGGGGTTCAACTCACTCATCTATGTTTTGATGATGACCTGCTGGTCTTCTCGGATGCATCAAATGCTAGTATCCAAGAACCGCAGTGTGTTCTGACTCAGTTTAAAATGGTCTCAAGCCTCAAGTCAAATCCTAGTAAATGTGAGATCTTCTTTGGAGGTCTGGACAGGGATGAAAGGAAAGCAAAAGCATATAGATTTGGATATCAGTTGGGAAGATTCCCTGTTCGTTACTTAGGAGTTCCCCAGCAGATTTGGACCTTACATTTCGATTAGGGGAGATGTTCTTCTGTGGGACAACTCTCCTATGCATCTCTTTTCTATTAAGAGGGTTTGGAAGCTCCTTCGTCCTGCTAGGAATACTGTAAGTTGGTGGAAAATTGTTTGGAAGGGCAGAGGTATCCCTAGAAATCGGATTTTAACATGGCTGGTTATTAGAGATAGCATAAATACTAAGGCAAAAATGCAGAAATGGGGGTTCTCGGGAGACCTGAAGTGCTGTCTTTGTGATGCAGGGGTTGAGGACAGGGACCATATTTTTGTGCACTGCCTTCAAGGCAGATTTATATTTCTCTCCTTGGAAGGGTGATTTAAATCCCTAACATGCAGAGTTGGGATGATGAGGCTACTTGGATCATTTCGAAACTAAGTGCTACAACAGAAGCTGCTGAAACAGGGAGAGTTATCTGGCAGAGTTGGGTTAGTCATTATGGCGGGAAAGCTGCAGACGTATGTATGTTGGTAAAACAAGTCCTCTTCCTACCCTTCTGAAGATTAAATCTGAAGTTGAATGTTTCCTGGGTAGTCAAAGACTTAGTCAGTTCTAGGTGGGGTGATTGGGTTTTTGTCTCAGAGGCTGTATTAGTAGTTGCTCCTTGTAGTTTTTGTCTTCAGCCATTTGGTTGGATTTACGTAGCTAACAGGGTACTTGTTAGCACCACATTTTTTATGAAAGGAAACCCATCGATTCATCAAAAGAAAAATTATTGTTATTTTGATAATTTTAACACTTCGTTACAGTGAGATAATAAGAAACTTCGCCCCTCCCCCCCCCCCCCCTCCCCCAATGTCAAATTCTTGCTCCTACAATTGACACGTGCTTATTGAGAACGAGTTGATTCTAGTGTAGCGAGTTTGGATGGAACTTCTTACTAATGAGCTAAAAAAAAAAGATAAATAACACACAAAAGCATCTTTGCAACAAGAAGTATAGAGTTAAAGAGAAATAGTACAAACGACCATACATAAATGAACACCCAAAAACCAATAAAATCATATTACCAAATTAAGCACCCTAATCTCATACTGATCATATAAATGAACAACCAAAATCCAATGAAATCAAATTACCAAATTAAGCACCCTAATCACCCCATACTGATCATACAGAGCACATCCCTGCACATACTTTCTAAAATTTAACAACCATATCAATATAAAAAATATATGTATACAACAATATTCCATCGATCGACAAAAGTTGCACAATAGTCAGCCATGTTTAATTAATTAATTAATTAATTAATTAATTATTCTTTGAGCCGCATCCTGAGCTCCAGGGTGATGGCAATAACAAAGAGGACGGCAAGAGCAACTCCGTAACCGCCGTTCCATCCACTCCCTTCCCCGCCCAAATGGATCCCGTAGAAAACGTTGCCGACGGCGAAAGCAATTAGTATCCTTCCCACCGCATAATGGTAAAGATTCCAATAAGACCTGTACTTGGATGATTTCTCTGGCCGAATCAAGATCGCCATCACCTGAAAACTCGTACATCATTATATTCAAGAACAAAAGGTAAAGCAAGCAAGGTAATTAAACTGATTTTTAATCAAAGGGGTTAAAATGGAAAAGAATGGGCCGGGGTTGGATCGGTTACGCACCTGGAGGCAGCCCAAGACAAGGATGAAAATGCCAAGCCCTTTGTGGGTCGAGACATTGGCACTAAGGTTACCCTCCAACACCAACCCGGCAATGACGCCAACGGTACCCAGGACGAAAGCCGAGCCCTGAACCAAAACATGGCCGTAGAACCAGACGGGCTCCATGTGCTTGAAATATCGAGCTCCGATGGCACCTATTATGGTGAGGATCCCCCACCCCAGCATGTTCAAAATGCCATGGCTCCTCCTCAGTCTCGTATATGGCCTCCCCTCCTTACTACTTTGCCCTGCACGTTACAAACGTTTCAAACATTAATTATGCCCTCACACACACACACTATCTATAAGTGTGATGCACAAATTTAAGCTCATGATTTTCACGTTGAGACAACGTAAGTGTATACAATTCGGTCGATTATTTTTCGAAAGCGGTCGTCAATCATTCTCTCCAAATCACGATGACTTCGAAGTAATCATAAGCATACCAAAAAAAATTTGAAGTTGACTTGGAATCTAAAGCCCATAAAGTAAGACTGGAAAACATTAAATGTAGTTATACATTAAATAAACTCCAACCAAATTGTTCAATTTATCAACACTTGAATAAATAAATAAATAAATAAAAGAAGCTTCATTCTGGACTAGGGGCAACTATCTTTTATAAGTCCGGTAAGACCCCCCTCTAGTTTGCCCAATCCTACCTTCAAACATTATTACCATTGTGTTAAGAAAGATGAGAAATTCCTAAAATTGAAAGGAGTTGATGAATTAGCTGAGTTGATGGTGAAGACAAAATGAAATCTCTTATATTCATCGGTTTATTTGCTTCTGAAACTTGTATTAATTTGTGACAATAAAACAAAACTTCATAATCGAATAGAGATCTGTGATACCTCTTTTTTTTTGTTTTCGTTTCGGTAATGATTTGGGTAATTAAAAGTCCAAGGTCGATGCGCAGAAGGAAGAAACGAGAGGGAGTTGGGAGAAAGGAAGAAGTTCTCGGTTTATACGCAAGAGAGAAGCATAATTTTCCAGAATTGGGTGACAAAACTTAGGAGAGGTCGAACGGTTTGGAATTTGAACCAACCGAATTGGTGGTTGTTTGACTAGTAACGTTGGTAGAGAAGTGAACTAAGTTTTGCCTAAATACTTAATAGAAGGAAGTACAAAAAGAGGATAAGAATGAGCAGACTGGTTGTGCAATTTCGTGCATTGGCATGTATCCACTGGCAGTAAAGAGGGGTCATGTCAATCGAGCAAGGTCAGCAAATGAGGTGAGTGTAAAGGGGGTACAATTTTCATCGAGATCCTTTAGTTTATGTCTTTTACTTCAAGTTATGTCATTAATTTAGTTAGTTATGCACAATTAATATTTGAGGTACCCCACCGCCTACTGAAGGTGGAGGCACGCGTTGTGCTATGCATGTGAATATGTGTGATGATGTATGAATAGTCTCAGTTAAGTAAGGGAACCCTCGGGCGGTTGGATCACTACTGGACACGGTAGTTGATTAGATAACTGTTGGATGGCGATATGTAACACAACAATTGATCACATATTTTGGGTCACTAGTGAACGACGAGACGTAACACAGTAGTTGGCTGGGCATGGTGCTGGACAGCGAGACGTAACGCAGTACCATCGCTTTTGAGGTAGCGACACCGGACGACGATAAGTAACGCGGTGGTCCCTAGTGATTATGAGTATGAGTCAAGAATAGGAGTAGAGAACTCCTATAAGTTAATTAGAGGAATAAATTACAAATAATGAAAGCGAGAACGGCTTTCCTGTAAGAGGGAAATTCTAATAATGTTAAATATTAAGTAAATGCTTATGGTAAGGATTATGCTATAATAACGACGAGACTGACCCATTAACACTTACCAGGTTGAGGAAGGGTTAGCGGATGTGTAATTTGAGAAGAGGCCGGGCGAGGCGAGCAGCCTCACCAGCATTGACGAGATCTCGAGGAGCTCGGTTAGGAGACGTAGTTAGATTTGTTTAGTTATTGCATTTATGATTTGAGCATGTACTGAAGATTAGGTTGAGATCTTAAGAATTGTGGTCGCCCAATTATTTAGGGCATTGCACTTGATGTTTTTTCTTGGAAATGAATAAGTAGTATTTGAATTTGTTTTTACCTTCGTTTTAACCAGCTTAGGAGTCATGAGTATTTCGGTTGTTTAAAAGGGTCGGGGTGTTTCACGATCAGGTTCCAAATCATTTTCTAGTAGAATATATTGAAATCATTTTCTAGTATTTATTGAACGAGATTTGTTGAATAATATAGACACTAATTGTACTTTAAAAAAATAACAACATAAAAAACACCTAGTGATATTACGCTAGCTACAACTTTTACCAATTTGATATATTGTTTAAGAAAAATCATATACTAATTTTAAAAATTTACAATTGGTTTTTAAATTTAAATTTGTAAAAGGGAAACCTCTGAGAATATTTACTCACGGTGTCCGCCAGTGTTTTCGAAGGCTTCCAGTTTTCAAGCAAATGATCTAACTAACTACCGGCATGTGGGAAAGAAAGAAGTTGTTATTGGGCCCTAGTTTGGTAGGGGAAAAGGTTGTGCTAGGCTAGCAAAACAATTAAGAAATGGTACCAACCGATAATCAAAGTACTCATCTCAAATTTGTCCATATATATCATATCATATGCCACCGAACTTCAAAAGTCAGGAGGAGAATCATGTGCAAAGACAAATCATGGGAGAAAAAGAATAGAGGGTTTGTCAAACAATTGATCATTACCACGCTTTGTCCTCATTTTAAGCAATAAGAGAATGAAAGAGGAGTGTAAGAAGATGAAGTAGGTTAGATTAGATGGATAATCTCTATGACCAGGGGACAAAGAAGATAATGGACTGTATATCAACAATCGAATATATACATTGATGCCATTATTAGGGTTTGAGCACCAAATCTGCTTGCATCTTATTAATAAACTCAGAGTTATTTGACGGAATTTTATGTATAGTATTTAATTACTTTCTTACATATTTCTCAAATGAAAGTTAATTCATTGACTTAAAGTTGGCACATGCCCGGCATACTATGTTCTTCAATACAATGGTTAGTATTAGAGGTCGTCGAAATTTAAACACGTGATCTCAAAGATAAATCAGCTCTGATATCATGTCATAAATTACCAACTTGTCGAAATATAACTGTTTATGACAGGGATTCACAGCTGGTTCGACAAGGTGGTCAGGTACGTTCTAATTTCCACGACCCCCAATATTGATTTGATTAAAGCACGAAGTATGATAAGCATGCGCAAACTTCAAACTCGTGAGGTGACTTTATTTTAAAGGGGGGCGTGTAAGAGAGTGATATAAAATTCATAATAACTTTTTCTATCCACTCGAGTTATTAATATTAGTTGATTTATAACACGGTTTGAACAAATTAGATTATTTGTATTCGCTTTTTTTAATAGTTGAATTCAAAATGTTTACTTTATGGCACGGTTTTCTACTCCAAGTACCTTCTTAAAGAGCATAACCAAAAAAAAAATGCTAAACAAAATATTATCAAATACGTACTTTTTTTATTTCATTCTGACCTTTATTATCCTTGCTTATTGCAATTAGGGATGGCAATCAAACCCATGGCCGCGGGTATCCGATCGCCCCCGACCCAGTCAACACGGGGAATCCCCGCTTTGACCGGGTATGGGGTGGGTATGGATAAAACCCGCAAAAAGTTTGATGGGGGCGGGTATGGTTTTAGCCTCCCCCACCCCATACCCGCCCCACCAAGAGAATTTCTTCACATATAAAAAATATGTGGATTAAATTATAATCTATCAATGATGATGATGATAACTCGAGAAAATAATATAGTAAAAATGAAATTGAGTAACCACCTTAATCAAAACCTAATTCATTTCCCTCAATTCTCCTTCCACTCTTTCACTTTCCCCCTTGTCAACAAGATTATGTTAGTTAATTATTACTTAGTAAATGTATCAAGAGTTAGAGCATAATAATTTAAAAAATATTGTAGTCTATATTATGTATTAATGGATGTTTTAGGATCATATTCTTTGGATCGTATTTTGAAAATGACCGTGTTTTGTTGACTTCATGATATAATAGGTTTGTTTATGGTTATAATTAAAACTTTTCTTGTAAGTTTTAGGTATAATAATGTTGGATGTACGGGGATGGGATGGTACCCGAAACTCACGGGTATAGGGTTGGGTTTGCAAAACATTCCCCAACATGGGTATGGGGCGGGTATGGGTTTGGGTATTTGAAGATGGGGATGGGGATGGTTTAGGCAAACCTGCCCCAAACCCACCCATTGCCATCCCTAATTGCAATATAATCTTATACTAATTCGATCCGACTATAATGCAAACCATACCATGTATCTAACCTCCAACTACTATCTCCTTTCCCTTGTAAATATATATATTTGATTTTATATTTCTTATAAATCCCAGCATCTGCACCATGACGAAGTGTATTCCACAGACATATATGTTTTTAAATTAGGACTCCATTATCATTTTATCAGACATTAACAAAAAGCTTAATATATAACTTCCATTATTTTAATAAAGTTGAAAAAAATGAATAAGAACGATATTCTCGCCCTTCACAATTCACATGGCTGGTAACGCAATCATGGTGGCCGGGTAACGACCTTTGAACCAGAGAACACCATTATTATTATTCTAATTAAGTTCTAATCCCTTGCATTATCACGCCATTATCATAATTAACAAAACCAACTAATTAATCCAGTTAACAAAACCTGTAAAGGAAGGCTGTAGCCTGTAAGTAAGCAGGCAGGTTACCTGTGACGTAGTTCAACGTGGTGGCCACCTTATCCCGGTGCTCGGTCAACGCGTACCCGGGCGCCGCCGGCAGGGTTCCGGCGGGCCCCAGCGAGTAGAGCACCGTGTCGGACGGCTGCGAGGCGTTGAGCTGGAAGGCCATGAACAGCCTGGACTGCTGGGAGACGATCGCTGACGTGGCGATCACCAGGTTTCCCTGGTCGGGGACCACCTGCCCGGGGGTCTGCCCGCCGAGGTAGTACTGCTTCACCTGCCCGCCGCTGCCGTCCGCTGCGCTCCACCCCACCACCGCGCTGGACCCCACCATCTGCCCGTCCGGCGAGAACCCCACCGCCACGTACGAGTTCACATCGGGGGCCGACAGGAGGAAGTTCCACACGTTGGATGACGCCTGCGAGTACTGTCCAAACACACACACGTCGCTTGACAAATTTGACATGCATGTGGCCGCAGAGTGGAAGAAAAGAGAAAGAGAAAGAGAAAGAGAAAGAGAAAGAGAGAGAGAGTTACTCGGAGGATGTAGTTGCGGGAGGTCCAAGCAGAGAGGCACTGGCGGAGGGAGGAAGGGTCGAAGGGCAAGCCGGAGAGGCCGACGAGAGCGCCGTTTGACGAGCACGAGTCTGCGTTTTGTGATTGTGCAGCCACAGGGATTGTTGTTGCGGATGACGATAGGAGAAGACAGAGTATGAAGATGATGATGGATGAAATGGGAACTCCTCGTCTCTCCATTTTTTTTCTTCTTACTTCTTTTCTTGCGAGCGGCGGTGTGGTTTTAAATGGGTGAAAGGGAGGTAGTAGGTAATGAGGAAGATGGGGGAGGGTTTCTTGGTATATGATGAGCTTGGGAATATATATAAACTATTTGTGGAAGCAGTTGGTTCGTTATGATACAGGATTTTTTAATTCTAAATACCATTGTGAAAATAGTCATGTTGGCGTGAGGTTTGTAAACACAAATTTATTAATATATATAAAGCTTACGATTAGGTTACTGTTGCCTAACATTTTTTTATTTTGATATATCAAATTTAATTAAATCACAATTTAGTCATTATAATGTAAATTTTATATTTTGATACCCCAAATTTAATTTTAATATAAAATCATTGAAAAATTATATTTTGGTATCTAAATTTTAAGAGATTTTCGTACCTACAATTTTTTAAATTTACATATTGGTCCTATGTTTACATTTCACAGAAATCTATGAATCCAATCCATCAATCCTTTTGAACCAATCCATGAATCCAATCCATCGTAATATAAAAGTATAAATTTAGTTTGTAGAATGTGTTGTATCACTCAATATCACTCAATTGTAGGAGGAGATTCAACCATTTTATATTTGCTCATTACATGAAACATTAAATAAATGATAAAAGAGATACGACTCTAAAATATTACAAGAGCAGAATTTATAAACTCATTTAGTACATTTACGGGGTGCTAAACAAACTTCTACTTACTACATGTAACAAAATATGCGACATCTACATAAGCAAGTGTCAATAAATTGCTACGATAAAAAAAGTTGATTGTTGTATTGATGGCCAACTAAAAGAATTGGTCAAAACTTTTCATCATCTACTTCCATTTCGTTTCATTTTTCACTCGCCTTCCATAACTCTTTCTTTATTTTTTTCTTTGCCTTCTTCGTCTAACCCTAATTAGTATACTATTTTTATGTATTCTAATCGCAAGTATGAACGAGTCCATACACGACTCACCAACAGTCTAGAGAACTAATAATTGAATTAAGAACCACTAACTTTTTTCAGCTCAATGTCGAGCCCAATTAAAAATAAATATATATATGATATTACTTATTAGAAAGTCTTCATTTTCTAAAAGTAACATAAAGCACACCACATGTTTATAAAAGCACACCACAAGCCAATTGTCTTGCCCTTTTATTTATTTAGTTTTGCGTTCTTATTCCAGGTGAGTGTAATCCGTCCGATAAGTGGTGGTTAGGGATTTTCGGCCGGAGGAAGAAGAAGATGAAGAATGTAATTCATTCACAAACCAAAGACGTCTCATTTCTGCTCTCTTGCTGTAAGGCTGTTTTATCACAACCTAGTGAAAGGAGCTTCTAATCCTTATGGTTCCTATTTTGTTTCTTAGTTCTTTGGTGATCGAATTCTTTTCAATCCCCCCACATTTGCTGTGAACCTAAAGCTTCGGTGCCAAGGTGTATCTTTGAAAGATGAACAAGAGTATCAAAACTCTGAGTTAGACCTCCAGTCTCTTACTGGAGGGAACATAAATGTCTCTATTCTGCCTGAATCCTCAGATTGCTTCACTGGCTGGTAACTCATTGTTTCCTCCCTCACAATGAACGGTACGATCTTTTGTTGCCCCTTGATATATTTGGTGACCAGATTCCTTGCCCGAGTTGGCATAAAGCTTGATGGATTGCTGTTTTTGAGCAACACTTCTGTCGGTCGCCCTGTATTTGCGATCATGGAAGACGCCAACACTTTCCATCATCTTCGACCACCTAGTCGTGCAGTGGAAGAGTGCCCAGAGTCATCTATATCCGTATCCCAACGTCATCTGCGTGGAATTGATGTTATGATTGCTACTCTGGTTGAATACACAAGGCAAGCAAACAGTGAGGGAACAGAAAAGGCGCATCGACGATGAAGGCGAAGAAGAAGAGAGGCGAAGAAGAACTGCTAGGTTTTGTTTTTGTTTTGTTTTTTGTTTTGTTTTTGTTTTTTTTTTTAATGTTTTTGTTCTTTTTGAACTGCTTATGAACTGTTTATGATAATTGGTTGTATTAATATGGAAATGGTTTGTGTTGATGTGGTGTTTTAAGAAACCTTCTGCACATGACTCAGGGAAGATTCACAATATGTACTTGCCTTAGGGAATATTCACAATATGTAGGTGTAAATGTGGCACAGTGGAGGCATCATATGAAGTATGGTTCCACAACAACTGCTATGGAAACGCTAACTGCAGTCTACATATGGTGCTCCTCAGTGTTGTATTTAGACGTCTACATATTGCAACTCCCCACTATCCTGCCTCCAATACAACATTGGGATGAAAAAAGACAATTAAAACGAGGTGATTAGTCAAATATCTTGCAACAATCGATTGTCAACTTTGCTAATTAAGTGACTATATGGGTTTAGAGCTATTACTTCCATGTGGGTACTTACCACAATCTCGCGAAGAAGAAGAATCAAGCAGGACATCGTAATGGATTAGGGCAACAGCAGAGCGAGCCGACAATGATTTTCCCTCGACGACAATCTCCACCTACTCATCATCTGCGTCTTTTTGGTGTTGAAAGAGAAAAGACGGAAGAAAGATAATGGCGCCGGTCAGATAGAGGCAGATAGGGTTTCATTGTTGGGTTTCAGTCAGAGAAAGAATAGGGAAGAGAATGAGGGAGATTGGAGGAGGAAAGCGGAGGATCAACTTATATTTTAGGAGGTTGGGTTTCAGTCACTTTGTTTATATACTTGACTTCATTTCCCTTGCGCTACTAAATAATTACACTCTCTGTCACTCCTTTTACCTTGTGAACAAGAAGAAGTGAAGAATATAAAAAATGGAACAACCATGTGAAGTGTTATTATAAGCATTATGATTGATCGTCAAATATATTGATTCTTATTTGTTTTTGGTAGAATTTAGTTTCTTGTTTGTAAAGTAATTTTGTTAGATCATTAAACCCAATGGATGATGAAGTTACAATTATAAATGATGTTGTTTATTGAGAAATTTCTTTGCGACATGGCAACCTTCATTGCCTGTGATTTGCCATGTCATCTTTGAAAATTGAATAATATCATTAGGTCGAGACGATTATGGAAGAGCCAAGATTGGTTGAGTCCTACAATGTATCTCTTTACTTTATCTTTTACTTCATTGTCTCTTGTGTCATTGTATGGACGATTAATTTGACGTCGGCTGAAAATATAATCTCACATTCCATTGTTATTTTTTTGTCTAGTTAGAGGTCGTTTGGAGGTTGTGATTCTTTAAATTGATGAATTTATCAATGTGTGCATTCTAAATTGATGTTCTGCGTGACTGGGTGTATTTGGAAAAAAAAAACACTTGTTTGGAGATATAGATTGTGCTTTTCACAACCTCAAAATGACCCTTTAGTTAGGGACCAAATAATATTGTGCACCATACAATGATATATATGGTCAAAGTGTAAAGCAATGCATGCGTTGTTTCAGGTAGGTCTCACTAACAATCACAAAAGAGTATGCATTATACAATCTCAAATAAAAGAAGTTGAGATTGTTGTGATTGTTGGGTTTAGACTTTTTCAATCCCTTTATATCCTTAATAGTTTTTTGTCTTATACGAAGTGTTGAGGGTAAATGTGACTTTTTCCCTTGAAGTAACTTTATGCAAATCAATCCATAAAGTACAATCTCAACAACCAAACAATGTATTGTTAAAATGGATCCATTGTACCAAACAACGTATTCGGATTGTTTGGGTTTGTTAATTTGGGTCATTGGTTTGGTTTGGTTGAATGATTTTACCCTGTTTGGTTTCCTGACCAATCAAGGCATCCATCAAATATAATAGTCAAAGTAATAGTTATAATTAACAGGGCTAAATTACAGGCCTCTTAGGAAGATTTAACTCTCTTTACTTCATGCATATGATATAGGCCACAAAAAATTATCCTTGGGCCACTACTAAAAGAAGAAGAAAAAATTTAATTAATTAGTCCGTTCACCCCCACTGTCGTTATAAGTCAACGAGTAAAAAAAAAACAACTAATTACCAAATTGTTAGTTTAAATAGATAAGTATTAGTATGGTGTAAAGGAATAGTTAATTCTCATGAATTAAACGTGTACCACGAGAAAGGAACAGTTAATTCCCATAGTTACTCAGTACGTAACTTAACTGTCACAAAGTGTTAACCCCCTAATAATTGCGCATGGCAACTGCTGTTGCATGAATCATGTGTTATGCCTTTTATGAGGTTTGTGGTCTCCTGTTGGTTGTGAACTTAATACAACTTGCGTCTGACTTCATCTGTGTTCCATTGCTTGTGTCTCAACACTCCATTCTTGACCGAGTGAACTGAACTCCTTCCAATGCCATGGCTCCGTCAACTTGCAAACACATACTTTACAAAGATGTCAAGCAACAACTCAAGGAGCTCCTGAAGCAGGGCCACCTCGCCATTGGAGAACAAGAAGTGGTAGGAGGAACACAATTAATCAGATATGTTGAGGGCACTCAACCATGCCTCTCCGGTATTGCTATCAACGTCCCTCCGATTCAATAGGATCCTCCCATGAAAAAAGATGAAGTAACAAGGACAATTGAGAGATAGTGGTGATCTGCCAGACCTCCCATATGTCCCTGTTGACCTTGTTGTGATTCACACATTGGAACATGTGGCGATATTGTACATTAGGTACAAGTATAATCTCTCATTTGTGTTTTACCACGCTCGTTTGCTTCATATTTCATACTTTCATGCTATAAGGTGTAAATGATTGCTAGTGGATTAGCTCGTTAATGTTCTTCCGTATTTACATTTTGATTGCAGGAATACGGATTGACGGAACGCTATGAGGAACAGAGGATGGCCATGCTGAAAGCATCAGAAGAATACAATTCAAAAATCAACCAGGTGAGTGAGCATAGAAAAATGCTAAAGGAGGTGCGGGACCCCGAAACTGCACCACATCAGTGTACTGATGCTGATTACGTTGATAGGCAAGACGTTGTCGGGAATGCAGAGAAAGAGGATAGTGATAAACTCGACAAGTTTGTTGAGACTGTATGCAAGGCATGACATTATATATTTATAAACTGCAATCTGCTCTATCAGTGTCATGTATGTTTGATCTTACATGTGGTGAGCATGCTATATTTTACTAGACGACTCATCTACAAAAATAAAGCAACACTAAGGAGGAGCCTCGGTTTCTTCAAGGTGAAGAAGGGAACAATGTTGAAGAAACTAGAAATAGTACAGTGAAGAAATGGTGCAAAATGAAGATCAACTCGTCGATGCCGACAAGCTGGAGGAGGACACAAACAAGGTGACTTTTACCTTCATGGTTGAAGACTACTAAAGGATTTTGTGGGAAGCTTCATCTTGTTCATGTATGGATGGTGACTTTTATGGTACGTTTATTCTGTTTGCCTAGAATAATGTGGAGGAGAATGAGGAGGAGGATGGAAAGAGTTCAAGGTCAAAGAAACGGAAGCATGTTGGAAACACCAAGAAGGCAAGGAAGAAGAGGCACTCCAATAAAAGATAAGATCCCTTTATCATTGGTCTTGGAAAAACTGAGCAGGATAAAAGGCTGCACAAAGCTATCCTACAATATACGAGGGAGCCAGTGAATGAGTAAGTTAATTGTTGGCCGCTATGCATTTAATGGACGTGTTTATCATTTTACTATGCCGGTGCATCATGTTTCTGTTTTGGTCTCTTATAGGAAGGAGCTCATTTTCAGTCGTATAGATGGCTTCTTCTCCCTAATAAGGTTAGGCACTAGGACAATGGCACACGAGCGTGAGGTGTCCAATGGTTTTGATGATGCTTACTCCGACTACCTCAATCGTCAATAAACAAAGAACGGGGCATTCAAAAGATGGGTGTTCTATGCATCAATAATTGTGCGTTACGCAGATAATCTATTTGCTGGCTACAACTGCATTGTCCAACTCGTTTCATTCATTTCTTAGATACGCTAAATCTTTTTAATTGTGCAGTTTGAAGTTCAAAAAATATTTGATGAGATGAAAAACGACTCAGATTACGAGTTCGTAGAAACAAATTACTTTGCTAAGATTGACCTTCAAATTGCAACCTGCAAATGGATCCCACATAATGTGAACTTCTAGAAGTGCGACTATGTGGGTGTTTCTTACAAATTCATTGTTTATGGTATCTATTGCTTTGATTGTGGAGTATATTTCTTGTTCCTGGTATAAACAATATCATGTGGTTTTATTTTTGTTGACTGGCAGGAGATCGTTCCACATCTCAATAATAGACACTACATGACATTTGTTGTCAATTTGAGGGATAAGAAGTTCCAATTCTTGGATATCATCAACCCTCATAGCTTGAATGAGTACAAGGACATTGGATTATTGGTCGTCAAGTATCCCATTGCATACATCGGGGTCTGCAACAATGATCAATTAAACTTCAACGAGTTTCCATGGGAAAGTCCACAAGTCGTGAGGCAGAAAGGTGGGATAAGTTGTGGTGTGATTACGATGAACTAGGCTGAATGTTGGGAAGGAGAACCGTACGATTTCATGTTGGAATGAAGGAGTGAAAAAGTGATAAATGATAGAAGGGATGCTATCACCCTGAAGCGGTTGTTGGACCCAAAAAATATGTTACTTGAAGACTTGAAGGCCAAAAGTTTGACTTATAAAGTTTGAGTACTAAGTTAGTAGTAAATATGCAAAGTTGTAGGATTTAAATCAAGTTTTTCAGAACATTATGTCCTACTTGTGTTTGTGGAGTACTTCCAGGGGTTTGTGTGGCATGGTTTTTATCTGTATTTTTTTCTTATCACGTCGAAGCAAACTGGTGCCACTCTTTGTACAATTACTGCTCCGCTTCAAAATTTTATGGTTAGTTTTATCGTGATTATGATATTCTTCAGATGTGTTATATTCAGCTGCAGTGAAATTGTGGATAACGTTTTACACTTACTGGTGTATATTCTCGTGTTTGTGGGTTGTTTCCAGTGGTTTGTGGTAAAGAGAGCAACATAAAATAACCTTGGCGATGTCGTTAATACCCTTAGTTCCAGTATCCATTGAAATCATACCATAATAAAAAAACAGCCAAAATAATAGTCTTCATAACACTCTAAGCTCCAAATCGTAAAGCTCTAATTCCTTTGACGTTGCTTCATCTCCAAATCTCTACTTTCTTTGATGTGTGTCCATTTTTCGATCCCTTTATATCCCTAATAGTTTTTTGTCTTATACGAAGTGTTGAGGGTAAATGTGACATTTTCCCTTCAAGTAACTTTACGCAAATCAATCCATAAACTACAATCTCAACAACCAAACAATGTATTGTTAAAATGGATCCATTGTACCAAACAACGTATTCGGATTGTTTGGGTTTGTTAATTTGGGTCATTGGTTTGGTTTGGTTGAATGGTTTTACCCTATTTGGTTTCCTGACCAATCAGGGCCTCCATCAAATATAATAGTCAAAGTAATAGTTATAATTAATAGGGCTAAATTACAGGCCTCTTAGGAAGATTTAACTATCTTTACTTCATGCATATGATATAGGCCACATAAAATTATCCTTGGGGCACCACTAAAAGAAGAAGAAAAAAGTTAATTAACTAGTCCCTTCACCCCCACTGTCGTTATAAGTCAACGAGTAATTACCAAATTAAGAAGAAAAAAAGTTAATTACCAAATTGTTAGTTTAAATAGATAAGTATTAGTGTGGTAACTTAACCGTCACAAAGTGTTAACCCCAAGTTAATTTCGCATAGTGACCGAGGGTTCTTACAAAATATCTCATTATTGAGATCATTCTTTGTATCTCCTCACTACTATTCGACCTAGCTAGTGCTCTTGTGGTTCCCTTTCGTTAAGTAATGGTTTGCTTTACTAGTCTAGTGGTTCGCATTTAAGAATTTATGACATGCTTAATTAGGTTTATGGCATGCTTCATTTATGTTGTGGTACACATGATTTGCATTGAAGTATGAGGGCATGCTGCTGAAAATTGAATATAAATGGTGTAAAGGAACAATTAATTCCCATGAATTACAAGTGTACCACGAGAAAGGAACAGTTAATTCCCATAGTTACTCAGTACGTAACTTAACTGTCATAAAGTGTTAACCCCCTAATAATTGCTCATGGCAACCGTTGTTACATTAATCCTGTGTTATGCCTTTTATGAGGTTTGTGGTATCCTATTGGCTGTGAACTTAGTACAACTTGCGTCTGACGTCATCTGTTTTCTACTGCTTATGTTCCAGCACTCCATTCTTGACCGAGCGAAATGAAGTCCTTCAAATGCCATGGCTCCACCAACTTGCAGACACATACTTTACAAAGATGTCAAGCAACAACTCGAGGAGCTAATGAAGTAGGGCCACCTCACCATTGGAGAACAGAGGTGGTTGGAGGAACACAATTAATCAGATATGTTGAGGGCACTCAGCCATGCCTCCCCGATATCGCTATCAATGCCCCTCAAATTAAACGGGATCCTCCCATGAAAAAAATATGAAGTAACAAGGACGATAGAGAGACAATGGTTATCTGCCAGACCTCCCCTATGTCCCTATTGACCTTGTTGCGATTCACACATTGGAACATGTGGGCGATGTTGTACATTAGGTACAAGTATAATCTCTCATTCATGTTTTACCACACTCGTTTGCTTCATATTTCATACTTTCATGCTATAAGGTGTAAATGATCGTTAGTGGATTAGCTCGTTAATGTTCTTCCCTATTTACATTTTGGCTACATGCATACAGATTGAAGGAACGCTATGAGGAACAGAGGATGGCCATGCTGAAAGCATCAGAAGAATACAATTCAAAAATCAACCATGTGAGTGAGCATAGAAAAATGCTAAAGGAGGTGCAGGACCCGGAAACTGCACCACATCAATGTACTGCATGGTTGTCACGCCGGCCGGCGTACCACCGGTTGTACCTGGTTCAACCGGTACCGGTCATAAAACCGGCATGACACCACCGGTATGACCGGCATGATCGATATACGAATCTCTAAGTAAAATGATTTTATTTTAGTGAATTTAATTGATAAAAGTTATTTTATTATTTATTTTATGAGTATAAAAGTTAAATATTGATGTTATTTGTTGGATTCAGGTATAAATGTTTAAGTATTGACGTTAAATGTCATGTTTAAATATGAGTATTTATAATTTTATTTGTAATATTGACCGGCATGAACCGGCACAAACCGGTATGTGCCACCGGTTGAACCATTCCACTAGCTAAACCGGCACACTGGCATAAACCGGTTTGACAACCTTGATGTACTGATGCTGATTACGTTGGTGGGAAAGACATTGTCAGGAATGCAGAGAAAGAGGATAGTGAAAAACTCGACAAGTTTGTTGAGGCTGTATGCAAGGTGTATGTTTGATCTTACATGTGGTGAGCATGCTATATTTTACTAGACGACTCATCTGCAAAAATAAAGCAACACTAAGGAGGAGCCTCAGTTTCCAAAAGGTGAAGAAGGGAAAATGTTGAAGAAACTAGAAACAGTACAGTGAAGAAATGGTGCAAAATGAAGATCAAGTCGTCGATGCCGACAAGATTGAGGAGGACACAAACAAGGTGACTTTTACCTTCATGGTTGAAGATTATTAAAGGATTTTGTGGTAAGTTTCATCTTGTTCATGTATGGATGGTGACTTTTATGGTAAGTTTATTCTGTTTGCCTAGAATAATGTGGAGGAGCATGAGGAGGAGGATGAAAAGATTTCAAGGTCAAAGAAACAGAAGCATGCTGGAAACACCAAGAAGGCAAGGAAGAAGAGGCACTCCAATAAAATGCAAGATCCCTTTATCATTGGTCTGGGAAAAACTGAGCAGGATAAAAGGCTGCACAAAGCTATCCTACAATATGCGAGGGAGCCAGTGAACGAGTAAGTTAATTGTTGGCCGCTATGCATTTAATGGATTTGTTTATCATTTTACTATATTGGTGCATCATGTTTCTGTTCTGGTCTCTTATAGGAAGTAGCTCATTTTCAGTCGTACAAACGATTTCTTCTCCCTAACAAGATTAGGCACAAGGACAATGGCACACGAGCGTGAGGTGTCCAATGGTTTTGATGATGCTTACTCCGACTACCTCAATCGTCAATAAACAAAGAACGGGGCATTCAAAAGATGGGTGTTCTTCGCATCAATAGTTGTGCGTTACACATATAATCTATTTGCTGGCTACAACTGCACTGTCCAACTCGTTTCATTCATTTCTCATATACACTAAATCTTTTTAATTGTGCAGTTTGAAGTTCAAAAAATATTTGATGAGATGAAAAACGACCCAGATTACGAGTTTGTAGAGCCAAATTACTTAGATGAGATTGACCTTCAAATTGCAACCTGCAAATGGATCCCACATAATGTCGACTTTCAGACGTGCGACTATGTGGGTGTTTCTTACCACTTCTCTGTTTATGGTATCTATTGCTTTGATTGTGGAGTATATTTCTTTGTTCCTAGTATAAAAAATATCATGTGGTTTTATTTTTTTTTACTAGCAGGAGATCGTTCCACATCTCAACAATAGACACTACATGACATTGTTGTCAATTTGAGGGATAAGAAGTTCTAATTCTTGGATATCATCAACCCTCATAGCTTGAAGGAGTACAAGGACATTGGATAATTGTTCGTCAAGTATCCCATTGCATACCTCGGGGTCTGCAGCAATGATCAATTCAACTTCAACGAGTTTCCATGGGAAAGTCCACAAGTGGTGAGGCAGAAAGGTGGATAAGTTCTGGTGTGATTACGATGAACTGGGCTGAGTGTTGGGAAGGAGAACCGTAGGATTTCATGCTGGAATGAAGGAGCGAAAAAGTGGTAAATGATAGAAGGGATGCTATCACCCTGAAACGACTGTTGGATCCAGTAAATCTGTTACTTGAAGGCCAAAAGTTTGGCTTATAAAGTTTGAGTACTAAGTTAGTAGTAAATATGCAAAGCTGTAGGAGTTAAATCAAGTTTTTCAGAATATTATGTCCTAGTTGTGTTTTCGGACTACTTCCGGGGGTTTGTGTGGCATGGTTTTTATCTGTATTGTTTCTTACCACGTCGAAACAAACTGGTGCCTCTCTTTGTACAATTACTTCTCCACTTCAAAATTTAATGGTTAGTTTTATCGTGATTTTGATATTCTTCAGATAGCTTGTATTCAGCTGCAGTGAAATTGTGGATAGCGTTTTACACTTACTGGTGTATATTCTCGTGTTTGTGGGTTGCTTCCAGTGGTTTGCGGTAAAGAGAGCAACAGAAAATAACCTTGGTGACGTTGTTAATATCCTTAGTTTCAGTATCCATTGAAATCATACCATAACAAAAAAACAACAACCAAAATAATAGTCTTCATAACACTCTAAGCTCCAACTCGAAAAGTTCTGATTCCTTTGACGTTGCTTCCTCTCCAAACCTCTACTTTCTTTGATGTTGCCTCTTCGCAAAATCCCCTCTAGTGAGAGACCTCTTCTGTAACACCAAAATCACACCAAGTTTATAAGTACGATGGATGATCAAATTTTTATTGTTACATGCACAATAAAAACAATGCATTGCCTCCACTTGCAAACCAGAGCTGTCTTGATCATCATCCTCGTCACAATTTTTGGCATCCTATTTGGCGGAATTAGAAAGTGGACATGTCATGGCATCACACGCAGTTGATGAGCATTTTCGGCAATGTTTTGGTTTTCGAAGATTAGATGGTCCTGTCTCGCGATTATTTGGGTCAACACCATTATCTCTGTCGTGGTTGTCGTCGTTATTGTCATTATTTGGATCACCACCACCACCACCTCCTCCTCCAGCAACAACAGCAGCAAACTTTGCAGGCTTGACGTAATCCTCCGGCTTGGTACAAGTGGTCACCTTATGACCATGGATTCCACATCTCTTACATTGTCGTGGCTCTCCTTTCTTCCTCTTGGTTAGTTAGGAGCACAAATGTTTATCTGATCTAAATTTTCGAATAAGACATCAAGGATTTCGCAATCATGCTTGAAACCGTCATTCAATTTCGCCCCCCTCAAGCACAGTTGCAAGCTTTTTGTTGGAGAATTCCATACCTCAAATGAGCGGCAAGTTATAGACGAAAATTCTACAAAGGAAACTCCTCAATATTTGGTATTACAATCTATTAATTTTGTAAAGAATCCATCACCTGGAAGTGAAAAGTCGAGCCACATCAACATTATTGTCGTGTACTCTTTCTAGAGTCTTGGGATGCTTTGACCATCACAACTTCACCAACTGGTGTGGTACCTCTACTAGGTTTTCTTGTTTCAACACAAAAAACATGTGAGCGCAGGGTAATGCCATATAACTATAATACTGACAGCTACAATCCATCTTCAGTGGCTCACTCGTGTATGTGACCTGGTAAACCTTGTCGATGCCCAACATTGTTATACTGTAATTATGCTGGAGTCCCGATGTCTCCCTATCTACACTTGTGCAGTTTGACGACTTTTCAATCTCTGCTCTTAGTTTGAAAAACACCTTCTTCGTATATAATTTGGATGCACTCTTCTGAAGTTGGGGTAAGACATTGGAGGTAATGGTTCGATCTCGGGATGGACTCGAAATTAGCTTGCACTTCCTTTTCCATCATGTCTGTGGCCCAACGATCAAAATGGATAAAGAACTCAAGCAGATTGTGAGTATTTTCGATATACTTTGTGAGTTGGTTGTTCATACCTTTGCATCTGGATGTTGTTGACAAGCCTGCACAAAACTTGGAGCGCATGTATGCGTACCCTCATTTTGTTTGTTGTTCAAATATACGGGTTAACCACTGGATATGACCCAGGCTGAACTCCCCGATCAGAGCTTTCCATTTGGCTTCAAATTCTTCAGGTTCCCAATCAGTTTTCACAAATTCTTCTCATCTGGACAAAAAGTTAGAATTCTTAACATTCCCTTTCATATTCTTCTCTATGTGCCAAGCACATAAGCGATGTGTTGCAATAGGAAATATCTTCTCAATACTCAATAGCATTACTCATGGATTTGTCCCCATCAGTAACGACAGTCTTGGGTTCGGCACCGAGCCATTTTTGCATTGCTCCCAAAGCCCATACATAATTTTCCTCCTACTCACTAGACAACAAGGCACATCCAAAGATGCAACTGTTGAAGTGTTGGTTAACTCTTACAAAAATAGAAGCATATTAGTGAGTCCATGAAAATGGGCTTGCAGTCTTCAAACATGGCATGCCATTCTGCTCAAAGTTTGTCTACGTTATGAACGTATCAGAAAATATAACTAGCGGAAAGTTGCAGACGTTCTTCTTGTCTATTAAATCAAATGCCAATAACTCCCTGAAGCATGCACAATCTGCGACCAAAATGCTATATAACATAAACAGGTTTATGAGCCGGTCATCGTCATTTTTCTCCAGTTCTAGGACAAACTGCTCGTTCGCGTTGAGTTTTGCATGTAGGTATGCTAGGGTGGTTGCAGCGTCACCCTCACTGATTTGGTCTTTCTGATCTTTGTCTACAAAACTGTATCAATCCTTCCTTATGAACCCCATCTTCTGGTAGCCTCCCGCTTATGCTAGGGCTAAATAAACAATTTGATGCGTCATCATGCCTGCGACTCTTCGAAAAATAATGGTTGCTTTAATTACATTGCTAATTCGTCAATTCCCTTTCACATAGTGTCTGTATAGTTTGGGAATCGCATCGTGAGTGTGTTCGTTATAAAAAATGTACATAAACCAGTTTGATTCAAAGGCGTTATACATAACGTGCATCCTAGCTCCGCAGTTGAATCTTGTTTCTTCTTTTGGCTCCCTCTTTCGTTCGTGCGGCGAATCGTGCTTCATTCCCTTCGTAGAGCACAAAAACCATTGCCATGTTCTCACCGACAAAAATTTTCCTTTCTGACATCAAAGCTAGTGGCCAGCCCATACTCCCTCCAAAAGTCGAATGCTTCATATATATCAATAAATCTTAGCCCATGGATATCGACTTCTGTAAGCAGTAACATATTTTCGAGATTGGGGTGCTCAACAAGCGAACCTTCATCGTTGCGTGGAATATCAGAATCATCATCAAGAGTATGACTTCAGGGTTGACCCCAATAGGCAAAACTTTGGTGTTGCGTCGAATCTCAACATCATCATTAGGAGTAGTGATTTTAGGGTTCTCAACCAATTCAGTGTCCTGCATTTCTATTTTTGCTCTATTGTAGGTTGTCGTGAAACAAACCCTAGCAGCTCACGCCGACTCCTTTGGACTTTGGTGTTAATGTTATGTAGCAATTTCACTTCCTTTTATATTTACGTTGGGTCGTACGATGCAGTATCCTTTTTTAGATAGACTTATTCAAATTTCAATACGCGTGTGTCTTGGCATGTCTTCAAATCCTTTTCTGCATACTCATTCAAATTACATACACGCACGGGGCTTGGCGCGTGTCCAAATCCTTTTCCGCACATGAGAAGGATTATCCAGTCTCCCATATTGGCTTGTGGTTTTAGTCCAAATTAACACAACTTCCAGATGAACCAAACTATTTTTAATCGGTTTGGTACTATGGTTAACCAAAAGCATGTTACCACATCAAACGTAATTTTCATAATGCATAAATTACAACAATCAAATCATTAAATCAACACATTCTAACCCTTAATAGAGACAAGCAACTAGTTTAAGAACCAAACCTGATCAACTGGTGGGCCAGTATAACCACCAAACCAGTTGCGATAGTGCTCCGATCCATTATTTGGACGATTATTGATGGACCAAACGGTTTTCACAGTTCAACATAAATCAGATGAACCATCACGGTTTAACTGGTCCTCTGGTTCACTAATTTTACCATAATTATTTTTTTAGATATACTCTAACATAAACTAAACCATCGAGGAACAATTATTAATTTTATTTCTCCTTCCTCTTCTCATTTTCCAACCTCGTTGTCAACTTATGATGAACTTAATTCATAAATTAGCATATTATACAAGTCTTATATGTTATATATGAGGCATGGTTCTATCAATGGTTAACCAATAATTTTGTAATGGTTAACCATTACACCGTAAACCACTAACTTTTCGGTTCAACATCTCGTCCGGTGCTGAAAATAGAGTAATGAATAATGGTTAGGGCTAGACTCTTGATCTTTGGCAGTCCATTGTCATTGCCTCATTGGAGACAACCTCCTCGTATCACCAACCAAAGAAAACATAGATTGAAAATATATAAAAAAACATCAACCACGCATCTCAATTCAAAAATATCGAGAAAACAACATAAACATAAACTACTGATCCAAAAAAATATATAGAAAACTACTAATTCATATTAAAAATACATTGAACCACTTGCTTCATGAACAATTTCCTTCTTCTTCCTCCTCCGTCATTCTTCTTCCTCTTCACTGAACTTGTTGACGAGGCCAAAATCCATTATCAGCATCATCAACTAAATCATCACCCTCATCACCATCATCATCATCATCAATTCATCATCATCCTCATCCTCACCGGCTTCATCAGCTCCCATATCCCTCGCTCCATCTATGTCTTCTTGATCCTCGTTTTCCACCATACGTCGTTGCTCAGCAGCTCATACTGGGTCCTGGAGATCATCAATGATTGCTCCAATAGGTTGGTACACAGTAAGGTCAGCAGAGGACTTATAAGCATCAAGATCCACACCAGCTTTCTTGAGGAACTTGGTCACCAGAGTGGCATAAGGAAGGCCAGTAATATCATCCTTGTGATCACGAGCAATGATAGAATTGAGTATATTTAGACGCATAAAGGATGCAAGATTGACCTTTTTCCCTTTGGATGCATACGACATGACAAATATATCAAGGGGAAGCAACACGTTATGGTCAAAAATTGTGAGGGAGGAAAAAAATACGGGACAAACCAGTGAAGGAAACAAAGATTATCATCCAGAAAAGAGCTATATTTGTTCTCTCCAATAAGACCCCGAAGGTCTGACTCAAAGTTCACATACTCCTGCTCATCTATCAAACAGACACCTTCGCAACGAAGCTTCAGTTTTTCAGCAAAAATTTTCCAATCAAAGTGAACCTCTTCGCCCAAAAACTCTGAAAAGAAGTATGAACCAACAGTCGTAGAACCTCCTTTCACAAGATTGGTGGTGGGGGGGGGGGGGGGGACAATCGAACAACAACGAGGGGGCCTTCCTCTCGACTCTAGCAACAACAACAACAACAACAACAACCGACTTGCTTTGTTTTCCTCCTTCCCTGCGACGGTCAAGTAGCAACAACGGGAGCAGGGGAGGCGACAAAGCAAATGGAGTTGTGGGTTTCTGTGTGGGGTTGCGATTTGGGGGTGAGCAGGGAGGTGGCGGGGTTGGGTTTCTGGTGGTGATGGGTTGGGGTCGAGGGTTACTAGGGGAGGCGGGCGACGAATGTGGGTTGGGGGTGAGGGAAGGGACTAGGCCTTTGTTTGGTTAGGGTTTAGAATTGAAATTGGGTTGAGTGGTAAATATGTCAATTTGTTAAGTTCTAGGGTGATAAAATTTGATTTCTAGGGCGACGAATAACGATCAAGTTGTAGAAAGTAGGAATAGCAATAAACACATTAGATGAATTTTGGTTTCAAATTGACCCACCCGTTACTAGCAAGTTGGTATAAACGTGACTCGCTATCCACCCACATTTTTTCCAGGTTGGATTGGATGAGTGGCTTATGCGTGCGATTTGGTCTGGGTTAATCTATAAAAATAATTTTCCAACTAGCCATTAAGAAAGTTGACTAACATTTATAATACATTTATCACAAATTGGTAATACTGCAACAATTTAGACACTTACCACTTTGTATCCTATGGATCAATGTAGTATTTGAATCAAAATTTTCATTACTCCATCAATCAATTGTGTAGAGAAAATTAATTCATTTTGCTAATTTGATACAATTAAGAGTTTATAATTTACATTATAATATTCTAATGAACATTACACAACATAATAACCAATAATAGTTTATAATTTAGGCATATATATTTATTGTTAATGATTAAATACATGTTTTACCAATTGTACCACCAATAAGACCATATTACTAGCCAAACCGAAATAAAGGCATAAACCGGTTTGACGATTTCATAGGTTTTTTTTTATTACCCAGGAACCTTAGCCCCACTTGCCACTTTGTTACAGCGGGTCCTACTAAACCTGGGGGCCACCTACAATCAAATTCAACGCCCCCAGCTAGGGCTGGGCATGCGGGCGGATCATCCGCGGGTTTGGACCGACCCACCCGCATTTGACCTGAATTTCGTTAAGTGGGTGAGTCTATGGGTGGGTGACGGGTTGCGTTGGGAGCCATCCGCCGGGTGGTGGGTGGGTGGTGGGTGGGTGCGCGGGTGACCCGCTCAACCCAACAACAAAAAGATCAAAGTCGTCGGCGCTAGAGAGGGGAGAGTGGAGACGTTAGACATAAACTAGGAATGCTCCTGGAGTTTGAACCTCAAAGCCAACCTTCCAAATAGCGATCCCCTCTTGTTCCCTTTATTTTTTCTTCTAATTCTTGTGCATAGATCACTGCTCTTTCCTTTGTGGAATTATTTTTCTTAGTTCCTTGCACCTGAAAATCATCTCAATCTGTAGAAAACTCTTTCATAATAGAATTTCTATCCATTTTAAGAACTAATTTGACATTTTTCGCCCTATTTCATCTTTTTGTTTCCCCAGATAACTCTCTTCGCCTATTATCATGTCAAGTTGACTCCTTTATATTATATACATTGTGATGTGGGTGAACCCACAAACCCACCCAAATCATCCACCATCTGCCCGACCCAACCCGAGACTAGATGTGGGTGGGTGGTGGGTTAAAAATTATCAATCCATTTAAGCGCGGGTGGGTGCATTTTATGGTCAAAATCCACCCGACCAACCCAATGTCCACCCCTACCCCCAGCAGCCTTGTACATCCGGGAACACCAACAAGCCTCGCTTGAATTCGAATCTGGGATCTGCAACTCCCAAACCTTCATTGTCGTGGCAGCTTTACCGTAAGGCTATCTTACCTTAGTGTTTCATACGGTTTAAGATTTAACTTGTAACATGTAGGAGGAGGGAAAAAAATGAAAAGAAAAACTCGAAATTAAAATTCCTAACGGGCAGTATTGTTTGGGCCGAGCGGTACTCCTCCCATTGTATATCCTTTTGATTTTGCCCGCCAGTCATAGCTCTCTTCTCTGTCTCTGCAAAACCCTACGCGATCTCTGCTACTCTTCCCTCCGGTTTCTGCTTCAGCAACTTCATCTTAGTGACTGGCTTCGGTGGAATCGCACGACCAAATCAATCCCGTTCAAACTTCAAACCTCCCCACGGTTTAGGGTTTTTCTTCTTGTTTTCTGTCAATTCAATACCGCCAACTGCTACTCGAATTGCTTCGCCCTCCATCTCGCCTTGAGGTGAGGGCGAACTTGGGCTTTTACTGCTGCGGATAAAATGTCGGGAGAAGAAGAGCTTGCGCTCAGGGACGTAAAGCATGCCGGCCTAGTGGTGAGCGACCGGATAGGGAGGGAAGTCGCTGCTCAGCTTGACCTTGAAGAATCCCTAGAGGCTTCTCGATACTCCAGCCATCCTTACTCCACTCATCCAAGAGAGGTTTCTACTTTCATTCTACCTTCACACTTTCTTCTCATGTCGCTGCGAATATTTTAAGTGCTGCGGATGGATTCAAGTTCGGGTGCAGATTTTTTGAGCTACGTGAATTGGAGTCTTAGGGATTCATTTTTTCCTTAGATGTTGATACAGTGGTGCCGTAGTTGGAGTCTTGGAAATACTTTTCATGGGTTGCTAATGCCTTCACTGGAATTCTGATTTTGGAATGTTAGGCCGGACTTGTCTTGAATTTTAACTTCTTTTAAGTGGAATTTTAGTTCCAAGGTCTTTGTATTTGGTGAATATATTGAATATATAATAGAACGTCGTAATTGCAAATGTAGTGATCGGTTAACCTTTGTGATTTTGTTTCTGCTTTCTTCCAGTGGCCTCCTTTGGTAGAAGTAACAGATACATGGGATCTGCCCTCTGTACTTATTGAGAGGTATAATTCTACTGGTCGAGAAGGAACTGCTTTCTGTGGGATATTTCCAGAGATACGGCGGGCATGGGCATCTCTTGACAATTCTTTGTTTCTCTGGCGTTTTGATAAGGGGTAAGCAATTTCACAATGCTCTCTTTTCATGTCGTGAGGAAGTGGGTTCTATTGCTTGCGGGACTTGATCATTTCACAGTTTAAAAAATAGGCAGTGTCCCTTTTGATTGAATCAAACTTGGGCTTTGGATTTTGAAATGTGAATATCTGCTGTTTGATGAGGATCATTCATTTAGTAATGTCATGTTTCTCTTTATTCCTGAGCTGTTTCATACTGTCTTTATTAGTAAAGTCTTGTATCTTTAAAATGGCTATTTATGAATTCCATGATTGTTTCTTCAACTATGAATCCATGTTTGCTTCTAAGGGCTAATGTTTTCAATTAAATATCATTTTATGACGAACTTTGATTAGGTTAAGCATGGTTATATGCTGCTCTACTTGTTTACTGATTCACAGATCTACAGTTAGATTGCTACAAGTGGCACCAACCTAGAATCTTTTGTCATTTCCCTAAGCATTTTGCTCCTGCTCCTTCTTTCATTCTCTCACTCACTCATCCACTCTCTCTCTCTCTCTCTCTCTCTCTCTCTCTCATTACTGGTTTAATTTGAGCAAACTATTCTTGCTGTACTGTTTGGTTTAGTTCAAGACTTCAAGTGATATTAATGGCAAAAAATGCACGTTCTGGTATCAGAAACTGTTATGAGGAAATTGACAGAACAAGCACAATATGAATGTGTCAAGAAATAATCATTATAGTGACTTTTCTTATTTCAGCATACTCAATATTCTGATACTCTTTCCTGTCATATTTTTGTTGTCTCTTCCTTTATATATCAGGGATGGTCAATGCTCAGACTACAACACTGAAGAACAAGCTATTTGTGCTGTTGGCCTTGCTAAAACCAAACCTGGAGTTTTTGTTGAAGCAATCCAGTATGTCTTAGTCCTTGCAACTCCGGCTGAGGTATTAAGATAAAAGTCTCTTAATTATTTAATATTCCCTCTTTTATTATGCTGCTGAAGTTGCATCCTTCACCTTCCTTTTTTGGTGATGGAATGTTGCTTTTGTGGGTGCTGTATAAGGTCCTGAATTGACACAAAGTAAGAGCTTTACTGTTGATTGCACTCTGAAAGGTGGTCTCTGGGTTTCTCTTTTTTCATGCACTGGAAGTCTCAAGCAATTTAACGGGAGGGAATCTGGGCTTGTTTAAGGTGGCTTCTAAGTTTTATTGTTTTTTCATGCAATATAAAGTCTCAAGCAACTTAACTGGAGGGTTTTGTTATAAAAAATTATGGGTTACAGCCATCAGACAGTATTATGCTTTCTCCAAAATTTTCTCATCGTCCTCCAATGGTTGCAAATGGCTGTTTTTAGCTGTTTCAAGGCTGGTATTTGCAGGATTAGCTTTAAGGTAACACTTTCAAACTGCTGATTATATTCTTTTATCTCATTTTCTAGTTTCTGTGGTGGAAGATGGGTTGGGGGGGGGGGGGGGGGTCTTTCAGTATGGATGACAGAATAATAGAAAAGAAACAACATGTGCCTCTTGTGAAAGCTGATGATTTGATGTATCTCTTGCTGGTCCTAAATGTTCCTTGTTTTTCATTTTCCTTATCATAATGCTGTCTTTGTAATTGACCCTCTTTATTGTGCCCAGTTGATTCTTGTTGGAGTATGCTGTTCTAGCAGGGCAGATGGCCTTGATCCTTATGCGGAGGTTTCACTACAACCTTTGCCTGAGTATTCGGTACCATCTGATGGGGTTACCATGACTTGTATTGCTTCTACTGATAATGGTCGTATCTTCTTGGCTGGGCGTGAAGGCCACATTTATGAGTTGCAGTACAGCACCGGTTCTGGGTGGCATAAGCGGTGTAGAAAAGTTTGCCTTACAGCTGGAGTTGGTAGTGTGATTTCTAGGTATGTTGTGCCAATATCAGGGATGACATGTTTGACCATCAGTTTCAGTGTTCGTCTTTAAGGGATGACTTTTTTATACAATTTTCATCATGGCCTTTCCATTTATCACAGATTCAAATATGCTTTATCTTTTTTCCTTTTCAGGTGGGTTTTGCCAAATGTCTTTAAGTTTGGAGCTGTTGATCCCATTGTTGAAATGGTTTTTGACAATGAAAGACATACTTTGTATGCCCGAACTGAAGACATGAAACTTCAGGTTTTCTTTGTAGACCCAAGTGTAGATGGACCTGTGAAGAAAGTGGCCGAGGAAAGGAATTTGTTTAGTCAGAGAGACATTCATCATGGAGGTAGACTACCAACAGGATCAAGGACCCCAAGTAGATCAGGGAAGTCATCAATTGTTTGCATTTCACCTTTATCCTCCTTGGAATCCAAGTCCTTGCACCTAGTTGCTGTTTTATCTGATGGGAGAAGAATGTATCTTTCCACTTCTTCATCCACTGGCGGTAATGTTGGATTCAATGGTAGTAGTTGGAAGCCTCATTGTTTGAAGGTTGTGGCAACTCGGCCTTCTCCTCCTTTAGGGGTAAGTGGGGGACTCACCTTTGGAGCTGTATCTCTTGCCAATAGAACTCCGAACGAGGATCTTTCGTTGAAGGTTGAAGCAGCATTCTATTCTACTGGAACTGTTGTCCTCTCTGACTCTTCTCCAGCAGCAATGACTTCTCTCGTACTTGTGAGCAAGGACACTAGTTCTCATTCATCTGTATCTGGTAATTTAGGTAGCTCCTCCAGGAGCTCACGAGCTTTGAGAGAGATTGTATCTTCTATACCCGTGGAAGGTCGAATGCTTTTTGTAGCAGATGTCCTACCATTGCCAGATACTGCTGCCACTGTTCAGTCGCTCTATGCTGAACTTGAGATTTTTGGACTAAATGACACAGAGGTGCCCTGTGAAAAGGCTTCTGCTAAGCTTTGGGCTAGAGGTGATCTTTCCACCCAGCACATATTGCCAAGGAGGAGAATCATTTTGTTCAGTACTATGGGGATGATGGAAGTAGTCTTCAACAGACCTGTGGATATCTTGAGGAAGTTGTTTGAATCAAATTTACCTAGGCCTATGTTGGAAGATTTCTTCAACCGCTTTGGTGCTTCTGAGGCAGCTGCAATGTGCTTAATGTTGGCAGCAAAAATAGTTCATTTTGAGAATCTTATAACTAATGTTGTCTCCGAAAGGGCAGCTGAAGCCTATGAAGACCCAAGACTTGTTGGAATGCCACAACTTGAAGGTATCAATCCGCTGTCAAACACTAGAACAGGAACAGGGGGTTTTAGCATGGGCCAAATTGTCCAGGAAGCTGAGCCTGTGTTCTCAGGTGCACATGAAGGTCTATGCCTGTGCTCATCAAGATTGCTTTTTCCTCTGTGGGAACTCCCTGTCTTTGTCACAAAAGGTGGTTCCGACGCATCATGTGAAAATGTAGTAGTTGTATGCAGAATCTCTGTTGGTGCTATACAAGTCCTTGAAAAAAAGATCCGTTCTTTAGAGAAGTTTCTGAGATCTAGAAGGAACCAGAGAAGGGGACTCTATGGTTGTGTGGCTGGTTTGGGAGACATGACTGGCTCAATATTATATGGTTCAGACATAGATGCTGGTGACCGAAGTTTTGTGAGAAACTTATTTGGTGCTTACTCTCAAAATGGTAATGGCAGCGGGCCGTCAAACAAAAGGCAGAGATTGCCATATAGTCCTGCAGAATTAGCAGCAATGGAGGTTGGTTGTTGAACTTTTCCTCTACCTTTATAGGTTATCTCTTATTGGACCTTAATCTCTTTCTTTTTTGTCTGTTGTTTTATGTTAATTTTCTTATTCTGATACAGGTTAGGGCCATGGAGTGTGTAAGACAGTTGCTTCTTCGATCTGGTGAAGCTCTCTTTTTGCTACAGCTTCTTTCTCAACATCATCTAACACGTTTGGTTCAAGGGTTTGATGCTACCCTACGACAGGCTTTGATTCAGTTGACATTTCATCAAATAGTTTGCTCTGAGGAGGGTGACCGTATTGCTACCCTGCTAACAACTAAATTGATGGAGGTAACCAACTTCATCTAGGGCCATATATAAAAATCACACTGACGATATTATTCCTTTGGCTACCAAGTACTTAGGCTTTAGCTGATTATCTTATGACGATGCCATCGATTATCCTTGGTTGAATGAATGTGGTTTGTCTCTCCAGTATTATACTGGTCCTGATGGCAGGGGAACAGTAGATGATATTAGCGGAAGATTGCGTGAAGGCTGCCCAAGCTATTTCAAGGAGGCCGATTACAAGTTCTTTTTGGCTGTTGAATGCCTTGAAAAAGCTGCCGTGACATCTGATCCTGTGGAAAAGGAGAATCTTGGCAGGGAGGCATTTAATTTTCTAAGTAAAGTGCCAGAGTCTGCTGATTTGAGGCCTGTTTGCAAAAGGTTTGAAGATTTGAGGTGAGTTCTTGCTAAAAGCATTTACTTTTCTTAGCCTAACTCATAATATGAAAAGGGCTGAGTCTTTAACTGGAAGCACCTTTTTTGCAGATTTTATGAAGCTGTTGTGCGCTTGCCTTTGCAGAAGGCGCAGGCTCTTGACCCTGCGGGCGATGCTTTCAATGACCAAATCGATACAACCACCAAGGAATATGCACTTGCCCAACGGCTGCAGTGCTATGACATAGTTGCCAGCGCTTTACGTTCCCTAAAGGTTGGTGGTTCACAGAGGGATATTGGACCTCTTGATCAGACATCAAGGAAGAAATATATCAGCCAGATTGTTCAGCTTGGTGTTCAATCATCAGACAAACTATTCCATGAGCACCTGTACCGGACTATGATTGATTTGGGCCTTGAAGACGAGCTGTTGGAATTTGGAGGTGCTGACTTAGTTCCTTTTCTTCAGAGTGGTGGCAGGGGATCCTTACAAGAGGTACTAATGTTTCATCTTATGCCATGATTGCTTCCATTTCCTGTTAATTCCTCTTCTATGAAGACACCATCTACACTGTTCTCTTTGTATTTCTGGCAAATACATCACAAAGAAACAAGAGATATCATTATGCTACTGTGCTCAGTCTGTTCAAATTTTCAAGCTTTGCATAGTTTATTCAGCAAATCGTGTACCAATTAACATCTTGTCATGAAGTATTACCAATGGACATGAAATGCTTATTGTCCTAGGAAAGCAAGACAAATATGTAGCTAATGTAATAGCCAGATTCATCTCGATTGAGTGTTTTTTTTTTTTTTTGGAGTAAGTAATGAGCTCATTTCAGTGATTATTTATTTAATTTAAGTTTCTGTTGTGGGTCCTGTAGGTTGGAGCTCCTTCTGTGGGAACTTCTCCTCCCATTGGCCATTCAGGAACATCAATCACTTCAAACCAAGTGAAGTATTTTGATCTTCTGGCACGGTATTATGTCTTGAGGAGGCAGCATGTACTTGCTGCTCATGTATTGCTTAGACTGTCTGAGAGACGCTCTACTGATGCTGGGAATGCACCTACTTTGGAACAGAGGTTGACATTTTTCTCTTTCTTTTACATTTCAATCCTCAGATGTTAGTTACTTCCTCTGTTTGTTCCGACAATACTTTTCTCTAAGCAGCAATTCTTGTCCAGTAAAATTCCATACTAAAGAAAGCTGATTACAGCTATCTTTACCGGATTTATATGAAGATTGCAGCCTTCGAAACTTTTTTTCTGGGTTTCTTCTTGATGTCTTTGCTGAATCATATATTTTTGTTCTTTGTTGATTTCAGGCATCAATATCTAAGTAATGCAGTGCTACAGGCAAAGAGTGCAGGTGATGGTGGTCTTCTTCCTGGCTCAGGCAGGGGTGCTCTTGACAGTGGATTGCTCGATCTGCTTGAGGGAAAGCTTGCAGTATTGAGATTTCAGATCAAAATAAAAGATGTACTGGAGGCCATAAGAAGCACAGTTGAATCCGTATCGCCCATGATTGAAGAAGAACAAAATGGAACAGCTGCTGATAATAACAATGATGTGGAGCTGGCCAAAGTTGCATATGAGAAGGCTAAAGAGCTCGCCTTGGATTTAAAGAGTATAACTCAGTTATATAATGAATATGCGGTTCCCTTTGAACTTTGGGAGGTAACATATTGCTCTCTCGTACCCATTTAAGTCTTGTCAAGGGCTAATGGTCAATTGTGTAGCATTTGGTGCTTTCCAGTTTCATGGGTTGAGTTGCTTGAAATTTTACATTAATGTTGTCCCTATTGTCATTTGCTGCCTTGTTTACACTTTTCCAGACATCCCCAAATACTCATTAGCTGCTTGCTAGAGGGCACATTGTATTCAAATATGACAAATTGCATTTCTGAATCTTCTTTCATATGCTTACCAGACCAGCACGGATTCCCAATATATTTTGTATTACACTTCCTATATGCATTGATTTCTTGATTTGATTTGATATGCCAACTATGTCATCCTCATTGTTCTCTACAGCATTGGTAGTATGAATCTCGCCCTCTTGTGTTTGCATTGAACTATTCATCACTATCATTCTCTTAAAACCCCGTAATTATGTTCGTCTTCTCTAGCGTCAACAAATCTGAAATTTTTGTTGAGGGATTTAAGAATTCACTGTGTTCACTTTACTTGCTCATAGCAGATGTAAGATCCCCAAATAGGAACCTTTTTCCCCATTACCACCTCAATAGCAACCATTTGTATGTCTAGAACAGGTGAAAGAGAATTGAAGATGTTGGATTTTGTAGCTCGGTTGGTGGCATTCGAACCTCTTAGGGTCAGGCCATAAATTCTCTGTTATGCTACTTTGTGTTCCCATAGCCTAAACTTTTGCAACACCGTTCAAAACCTGTAAAAAGCCACCATATCTCTGTGAAACATATATGTATAGTACGTTTCTAGACTTCCCAATCTAACAAGAGAGCTCGATTCCTTTTGCTTTCTATCAGGTATGTCTTGAAATGCTCTACTTTGCAAATTATGCTGGTGATGCTGATAGCAGTATAGTCAGAGAAACTTGGGCTAGACTCATTGATCGAGCTCTTTCAAGAGGGGGAGTTGCTGAAGCCTGTTCGGTGTTGAAGAGTGTTGGTTCCAATATATATCCTGTAGATGATGCTATTTTACCTCTAGAAACACTGTGTCTTCACCTTGAGAAGGCTGCACTGGTAATGTTATCTCATAGAGCAACTCTTGTCTCTGGCATTTCTGGCCATGTTTGTTTTTAGCTTTTTTTGCTAAAAGCCAACTAACTTCATTATAAAGTTTTAGTTGAACTCAAGAAAGTGTGTCCAATTAGGTTTTAGTTTTACATCAACGTTTTTTAAAAGCTACATTTTAGCCAAGAAAAACACCAATTCGGAATTTCCAAATCCCTTTCCCATAAGCGTGGTCTAGCTTTTGGTTGCCTCTGTTTACGTAATGTGTTTGCTACATTGGTGTCTATAGGAGAGAGCGGAGTCTGGGACTGAACTGGTGAGTGATGAAGATGTGGCAAGAGCACTTATAGCTACCTGTAAAGGGGCAACTGAACCGGTGTTGAATGCTTATGACCAACTGCTATCCAACGGAGCTATTCTGCCGTCTCCCAACCTTAGGTTGCGGCTTCTTCAGTCTGTCCTCGTAGTGCTCCGCGAATGTGCCATGTCAGCATTTGCTGAGAGGATGGGGACAAGTGCTACCGGTGCTTCCTTGATCTTAGGTGGTTCATTCTCATTGGAGCAAACAGCCGTCTTTAACCAAGGGATGCGCGATAGGATCACCAGTGCAGCAAACAGGTCAACTTTAAAAACATTCCTTCCTTACTGCGTCCTTTTTATTGACATTAACAGCACATAATAAGATGAGGGTTCTGCAATAACCCTGTTGAATGCTCGGTCTGTGTGTTAGTTTTTTTTTCCCCCCAGCAAAAAGGTTACTTTTCTTATCTGTTATTGAAATTTGGATTCCCTTGTTTATCAACTGCATCTGCTCAAAATCCTAAATCCCTTCTTTTATCATCTATCTATCTGTGTGATGTGAGCAGGTACATGACAGAAGTGAGACGGTTGCCCCTTCCCCAAAGCAAGACAGAGTCTGTTTACAGAGGATTCAGGGAGCTGGAGACCTCCCTTATTAGTCCCTTCTCTTTCGATCGATATTGATTTCTTTCCTTTCATTACCTAGTAGCAAGCAACCGATGGCCGAGTAATGCAAAGAAACGCATGGACAGATAACGTGAGTATGTCCGGCCCTTTTTCACTGTGTAGTTAAAAATCCTGGTCCCTTTTCCATAAACTTGAGAGAACTGCTGAGTTAGACTGGGTATTTTTGCTTCTTTTTAGATTTTATCTTTTGTTGTATCTTCATTGAGGTTTAGAGAATGTACAATAGAAAGAAAGCCAAAGAGTTGTCAACCGACCTTTCCCTCTTCCTGTCCCATTCTACGTTGGAGTAACCTTGGGTTGGCGCCGTTTTCTCATGCGGTATAAACAATTGGGTTAGACCAACTCCAACACAAAGGTCAAATTTAGCTATGTCGTTTTGTAGATATAATATCTCATGTCATTTTATCAAACATGCATAGATAATTTTTTTCAAAAGTAGAGGGCATGTTTGTTTGATGGAAAAATAACGGAGGGGTATGTTGATAAAATGACATAGTAGAGGGACATATTATATATATAACCCTTTATTTCTAGGATCCTTTTTGCTATCCTGGGGTAAATGTCAAGTTTGGTCACTGGATTTACTGAAATTTGTCATGTTTAGTCACTAGAACAAATTAATATCAATAATGGTCACTAAGTTTAGTAAAACATGCTATTTTTGGTCACTCTGCGTTAGTTTCCGTTCAACTTCATTAATGAAATCCGTTAATTACTGACGTGGCAAACGGAATCACCTAATGAGTCGGGTTTAACCCAATAAAGATAAAATTTGACTCGCCACATCATCAATACCAACCCAACCTATGACCCAACTCTTTATTTTCTTCTCTATTTGACCTGGCCCGAACCCGCCACATCATCTTACTCCTTCCTCCCACCTCCTGTTTTTCCTAAATTCACCACTACTGCTTCTTCCTCCTTCCTCCTACCTCTTCTCGCAAACCTCCCCTAACTCCAACGCCAAATCCCCTGTAACATCTAGATATTGATGCCGGTGCAGAGAGTTGCCCAAGAAAGACCACGATCGACAATCCGATAGAAACGGAACAATCAAAACGAAGGATGGCAAACCCAGAACACCCAATCAATTTCTCCGCTTGTAGTTCAACAATTCGAGCCAATCCGACGACCAATCTTCATTTACCATTGCCAATTCGCTCAATGAAGGTCGATGATTAGTGAATTCGACAGAACCTCGCAAGAAAGCAGAGAATTGGGATTTCATAGTTCGGGATGAGAGAGTACATAGTAAGCAGGTGAGAACGGAAAACAATGGCTTGCATGTGGGTAAGGACGAAAAAGTTAAACTATTAAAATGCCTTTTTGTTAGTAGATACTAACATGGTGGGATGGAGGCCCACGTGGAGGCAGTAGAGATCCAAGGGATGAGCTATGGGCTCACTTAAGTGAGCTATTGTGGATTTTTTTGCCCAAACCAAACCCACAGTCGAGTCGGTTTAAGGAGTTGAGTTTGTGAGCTGGGTCCACCAAAATTTTCGGCGGGAATTGGGAGAGGAAGGGAAGGGGGAATTGGGAGAGCTCGGTCCACCAATTCTTATTCTTTCTCAAGCTCCTCTTTCTCTTCTCTTCCTGTGGTAATGTGATATTAGTTGGCAGATGATTGAATATTAGTTTTTTTTGTTTGTATTTTTGTTTTGAATTAGTATTACGGTTTGTCATGAACTTATAATAGTTTAAGATGGATCGAACATTAGTTTGTAGATAATTATATTCATCCTTAACCAAATAATTATCCAGGGGCCACTAGTTTATATGGTCGGATATTAGTCTGGGCGGTATGGATATTTGTTTTTTCATGAATGAATATTATATGTTATGTATATTAGTTTGCGAAGTAATGGATATTGTGTATTTCATCAAAATTAAACACACTATCAAGTCCTAACACATAAGGCGTGCAACCTTAGTTAGGGCTGCCCCCCGAGGGCCCATGGGCCGAAGGCCTATGAAACAATAATAGTAGGAGAGTGAGTGTCTTCCAGACCCTGATATTAGTCCGTTTGTGATTTCAGATATTAGCTTATGTGGTTGCAATATTAGTAAGGGTGTCAAAGATATTTGTTCGTTTAAGAGAGTATATTATTTCTGGTGTGGATGGATGTTAGTCTGGGCGCCACATATATTTGTTTGAGAAAGGAAGGATATTTGCTTTGTGGTGAATGGGTATTTGTCAGGGCGGTATAGATGTTTGTTTTTTATGAACATGTATTTTATGAGATGGATATTAGTTTGTAACTATTCACATGTGAATCTTATGGTCACTATTCCCATGTGAACCTTGTACTAACTATTCAAATGTCATATTTGTTTATTTAAGCATCCTTCCTAACATACTGGTTTTCCAATGTATGAATATGAGAGTGACAAGGGGTGTGGCTTTCACATGGATTGGTTTGAGGCGCTTTTGGGGTGTGGGGTGTCTTCAAAGGCGGGGGATTTTGCCGATATGTCTTCAGAGTCGGAGGATGAAGATAACACCGAGTAAACCATTCGGACATGGCAATTACAACATTCCAAACAGAACAATATCAAGTAATCATTTAACAAATATCTTGACCTCACAGAACAAATATCAGGGAACTAATATCCATACATGGCAGAGTAATATCCTGATTGAGGGAAAAAAATATCAATACATCACATAACTAATATCTGGACAACCAATTACATACTAGAATCTACATCATCAACAAATTAAATCCCATATACCCAAGCCTAATCCCATCTACATGGGCGTTATAGTGCCAAAGTAGGAGGTTGGCCGCAATGAATGCTCCATGTCTTCCATTATGCAAAAGCCCTGAAGCACATAGAAATATCCTGTAAACATAGAGATATATCCAATAAAGAGCAGACAAATATCTAAACATGGAGGACAAATATCCAGGCATAATATTTTCAATATCTTGACAGCACAAAACAATATCCACATAATCAAAAAGTAGTATCTTAAGCATGCTAACTGTTATCACTATGAAAGAAACTGATATTCCAGATCTACAAATCGAATCCCAAATCCCAACCAAAACCCAGAACTCGACAAAAAAAAAAAAACATGAAACCCTTAATCCAATAAAGAGCAGACAAATATCCAAACATTAAGGACAAATATCCAGGCATATTATTTTCAATATCTGGACAGCACAGAACAATATCCACATCATAAAAAAGTAGTATCCCAAGCATGCTAACTGTTATCCACTATGAAAGAAACTAATATTCCAGATCTACAAATCGAATCCCAAATCCCAACCAAAACCCAGAATCCCCAACTCGACAAAAAAAAAACCCCATGAAACCCTAACTTCGTATCCACAAAGAAAATCAACAAATAAGAAAGGAGAAGAAGCGTACCTCAGTCTGTGAAGTTGTTCTTTGTCAGCGACCTTCCCTTCAAAAAGCTTCTTGGTCCTTTTCTCTGAATGAAAATAGATAAATCGCCTTCAGAGAGAGAGAGAGAGAGAGAGAGAGAGAGAGAGAGAGAGAGAGAGAGAGAGAGAGAGAGAGAGAGAGAGAGAGAGAGAGAGAGAGGATATTGTTGCAGTCGCCATCGTCTTCTTCCTCACGGACGTCAACAGAGAGGATTTTTGGTTCGTATTGGGAGAGAGAGGAGGAGAAAATGAGGAGAGAGAAGGAAACTGAAAAGTGGTGAGAAAGGAGGAGATCGGGAAAAAAAGTTGTGGTTTTTTATTTTGAATTTGTGGGTCCCTTTTCTCGGTTGGATCGTGGGAATGAGCCAACCGAACCGGTCAGTTGCCCTCCTCCCCTCACATGCCCACACCAATCGTTCCCAGCCATCAGATCATGGCTTGCCCACGTGGACACCAATCTCCCTGTGTGTATATACTAACAAAAAACCCTATTAGCACCATAACTAAGTTGGGTAAGGAACAAAGGAAAATGCTACAGAATTGGGATTTCATATTTCCTCAAATTAAAAGCTAATTCACTTCCAAGTGGAAGAGCGGTTACAAGTAGCTGATCTTGGTTTGGATATGGAGGCAAAGCTCGAAGAAGGGGCAAGGAGGGAGAGGGTTTTGGTCGGGTAAGATAAAGGGTTTCATGAGTTGGGTTGGTTTTAATGATGTGGCGGGTCAGATTTTATTTTTATTGAGTTAAAAGCTAATTCACTTCCAATTCCCAATTTAAATTTCAATTCCAATTCGAGCGTACCCTAACCTAAACTCGGCTCTCCAAATTCCACGTGTTGAGCGCATGCCCCACAATCGTAACCTTTTTGAGAGACGACAACAGCTTCCCCGCCAGAGAACTAGTTGCTCTCTCAAAATCACATGCACAAGTCAATCAACGACACCGGTGGCCGAAGGAAATAAACTGAAATCCGGGAAAGACTTACTGATGACAAGAGGAATACTCTCCGGAGTAGAGCTCGAGCAGGTAACCTTAACCCTAGTGGAGGAGCTGTTACAAGTAGCTGATCTTGGTTTGGATATGGAGGCAAAGCTCGAAGAAGGGGCAAGGAGGGAGAAGGTTTTGGTCGGGTAAGATAAAGGGTTTCATGAGTTAGGTTGGTTTTAATGATGTGGCGGGTCAGATTTTATTTTTATTGAGTTAAATCCAACTGATTAGGTGACTTTGTTTGCCACGTCAGCAGTTAACGGACTCCATTAACGAAGTTGGACGAAGACTAACAAAGAGTGACCAAACATAATATGTTTTACTAAACTTAGTAACCATTATTAATATGAATTTTTTATAGTAACTAAATATAATAAATTATTTAATTCAGTGATCAAACTTGACATTTACCTGCTATCACGCGCATATCCAAAAAGTTCAAAAAGACGGTTGATTAATTAAACGAAACAGCGGACAGGAAAATGGGAAATAAAACACATTTCCAGCTGAGAGAGCCAGCCAACAAAAAAAAACATTTAAAAAACAAAACAACCAAAAAGGAAAAAGATCGAGAATAAGCACAAAGAAAGAAAGAACGAAGAACGAAACAGTACTCGAAATTTTCTTCTGGATTAATAGCAAAAAAGAGAGGGGGTAAGAAAGAAAGGAAAGGAAACTGCCGGCGATAAGTGAAGGTCTCAACATTTTTATTACCACCGTCGATTCCATTTCCTAAGATTTCTGTCAGATCTGATTGATTCCCTGTCCTTTTCAACGCACACTTCCTTTGCCGTTGATCGACGGACGGCGACGGCGGCGCCGAACCCTAACCGCTTGACTGCGGAGGTATACGACCGTATGTTAAGATTCGAGGAGGAGAAAATAAGGAAACCGATTTGATCTTGTTTCGGTTCAGTTTTATTCTCGATTCTTTTCGCTTGCCTGGCCGAGGGAAGGAGCAAGGAAGAGGAGTTTGACAAATTTTCTCTGAAATTTGGCGGTGCTTTCGCGGCCGCTGCTTCTGCTCCGGACATGGCCGACGCGCTGTCCGTGATTCCGGCCAACGTGCTCCGCAATTTGTCCGATAAGCTCTACGAGAAACGGAAGAATGCCGCTCTGGAGGTTCCCGAATGCTCCCTATTCCTCCTCGTGTTCTGGTTGAATTTCTCGATTTTGCTTCCCCAAGGAGTGGTTTTTGAAAATTGTATTCCATATGTAGGTTGAGGGGATAGTGAAGCAGCTGGCTGCAGCAGGCGATCATGACAAGATATCGGCGGTTATCGATTTGTTGACCTCTGAGTACACTTACTCTCCTCAAGCCAACCACCGCAAGGTGCCTTTGAATGACTGGACTTCTGAAACTTCTGTGTTAGTTTAGTTTGGCATTCTTGGGTTTGAAATTCTGTGAAAGAGAATGCTGAAATTGAACCTTGTCTTCCGAATTTCAATATTCCAGGGTGGGTTGATAGGTTTGGCTGCTGCAACGGTAGGATTGACATCAGAAGCAGCTCAGCATCTTGAGGTAATTTAGTTGCTCTCCCATAGTGATCTGAGATCCTTATAGGTTTTTCTAGATTGAGTTTCAGTATTAGTAACGGTGGATGAAGGTTGATTCACGATTCCTAGGCCGTGTTTCCTCGTGAAGTCCCTGGATGCATACTGGTTGAACAACCTCTTAATAAGCTATGAAAATTTCCCCCCTTTTTGTAATACTGCTCCTTGATCTGCTATGCCAACCTTGATCAATAGGACGTGGGTCACGTAATAGAGCAAACGATGTTGAGCTATCTGTGTGAATATATAATTAGTGGAATAACTTATTTTATTCCATATCAATCATCTTATGAACCATTTTCTTGAACTTGAAGTTCTGAGGCATCATCTCATGCGGGGCTTAATCGGCTGCTAGTTAGTGTAGTAATTTCACTCATTCAAAGAAAGATAGAAACAAATAAAAATCTGCAGTTTGTGTAGTGACACCGATAATTTTTATTTCCGATCCAAGTAGGAAGTACAGTTATCCTGTAGTTATATGACTTATTGGAATCATAAAAGAAACTGGAACATAGCACTTCATCATAGTCAGTATAGAAAAGTCCAAATGGGTCTGTAAATGTTGTTGCTGTATGGTTCAGAGGGGTAATCACGAAATAGAAAGATTTGACTTTTTGGAAGTTAGATCAATTAGATACGTTAATAGCTTTGTTGAATAATTGAGGTACTGTATTTGCATTGAACTTCACTTGCAAGTTCTCAAGATGTGAACAACTTCTTGTTCGTCTCATGCATTCGGGCATAGGGTCTCATTTGGGGACTTGCTATGCAGTCAGGATCTAGAACTCAGTAGCAAAGGCCAAAGGGTGAGGAGCTATGTGAGTTCTGGTTTCAAACTTGGTTAAGGTCAAGTTGCTTTGTGTTCTCCTTTTGGCCATACACTAGACAATTATGCAAAATGGTCTGAAACTGTTAGACATATAGTCAGTTGACTTCAGGGCCAAAACTTTTGAAGACTGTTAGTACTGGATTAATTAAGCAAGCAATTTTTATTTTTTGATTGGAAGTCTTCCGTGGATGAGTGATGAGTCATCATGAGAAGATGTTGTTTGAGGACACGAGCTAACTTGATTGGTTATTTAGCTCTGACTTGATTAACTCGCAAATTTGTCCATGTTGCCAAGTATGAATGCTACAGCTGTGTATTCTTTCTTTTTGTATCAGGCAAAGTTGCCAACTGCTCATATGCTGTTCTATGATGTTTCTCCCTTCAACATTGGATGATTTCTTTTACTCATGCAACTTTGTGTATCACTAATACTCTGGTTGCATCTTACCAGCAAATTGTGCCACCTGTGCTTCATTCTTTCTCTGACCAAGATAGCAGAGTCCGGTATTATGCATGTGAGGCTCTATATAACATTGCAAAGGTGAGAATTGATTCCTAATTTTGCATCTTGCCTATTCATTTTCAGACCTAGACATTATTTCACTTGGTTTTATTTTCTGTGCAGGTTGTCAGAGGGGATTTTATTGTATTCTTTAACCAAATATTTGATGCTCTCTGCAAACTTTCTGCCGATTCAGATGCCAATGTACAAAGTGCTGCTCATCTGTTAGACCGACTTGTAAAAGTGAGTAGCTTCTCTATCTCAGTTACAAGTTCTCATGAATTACCTAACGTTATCCTTGAAGATAGTATCCTTCACTTTCAAATCGCTTCTCATATTTTCCATCATGTCACAGGACATTGTCACAGAAAGTGATCAGTTCAGGTGTGTTATACTGTTGCATATACCTTTTTTAGTCCTGGAAGCAGACTTCTGAAGTCGTAAATATTGTTTTGATCTCAATGGTTCTGTTGATTGTCTTTGTCAGCATTGAAGAATTCATTCCTCTATTGAGGGAACGTATGAATGTGTTGAATCCCTATGTCCGCCAATTTCTGGTAGGATGGATTACAGTTTTGGACAGTGTTCCTGATATAGATATGCTGGGGTTTCTACCAGATTTCCTTGATGGTAATGTGTACTGCATGTGTAGAATCTTCTGTTAAAATTTGTAATCGATTGTTGGGATTTGATGATTATGAACTTACATGAATCTCAGGTTTGTTCAATATGCTGAGTGATTCTAGCCATGAAATACGGCAACAAGCTGATTCTGCACTTTCGGAGTTTCTCCAAGAAATAAAGAATTCCCCAGTAGGCCCTCCCCTGACATTCAACTTTGATATTTATGCTCTTTTGTTCTACTAGTTGCTCAGAAACTTTTACTGTGAATGCTTTCTTTGCTTTTGTCCTTTGCAGTGGGTTGGGTCTTTTTCTTAAAAGTATAGTGGATTTTTGTGATTTCTATATCAAAGTGAGACAGATAAATCTTTTTTCATTTGTAGTTTTCTGACTCGAGCAGTGCTACTGTTGAAGTCTGTAGATTATGGGCGCATGGCTGAGATACTGGTGCAAAGGGCAGCTTCTTCTGATGAATTTACTCGGTTGACAGCCATCACTTGGGTGAGTGTACTGATGATTTATTCTATCTATTCCTTAAACTTGAATTACATCTTGCTATTTGTATAGCGTGTTTTGCTTTTGGGCTTGTGCAGATCAATGAATTTGTGAAACTTGGCGGAGACCAACTTGTGCCTTATTATGCTGATATTCTTGGAGCAATTTTGCCTTGTATTTCTGACAAAGAAGAGAAGATTAGAGTGGTAAGCTGTCTCAACGTTCAAAAGTCGGTAACGACTTTGATCACATCCTTACTTGCATATGTATGTTTCCAAAATTGGAATTTATTCCCCGTGGCTGTGGTGTAACCTTAAAATAATGGAAGTATATTTTCGATTTACTCTCTTGGAGAGATCTATCATTGTAAAGTGTTATGTCTGATACGCTTGTATTATCCTTGGTTGGACCAGTGAAAGGTATCCAGCTCCAAACCACTAGAGGTTATGTTTGATGGTTTGTATGTTATTAACTTGTGAACATCTCATTGTTTGATGGACAACCTAATTTATAGTGACATTCTTTATCCTTCTTTGGAAATGAAGAATACAATTGAATCTGAGATTTGAATTTTTATGTGGTGCTTAAGTATAATATACTGATCTTTCTTTCCATTTTGAATGGAGGTTGCCCGTGAAACCAATGAAGAGCTTCGAGCTATCAAGGCTGATCCTGCAGAAGGGTTTGATGTTGGAGCAATTCTCTCAATTGCCAGGAGGTTGGTCTTGCAACTTTGAGCAGGAGAGAGCAGTGGATTTTATTATTTATTTAGATAACATGTCCGTCTATCGTGAGGTTACTTTGAAGTTAATTAGCATACGCTCTTTAGCTATACAATTTTGTTCTGAGTATCGTTAGTCTCATTGTGATTGTGTACTTCCTGAACTGTCCAGACAACTGTCTAGTGAGTGGGACGCTACCCGAATAGAGGCATTGCACTGGATATCTGCTCTTTTGAACAGACATCGGGCTGAGGTATAAGATATACCTACATAATCTATATGTTTTGCTGTCTTGGTTCAGAAACCAGAGTGACGTACCATGTCCACATTTGAAGAGTGCTTTTCTAAGATTTGTATCCTTCAGAGTGTTGATAGTGGTGTTATGTTAGTAATTGGAAGTAAGGGGTGTTGATAGTGGTGTTATGTTAGTAATTGGAAGTAAGGGACGCTATATATGACTCTTGGTCCAAGATCGCTTCAGAGTCGTCAATGATTTGTTACTACACAGGCATTCTTGATTGGACTATATTTTGGATTTGTAGTAGGGAATATGTGGTCAATATGTAGCATGTCACTGGGAGGTAATATAAAGGCACTCTATACAAATTGGAAAATGCAGTTACTGCTCTACTTTTTTTATGCACTCTATAATCATGTTAGTTAATTTATCTTTTAAATTGATGATGTTTAATCTTGTCTGTTGCATGAAACAGGTGTTAAATTTTCTTGATGACATATTTGATACTCTCTTGAAAGTACTATCAGATGCTTCTGATGAGGTAATTTTAATTAGTTGATTGGATAGTTACTTCTGTGAGCTTTATCTCATCTTTTCTATTAAATGTTCTGTTCTGTAAGTTCGCTATTAAGTCATGATTTCATTGCCTGTCTTTTTCTGTTTTCTGGAATATTGTTTTGGTCTTTTATGAGACTGATAAGTTCAATAGTTTTGATCTTCCGCCCTCATCCTAGAAGTTTCTTTATTGCTTTATCTTATAATTGCTCAATTGCTGATCAGTAGTGCATTCCCTAAACTTGTTTTAAAATTTTTGGTGGTGTGGGTGGGGAGTGGTTGAGTAGATGATTCATTGTCAAGTTCCTCCACAGTTTTCGACTTTCAATTTTACTGCTCCATCTCTTAAAGTTATTATTGTAATCGTCCAGTTTTGGACATGCTTACCAATAATTTCTTAGATGGGAAATTTAGCTTCATTACATTGTCTATAGTCTCAAAACTCTATTATTTGGCTATCATCTGTTAGTCTATATAGTTCTGCATGGTTGTCACCTTCAGGCCATCATCGGAACAGTATATGGAAAAGGGAACTACTGATGATGTTAGTCCTTGAGTTATTCTAGTGATATAATGTTACTAGCTGGCTAATTTCCTATCTTTCAGTGCAGTAAACCTCATTCTTCAATCGTTGACCTATATGTACGCTGTGCCATTCTTCATATAGTGTTTTACCGCCTGTTCTTCACGTTTTATTTGCTTGCATATCTGATCAGATTAAATGATACTAATCTTCAAATCTTGCATTTGCTTTATATGGAATTTGATGCTGGAATTGCAGGTTACTCGATTTGATGTATTGTAGACCTAATTTTTTTTCCAGGTTGTACTGCTGGTTCTTGATGTTCATGCATGCATCGCGAAGGATCCACAACATTTCCGCCAACTTGTTGTCTTCTTAATGCATAATTTCCGCATGGATAATTCTCTTCTGGAAAAGTAAGTACCTATATCCTTAAGTTTGCTTTGTTGTCTTGTTCCCATGGTTAGGTATCAGCAATTACATGATGCTATTTTTGTTTTGCTAGGCGTGGTGCCTTGATCATTCGGCGTCTTTGTGTGCTTTTAGATGCTGAACGGGTATATAGGGAACTGTCCAAAATACTTGAGGGTGAAGCTGACATGGATTTTGCTTCTATTATGGTTCAGGTTTGTGCATCTGGACAACAATTTTTTCTACTGGCCTGGTACTTAATTTCTCAAGTTCATAGAACTTAGGTGCCTGCTAGAGTTGTGCTAAGTTGAAGTGAGGCTTATGGTTTTTAACAGTTGCATTTGCTTAGGTGGAGTTTCAGTTGTCTTGATGTCAGTAACTTACTTAATAGATTCAAGTTACACTTAAGCTTTGGAAGCCCATTTCAGCTATTTTACCAATTTGGTGCCAAGCTGTCTCTTAGTGTTGTAGGAAAATTTCAGAGCTACACATTAAATTAAAGGACAGTCGGCAAACGTAATACTCTGTTTTCAAGTTTCTAGATCTTCCTTTTTAATTGATGTCATGAAGTGATTTATGTGCACGGCAATTTCATATGATTATAGTATAACCCTTTGTCCGATTTATGTGGTGGTGTTTCTTATTTGGCCCAAAATTTTGTTTGCTTCTCTTCATGTTCACTCATGTGCTCTACTCTGTTTCTTTCAGGCTTTGAATTTGATTTTGCTTACGTCCTCTGAATTAGCCGAGCTTCGAGATCTGTTGAAACAATCACTGGTGAATGCTGCCGGCAGAGATTTATTTCTATCATTATATGCTTCGTGGTGCCATTCGCCGATGGCCATCATAAGCCTTTGCTTGTTAGTACAGGTAAAATAAATAATTCTTTTTTTTCCTGATAATTTTGAGGTGTCACTTGTCTACTATACTTTTGATGCCATCTTTTGAGCACAATCCCCTTGCGATGTCCCTCAGATGTACCAGCATGCCAGTGGCGTGATACAGTCACTAGTGGAGGAGGATATTAATGTGAAGTTCTTGGTACAGCTGGATAAACTGATTCGGCTGCTTGAGACTCCGATTTTTGCTTATCTAAGGCTGCAGGTATTAATTTGAAGAATTATAATGCCTCGCTCACACTCCACTCCAACTGTTTCATATATTGGACTTAGCTGGATATGATACATTGATACTTTAAAACAAGGAATCATGATTTTTGTGAGCTGAGTTGGGATATGGATACTTTCTCCTCCCCCCTTCGATTTTTGGGTGGCCTCTGAGCTGAGCCATTTTATGATCCATGCAGCTTCTTGAGCCAGGAAGATACACATGGTTGTTAAAAGCCTTGTACGGTCTTCTCATGTTGCTTCCCCAGGTATGCCCTCATGATATGCCTGCTCCTTTTCGGCAGGTACTGATATGTATGCATTCGGTGTCTGATAATTATAAGTTGACTAATTGTCCTTTGGCGAGCTTTATTACTATATCCACACATCCCTACTTCCTAGAAAAGTGCTTGCCCCCTTGATAGCAATTGTATGTTGGAAAAGAAAGTGCATGTACTTATTTCCTCTCTTTTTTGGCATCCGATTGAGCTTGAAACAGTGAACATCTTTCAACGAGTATAAACAGGATGAGTGAGCGATTAATCCCTGATATTTCCTGGGTCCCTGATGTAGTTAATTTTTTCGTTTTTTCCCAAATACAGCAAAGTGCCGCTTTTAAGATTCTGCGGACTCGATTAAAGACGGTACCGTCATATTCCTTTAGTGGGGATCATCAGGTTAAGCGGACGTCTTCAGGGAACCCGTATTCTCAAATTCTACATCACAGTCCAAGTGGATCACAGATCTCGGAGGATGGTGATGTAGCAGGGCAGGAATTGGGAAATCCTAATTCTCAAAATGGGATTAACTTCACTTCAAAGTTGCAGCAGTTTGAGCAAGTCCAGCGCCAACATCGTATCCACACAAGAGAGCTGGCACATTTGCGCAACACTTCCACTTCCACTTCATCACTAAAGGTAAGTTGTTTCCATCTGTATGATCATTCATCCTGTTCTGTTCTCAGGAATGGTTGATTTTGATTTTTGTTCTCTGCAAGAAGAGAATTTGCTGTGTAAAGTTCACCGCTGTTCAGTTGACGTCGACTCAGTCTATCGGCTGTGTAAAACATCAAAGTGGCTCTATAATTTACATTGTGAAAGCTCTAATGTGGGTGCAGGAGGTTCAGAGGTCGGAAGAAACTCGGAGACCTACGTCGTCGTCATCTACATCAACGGTAGAAGTAAATAGGATGCCATCAAGATCATCCAGGAAAGGCCCAGGGCAGTTGCAACTATAATTGAAGTTTCACATTTTTTTTTTTGGTTTTTACATCTTGTTTTTAATTTTAAATTCCCGGGCAATATTGGGTGCCGTGGTGCTTTCTGTCTGTCTTCGGCCTTTTGAAGAGATGGGGAAGGAAGTGCATGAAGAAGAGGAAGACAAAGCCTTTTGTAAAATTGTATATCGTTAGTTTGACCTTTTTGTTACAACTTAATATATGAGAGAAGAAGGAATTGGTGAGCTCGGGGGCTCTTTTACAGGCCTCTTGAGCCATTAAATATATATAGTATAGACTGCTTTGCCATTAGCTCACGCGAGTGCGAGCAAGTTCAGCGGGTCCGCTCCACTCTCAGGCGTGCCCGCGTATGTTGGGCGACTAATCACAATATTTCTGTAAATATTTTTCCATTTATTATATTTATGGCAATATATATTAAAATAATAATATTTATGAAATTTGCCCTACACTGTCATACTCTAATCAAAGCTCATCCTCACACAAATGGGACCACTGCAATGAATAATCACAAGCACTCATGTTTGGCTAAGTTGACAACAACAAAAAATCAGACAGTATTGCAGACATCGGAAGGTGGTCAAGTAAGTGGTTTCTGGAAGTTTGATCAGTGAAAAGCTAGATATGCATTAACCAGTATGATCATTATGGATGAATTGTCATTTCGCTTTGTGGAGAGGGAATGATTTAAGCAATTCATGTCTGCTGTTCAACCACTGTTTAGGATACCTGTGAGGAAAGCTATAAGAGATGATTGCTTTCATATCTTCTTGGATAAAAAGGTGGATTTAATTGATTTTTTTGTTGAATCAAGGAGCCAAGGAAGAGTTTCAATCAATGCAGTCAAAAGCGCGATTCTATCTAGAAGCGGAAAAAGGGTAAAATCGTAAAGCGTAGAATCAAAGCGTAAAAGCGTAAGTTTTTTATGCATACTGAAAAATAACTAAAAATCTATTAAGTAGGACATATGCTATGCAAAATATGAATGCACAGAATTTAGATAAGTTAATAAATACATGCGATTCATTTTTAAAGTAGAGCAACTTATAGCATCTTAATAATAAGTTCATAAACATAAATTTTAACGATAAACCATTTTTCCCTCTATGCTAATGAATTTGGGAAAACCCTAGCTGGTGAATTAGATTACTCTATTGAAGTAGAATGCATCCAAGTACCTAGCATGTATCTTTTAATCTCAAATGTATCATTTTGTTAGTGATTTACTTTAAAAATATACTTTTTATGATTAATTTCATGAAAAGAATACTCATTTAGTGAACTAAAAGCGTAAAAGCGTAAAGCGTTTTGGTGACTAGAACCGTAAAACCGTAAGTTTTTAAGCTTTAAAGTGCAATTTAGTCCGATTTTATACACTTTAGTTTTTATATGGAAACGAAAGCGTTTTGGTGACCCAAAAGCGTAAAATCGTAAGTTTTTAAGTTTTAAAACGCAATTTTGACTGCATTGGTTTCAATCACTACGGATACATGGACTTCTGATAACAACAAGAATTATATGTGTGTTACTGCTCACTTTATTGGAGGTTATTGGAAGTTGTAGAAGAAGGTTATAGCATTTGTTCCCATCACAAGTCATACTGGAGTTGATATTCAGAGAAGCTTGCAGGAGTTCTTGAAGAGTGGAAGGTAAAGAATTTGTTCTGCATGACCATGGACAATACAACTTCAAATGATGTTCTCAGTGAGTGCATGAGAACGAAGCTAAAGGAGTGGGGGTGTGATTTGATGGATGGGAAGTTTCTGCAGTTTCGATGTGTTGCACACATCATTAATCTGGTGGTACAAGATGGACTGAAAGTGGTTGGTGGTGCTGTGGACAGAGTTCGGGATTGCGTGAAGTGGGTGAGGTCTTCACCAGCTAGGTTGTTATGGTTCAAGAATGGCATGGAATTTCTGCATGTGGAGTCAACCAAACTGGTGTATTTGGATGTACCGACCAGGTGGAACTCCACAAATACCATGTTAGAGTCAGCAGAAAGTTTTGATGCAGTGTTTACGACTTTGTATTCAAGTCCACAAGATCATTCTCTTAGAGATTATCTTGACTCAAAAGGTGGGCTTCCAACTAATCAAGATTGGCAGATGATTAGGAAGTTGAAAAACTATCTGAAAGTCTTCAATGACTTGACCCTTTTGGTCTATGGTAAGTGAAATTTCCGAATTGCATTGTTTTATTTAAATTTTGTAACCATTTTCCCATTTCTATTTGTTTTATTCTAATCTTCCGTGTTATCTTCTTATTGTATAGGAACTAAATATGTGACTATCCATATCTTCTTCAAGAAGCTTGTTACGGTATATGACATCATTGAGCAATTGAAGAATGATCTGCATGAAGAGATCCAAAAGATGGCTGAGAAGGTTGAGGAAAATGTACAAAAGTATTGGTTTGAGTCATGTGTTGTGAATGAGAAAACATGAAGGTGAACCACTTAATTTATATAGCATGTGTGCTTGATCCAAGAAGTAAACTTGATTTAGTGTCCGAGGTTTTGGCAATGATGTATGTGAAGGATAAGGGAGAGAAATGGTTGACTATATTAGGTTGGAAATACAACATTTGTTTGAGGTTTACAAAGAGAAGTATGGATCAAAAGCACCCTCCTCTGCATCTGAGCCTACCACTGGTGAGAGCACGGCTGGTGGTGATAGGATTAAGCAGCTTGAGGAGAGGCTTAGGAAGAGGAAAAGAGAAGCACTTCTGCAGGATACATAAGGTAGCTCTACTGAGCTTGACATCTATCTAAGATGTCAAACTGATGGCATCAATGAGGAGAGTGATGATGCCAAGTTGATATATTGAGTTGGTGGTCTCGACACTCTGGAACATATCCGATTCTTGCTGAGATGGCTAAGGATATCCTAGCTGTTCCCATCTCTTTTATTGCCTCAGAAGAAACCTTAAGTTGTGGCGGTCAGATTCTCAGTCCATTCAGGTCCTCTTTGAGTGATATCATGTTGGAGGCATTGATTTGTGCGGAGGATTGGATAAAGAGATCATGGATTTGGAAAGCGTTAAGTTCTAAAACTCTCTTAATTATTGTCTGTTCAAGTAAACAGACGCTATTTCTTTCCACCTAATTCAATGTATGAATATTCTAACACTTTGTTTTCTCTTTTCTTACTCAGTTAATACCACTTCCAAGTCTAGAATGGAAAGTGCAAGTGATGTTGGCAATGTTGCCAATGCAGATGCAAGTATGAACATTCTAGATGGGAATGAGCAGGAGGGTGAACAAAATGTGCCGAAGGAAGAGTATGAGAAAGATGGATATGACGATGTTGGTCATGACCTCTTGCCGTAATTGAAAGAAAAGGGTTATGTAGATATTGGTTATTCTTCTATTGATAAGTGATGATTTGGTGGTGACTTATTCATCACGAAAGATTGGTCTTTATCGACAATAGATTGTGAAATATGTTTGGTTTGCGGTATTCTGAGTATTTTTTTTAATTTACAATATTTATGTAAAAAGCCCTAAAACCCGCCACCTCATAAACACCCAACTCGACCATATCTTATTTAACCGAGATACTTAATTCTTTGACCCACCCCTCATTCGGAACGAATTCCTTGTCAGTGGTTGAGATTTCCCAAACTAGAGTAGACACCGCCATTGCCCAAGTCGAGGCCATCCATGAGCTTCCAGGCATATATTACAGAGTCAGAGAGGAAAAAAAGGCTCAGCATCACCAGAGTCCTCCTCTATATATTTGGGCAACGAAGGCGGGGACGGAATTTGGAGGACAGAGTTGTAGGTGATGGAGGTCAAGTACAGCAGATGTTCGGAATCTCCTTTCCCTGAGGGTGGGTAGTTGACGAGCGAGATTGGGTGGGACAACACTCGTCAGCAATCATCTTCATGCATGTTTAGGGGATTGACCAACATGGCATTCTTTAGCATTACCCAAGTTTTGTCTCGCCAAACCACTACTAGACTTTCGTGACGTATCATCCCTTCAACGGGGAAGAGGAACGAGATAGGATTGGGTTGATTAATTGGGTTTTATGACGTGCTGGGTCGGGTTTTATTTTTTTAGCATTAAATTTGGATCAATAAACATTTCTGTCATTCAAATTATCATAGCTCATATTAAGCAATAGTAGCAGTTCAAAAGTATGCTTTGTTTTTTTGTTTGCCTTTAGAAGTCAATATCAGTGTGGTGCAATTAGGAAATATGATGGCTATTTGATATTATAAACACGAAAAAACTCTATGTCATGTGAAATTAGGGTGTGGGTTATTTTGGTGGCCTACAACCCGCCACCATACACCCAAATAAGTGCAGATAGGAAATTTTTTATCCACAATCCTCCCAAATCAATCACACACCCACTACGGTTTGAGTAATGGGTGAATCAATACCAAACCGCGAATTGACCACCCATGGTCGCCCTATTTATAAGAGATAAGATAGTCTTTGAATTACAACAGAGGCAGTGATTATGTGCTTAGACACAATCATCTAAATGCATTAAGCCACAAGAGAACTTCTATGCATATGCCTTGTGTAGGCAGTAGGCCAACTACTATCACAATTTTCTTTGATAAACAAATCATCATGATAGAGAAAGATTGAAAGAGTCAAATGAAGATCTAGCGGCAATGGTCCATTCAACAAATGTCAGCATCTCGGTGGAGAAATTTTCATAGGTGAAAGAGTCATCCCCTTAAGAGACCTGTTAAGACACGTATGGTTCCTCAAATTGCAACCCAGGGAATCCAAGCGGCGGTAGATCAAAGCGCCACAAAGGATCCCCGTGTACGAGTTGGACTTTCTCACATCGAAAATAAGGTCAGCCTAAGAAACATCTCTTACATGGAGGGCACTGGAGCCAAATGATTTTACTCTCTGTATCCAGAACTGCATACACATACCTCGACGGAGTCCCAATGTTAAAGCGTGAGAATTTGTAACAGTCTAAATCGTTACTATTAATTAGGAGAGTGCACCAATGGAATTGGGATAGAAATTTGGAGAACATAGAGGGGATTAAAGGAGAGAAGAAGGAAGATTGGGAAAGAAAGTAAAGAGAAGAGGAAGGAGAAGGTGGAGAAGAGGAGAAGAATATAGAAGAGGGAAATTTAGAGTTATGTTATTTGATACTTTTCTTGAAAGCACAAGTCCTCTTTTATGGCCATGGGAAATTACACAAGACACCTCAAACTAACCCTCTATAAAAACTTAGTCTTAACCATTACAAACTCGTCCCTTACGAACAAAATTGTCCTCAAGGACAAAAAAATCTAAAACTATAACAACAAAGAAGCGAGCTTGACAAGTCAAGGAGTTAAAGAGAAGAGAATGAGCTCTTAGATGTTATAAAAGACAATGACACAAGGTGCAATTGCCTCTTCCAAGAGCTTCTTATGAAAGAGACTTCAATATTCTAGGAAAACGAATGCCATCTGATTACCCCCAAAAAAGTTAGCACCTATTCTCCCCATATCCCAAGACAACAACTATGGTCAACCTCACCACAACCATTACAGCAGACTCCATAGTCAAAGAGATCATGAAACCATCCTTATATGGTTCTTGATAATCAGGATCAATGCCTCTTTAAATAAATCAAAAAACAATTGCCCAAGCAACCCACCATTGCCATCAACAAATGAATATAGAGCATTCACACAATCCTCAACAAAATCACAACAAACACTCGATCAATTAAACATATATGCATCATCAAACAACCCATCACCAACTCTCACCTCTAGACCACCATCCTTGTATGGTTCTTTGTAGTTAGAATAGTCACCTCGTCCTTTAGACAACACATCCAGCAAGTAAGAATCCTGACTAATATGAACTTCACAGTATTGGTATAACAACTAAGTCACATCAGAGCTAGTAAACCCATGCAAAACCCTAATCACCAATTCTGATTCTCTTGGCTTGGAGTTTCTCATACCTAATCCCATTTTCATGAGCACTCAAAGGAAACTTTGCACTGGATTTGCATCCAGTAAAAAACCTGACAGTCGGTTGTTGATGTAGAATAGCAAAAGCACCCTCAGTGAGTGCAGTGCCGTCATTAGGATAATGGAAAAAGAGGATGACACATATTCTCGTAATATTGATTACTAGCAGCATGATGAGTGACATTCTCTGGGCACTTGAATCTCATCTAAATATTTTGATTATGAACTTCTGGTTCCCTCACTTTTGATGGATTGCGAACAAAAGGTCGATCACCTTTTCGCATCCTATGACAAACTTGTCATCTTCGAGCAAGTTTACAATTGCATGATTTTAAGCTATGTCAATGGCCATCTCTTACGTACCCAACACTTCGCTCTTATTCGACGTGTTCCTAGCTTGTGCAAGGACATGTGGATTCAGAGGGTCCCTAATAGTAAGCATGTTGTTGTCCTCCTCAGGAAGCCTAATATCACTAGTTGCACAATACAACTCAACCAGTTCTTCATTCACAAAATCATGGAGTGGTGCAGCAAAATCCATACCAATATATAAATTACAGCTTGGTACATAAAAATGTTAGTCATAAGATTGTGAGGAGCTAGTGAGGAGTAGTCTGTTGAACGACAGGCCAACCACATTGTGGAGCTGAATGGAGAAAATGGAGTTGCGGATCCCGCATCTCCACTGAAAGATAGTGTTAAGGATGAGATTCTTCATCTGCGTCCGACCATGAAAGGAACTTAAGAGTTAAGAGGGTAAGGAAGGATAAGATGAGATTTTAAAATCATTAATTTAATTTGTTAATGGACACGTAACTTTAATTGTCCAAACTTATAGTTGACAGTCACCTAATAGGACAAATTTAAAGAAATTGGATGGCCAATGATAAAAACGGGGTTAGTTACCAATAAATAAAAACATCCAAGTGGAAACCAGTAAATTAATTAATAAAATGAGTGTCCAAACGTGCAATTCACCCCAAAAGGCATGTTCACGCTTAAGTCTCAACGAGTGAAACCCAAAAATAGAAGAATTTCTAAAATAAGGAAAAGTCTTTTTGGTATTTTGGTAAGGGTATCGACGGATAAAAAAATAATAGATATAGATGTAATACAAAAATCAAATAAATCAAGATATAAAATATCTACATTTATTAGAGATTTGATATATCTAGAATTAACATATTTGAATTCTTGGAACCTAAAATCTATGATACAAAAGCAAAAAAAAAAAAAAAATCTACTAGATCTATAAATTCATGCTCCAAACCCCATTCTCCAAATGACCCCATATAAAATGTTGACCCTATTGTATTATCACTTTAGCTATCATGCTTACAATACATGATTTTTCCTAGAATACACATGTTTAAAAAAAATCACAAAATACACACGTTTTATGAAATATTCCCAAAATACACATGTTTGGACATCATTGCGGCCGTCAACCTTAGTGAATACATTCACCGTGGCAGATGAAAGCGGTGAATGCATCACCGCGGTTGACGGTTGCGGTCAATGTCTAACCTAAGACTGAAACTTCAAACGAACGTAACTTTGCGCTCGGTTATCCGATTGTAGCGATTTTTTTTATTCCGCATAAATTTTCAAGATCTTTTAATCTGTAGAAAGCCTTCATCCAAAAAATATGTTGTTTGCTACCCCGAACGAACAATTTTTCGATTTCGACGAACTTTGGAAGATCATAACTTTGTGCTCGCAATCCGAATGTCATGAAACTTTTTTTGATTTTCATATAAATTTTGAAGGACTAAAACTTTGATCATAACCATAATTTTGGAATGTATGTGGATTTGTAAAAGTAGAGGCAAAGTTATTCCCAAAACCCGGTATACCCAAAAATATTTCTTTTTTAAAAAAAGTTCTTTCCTATTAAAAGTTGTAGTTTTTAAAAAGCTATCAACAATAAAAAAAACTTTATGACGTTCGGATTGAGGAGCAAAAGTTATGGTCTTCAAAAGTTTGGCAAAATCGAAAAATTGCTCGTTCGGGGTAGTAAAGGACATATTTTTGGGATTAAGACTTGTTGCAGATTGAAAGATCTTGAAAAGTTATGTGGAATAAAATTTTTTCCGCTACAATCGGATAACCGAGCGCTTTTTTTCGCTACAATCGGATAACCGAGCGCAAAGTTACGTTCGTTTGAAGTTTGAGTGTTAGGTTAGGCATTCACCGCGGCCGTCAACCACGTTGATGCATTCACAGCTTTCGTCTACCGTGGTGAATGCATTAACTACGGTTGTTGATCGCAGTAATGTCCAAACATGTGTAGATTGAGAATTTTTCCTTTTTTTTTGTCAAAAAATATCATATATTGATAAAAAAAGATAGTTACAACCTGGAAACAAGCCAGACCCAGAAATCAAAGAAGCGAGAAACAGTCGGATACAAAGAAAGGGCTTTTCTAGCGACCAAATGAGCTACCCTATTGTTCTCCCGACCTACAAATCGAACACTAAACTCAGAGTGGACGCGCAAACTTTGATCAATCTCCTCCAAGACAGCACCCAGACGGCTATCCCTTACATCGGCTTGATTGATCTTATCAATAAGAACCTTCGCATCCCCCTCGAACCAGTCGCTTGCCGGCAGGAAGCTCATCTGCATGGTTTCTGACAAGCCACACTCCACACACCAAGCCACAGCCTCCCGCAGCACAAACAATTCCACCATCTTAGGCTCATCAATCTGGGGGAACTGAACCCCCTTCACCAATAGAAGCTACCGAGCTGGATCGAAAAGAACCATTCCACCAGCGGAGTGCGATCCATTCCTAGTTGCTCCATCCCACATGCATATAAAGCGGGAATCATCCTCTTGACTTAAGGGTTGCAGTACCGGAAAAGACCCCCTAGGGACCTAGTCAACTAGCAAGCTCACCCATTCTTCAAATTGCTGATTGAATTGACGCATTAGCGCAGGGATCCCAAACTGTTTGCTTTCAAAGACAACTCAATTTCGGGAACGCCATATCCGCCAGAGGATAACAACCACCACCATGAACAAATGTGGATGATGGATCAGAGCCAACAGACGCTTAAGAAACAAGGGGAACGTGTGTCGCGGCAGTCCCTCCCCCAAATATTTTTCCTATAACATGTATACTTTGTGATTTTTTCCTTCAATACATGAGTATTTAAATGATTTTTCTTACACCGGTCTATCTCCCATACACATTCTTTGGGTACATCCATTAGTAGATTCTTTTACTAGGTGAACTGAAATTAGAATTACGCATGAAATTGAATTAATATACGTTTTGTGCACTATAGGCTGGTGATCGACCTTATCATATTCGAGATAGGACCAATTTAGTGACGTACCATTCACATTTTCTGCGTACCTCGTCGAGGCGGGCTTGTCTACTGTTCTGCAATTGGTCCCTATGACTGCTAATGCAAGTTTGATTACTGCGCTTGTAGAGCGTTGGCGACCCGAGACATCGACCTTCCACTTGCTGTTTGGTGAGGACGTTGTGACACTCACTGGTCTAGCGATCGACGGTGATGCCGTCATAGTAGACATACCATATGAGGAGTGGTCGGAGACTTGTGTGAGACTATTAGGACGGGCTCCTAATGATCTTTCCGGTGGTGTCATTAGGATTGGTTGGCTCAGGGAACAATTCAATAATCTGCCGGCACATGCATCACCAGAGACTACAGAGCAGTTTGCACGAGCTTATGCTCTATCTCTGATGGAAGGTATACTGTTCCCCGATCGGAGTGGAGCTACAGTCCATCTACAATACCTACTCTTGGTGGAGGATTGGTAGAGAGCTGGACGGTTTGCCTGGGGAGCAGCTGTATTAGCCTACCTGTACCGTGGCATGGGGAGATCGGTTTTGCACATGACGAGCTCCTCTTCCCTAGGAGGTGACCTTGGTGAATGGGTCCCCTCAGTGGCGGAGCCAGAAAATTGGCCAAGGGGGGTGTCTTTATCATATCATAAAAAATCACCTATACAATAGAAAAGTCAACTTTAAATTAAACAAAAAGTCAACAACGCAATACTCTAAATTCATACAATTACATTAAAATAGTTTCACGTACACCGGGTACAACGTCAAACAAATAAGTTCAGTACATACAAATCAAGACTTTCATTCATCAAATACTACAAATTAGAACTCAGAAGTACCTTGGAATTGATTTTGTGAAACAAACAAGTGAACTTCAATTGGTACTTCTTCATTTTCAACTTTGTTTAAACAAAAAAGAAATTTCTCTGTTGCAGAGCTACAAAAAAAATGAGCGGGTTTAAACAAAAGACAACAATTTATTACTATAAATAAAGACAAAAGTGCATTGCATAACAAAACTCACTCGGTCGAAATTGTAAGAAATTCTTCCTGCAACTGAATGGTCATTGGTTCGAATTTGTATATACCCCTACTCAAAAAAATTTCTCCAAACCCGAGGGGGGTGCAAGCACCCCGCTCCTCTCCAAGTGGCTCCTCCACTAGATCCCCTTACTGCAGCTCTGGGCGTGAGAGCGATTTCCCAGCCTGGCAGTGATTCAAGCATCAAAGTAAAATATAACTGATTTGATACATTCGATCATAAGTACCTATATGACTTAGAAAGAAATTTGCTAAAAAAAATTGAATTTTTTGCGTACATCTTCAATTAATGCAATAACTAAATCTTCAATTAATACAATAACTAAATTGCACATTTGTTTCGTTTATCTTAAATTAACTTTACTAAATTGATGGATTAATCCAAACAACCATTAACCCGATCGACTCGCGATCCAATTAACTCTTAATAGGGTTAGCCATGTATCAATCGGCTTGCGGATTAATAGGGTTACGAGTTAATTGGGTTGTGGACCAATAGATTTGTAGGTCAATCAAATTAAGAGTTAATTGGATCGCGAGTCGATCGGGTTAATGGTTGTTTGGATTAATCCATCAATTTAGTAAAGTTAATTTAAGATAAACGAAACAAATGTGCAATTTAGTTATTGTATTAATTGAAGATTTAGTTATTGCATTAATTGAAGATGTACGCAAAAAATTCAAATCCATTGCAAGCAGGGCTATCATAAACTTTTTACCCTTGGCTTATTTTTAGGCTCTTTCTATTTGCATATTTGGTTTGGAAACCCACAAGAAACAAAACTAAACACTCACTTGTACAGAAGAAGCACCATAATACCCGACACGACCAAAAATCAAAAGACTCATGTACATATTCACATTCTTCCCTACTTCTACTGCCTCCATAAACTCTATTAGCCTCCTTGGCTCCTTCACAGAGCATATATCTTCTCCATATCAGAGTCGTAGTCATCAACATCCGACATATTCGCTGAGTAGACCGACCAGGAGAAAGACTTGCTTCCACTGGCCCGCTTTATCCGCCTCTGCGAGTCCTTGAACGAACCACAATGTTGCCTGAAAACAAAGTAACACAGACACGCCAGCGTCCCAATAAGAATCGGGGCTCCCGTTAACGTGATAGCTATGGCCATCCACGAGCTCCCTCTCCCCACAACCACAAACGCCACGGCAAGAAACGCCCCACAAGTGCACGCACAAGCCGCCCACATCAGCTTGTTCACCACCGACACCACCTGTTTCTGGGCCCTCGTGTCCCAGGCGACCAACGTGATCTGAACCACGACGACCGCCAGAGATATGAAGAGAGAAGTCGCATTGAGAAGGCAGAACACTCTGAAACCAATGTTGTCGGCCACGTTTGCCTTGCCCGCATCAGGCCCTTCTGCAATGTACTGGCCGGGCAAGTTGAAGATGGCCAGGAAGGCAATGGAAGCGAAAAGCACCGCCACCACGGTCACTGAGTTGGTCGTGTTCTGGACGGCTTCTCTGTGGAGCTTCTTCAGCTCTTTGGCGATGCCCGAAACTCGTCTGTTGGTTTTCTCGTTCTGGATGAGTTGTGAGTGGACTTCGTGCTTGATGTCGCTCACTGTTCTCTTGAGTTCCATTGCTTCATCTGCTTTCCCCACGAATCGTGCATGTTTGGCTCCTGCTTCTGTGAGAGCTTCTTTGATTTCAAGTGCTGCTTCCCCGTATTGGAGTTTGTCTGCTAAATCCATTGCGGTCTCCCGCTGATTGTTGATGCAGTTGACTTCCATTGAAGTGTAGCTTACTAGAAGGCTCACTATCTGAATCACAGAGGACGGAACAGTCGTTAGGCAAGTAAAAGAAGGAAACACTCTGCATGAACGACCTACTTCTCAGTTTTTGCCCTTCACAAATAGAAAAATGATGTCATGTTTGGCATGCGCCGTGCTTTCTTAATAGAGGCTGGTGGGTTGTGGAGAAAATAAATAGCTTTTCACTTACTTGCTAGTTCGTTAGCATGTGAAAATGGGGTGTATTGACTTGTTAGAGTACAAAGAAAAAATCGGGTTTAGGGACAAATTTTCCTCAACATGTGGATATTTGGATTTGGAAATCAAACTTGCAGGGTTTCCCAACTGTTACGCCACAATCCAACACCAAAACTCGTCCAAGCAAAAGACATTTCCGCCACTCAAATCTAGCAGCCATATAGAGAAGAGAAGCAGCATTACTACGAGATAAGAAGAAAGCAGAGAGCAAATGCACCTGTGGGCGAGATTTCCTGGTAGCTATGTGAATGGCAGTGTTACCCTTCTTGTCACGCTCATTGAGCACCGAGATATCAGTGCGCAGAATCTCCTCAACCACGGAAGAAGACTGGCCTTTGACGGCCATGTGGAGGGCAGTCTGTCCTTTCTTGTCTTTGATGGAGACGATTCCCGGATCCCTCTCCATGAGCAGTTGGGCCATGTCGAGGAGGCCGTAGCGAGCAGCATTGTGCAGAGCGGTCTTGCCATTCTTCCTCACCATCCTGATGCTGCTGCCATCCGCATCCAAGATGGCAGTCACAACATCCAAGTGGTCTTGAACAGCAGCAGAGTAGAGTGGGCTAGTGTTGGATGAATCACATAACCTGCAGAGCTCCGGCCATATCCCCAAAACTTGCTGCACAATACCTATTTGAAATGAAGCGTTTCTTCCTCAATTGCAACAGGAGCCATAGATATATAGATCTAGTTGATAGTTCGATACCAGTGACAAAATGGAAGAAACAAAGCAAATCAAAGGCATACAATTCTGCTAAATTCCCATTAAATTAAAGCATAAACGCTACATGCCAAACGGAGCAAAGACAAAGGCAGAAAGCGGAAAACTGAGATTGAGATTGAGAAGAGGCCATGTTCCAGTTATTAGTTAAAGAAAGGAAAACAAACCCAAGTGGCCCTTCTTAGCAGCGAGATGGAAGACATCCATGCCAGACTTGGACCTGATCTTGAGAGGAGCTCCATCATCGTGGCAGAATTTGAGGAGATAGGAGAAAAGTTCATGGAAATCGTTAGCGGCGGCTATGTGCAGGGCCGTCTCTCCGGCATCGTTCTGCAGGGACATGAGATCAGTGAAGGAGGCGTCGGAGGAGGGATGATCCTTTTGAAGCTTGTCGACAATCTGTTGGAGAGCGTGGAGGTCGTTTGACCGCACTGCGGAGAAGAAAGACTGATGGACTAGGAAGCGGAGTGACTTGGAGGTGGAGGGCTCCATTTTCGTTTATGATGGAGCTAGCTAGTAGCAAAGGCAAACCAAGCCAGATTTTTTCTTCGTCTGCCTCTATGTTGTGCTGCTGATCACCTCGCCATTACCTTTAGCCATCCACTCACTCATCCATGTGAAGGAGCAGAAAGAAGATGAAGAAGAAGAACTGAAGAAGGAAGGCGGTGGTAGAGATGAATGAATTATTGGGTTGATTTGAGGATGGATGGAGGATAAAGGGGAAAGTTGTTTTCCTGGGTGGTGTCTGTAAAAGTCTGATTAGCTGTGGAATCGAATCGCATCAAGTGAGAGAAAGAAAGGGGGATGGATGGCTGCTATTTCGTGACCAATTTTGTATTGTTTGCTTGAAATTATTTATTAAATAATTCTCATCAATTCCTCTGGTTGTTAAAGATAATTTATTGTTCTTGGTTTGACTTCCTTGCCTTCCTGGCCACTGATTCCTTCCAGAGTTCCACCTCCACTTCCACTTTACAAACACGCATACTCCTCCCTTTTTTTTTTTTTGGTTATAGTCTTATAGGTAGGATGTAAATCGGTATGGTATCAGTATTTCAATATCAAATATCAAAATTGAATATTGAATAGTACTCTAAAGTCAATCCTAATTTCAATCCCAAAATAAATTTGTGTCCCAAACTTTGGTATCGGTATATACGAAATTAATTTACTTCAAAATTATATATCATATATACAATCGTAAATACTAGCTCCACAAACCAATCACAAAACATATAATAACAAACAATGGTGTGGTGCCAAGAATCGTGCAAAAAAATGGGGGGGGGGGGGGGGAATCTCAAGTACAATAACAACACACTAGAAAAAAATGTTGCCTAAGAAGCACATTAACAAACTCAAACAAGTTGGCTAAGCAAACCATAAATGTACTACAAGTAACAAAATGAGTTTGGTATTTGTTGTCAAATAGTGAGGGAATGAGCTATGTACAATAAAGTGACCATTTTGATGATTTAAGGTATGATAGTAGTTGGTGTGGGAGTCAAGTTGAGATGGATAAAATACACATTAGCTTATATTTCGGTATTGATCGGTATTTCAGGATATATCGATCACAATCATGTAATCCCTAATACCGAATAACACTCGAAATTCAATCTCAATCACAAAAAATAATACGTGTATTCGGTAATATCAAATATCCACAATTTCGGTACGGTATTCGGTATACCCAGAATACCAGTACCAAACTTTCAGCTCTACTTATAGGTGTAATATGCTCCTCTATTATGTAGTTCTATCAAACATGCCCCTATACTATTTTTTAGTCAAAATACACTTGTATAGCAATAATTTTCGTGTATTTTTATAATAATATCCACTTTCCGAGAAATACACAAAATATTCAATTCAATTCTTTTCTTTATTGGTGTTATCTAACAGTCTGACTAGACTAACAGAAATGCTGACATGACATCATTTTGTCAATAACAATACACGTAGATGAAAATAAAAATAAAATAAAAACTCAACTCCTCGTCTTCCCAATATCATTTTCTCGTGTTCCACCTCTCTCATTTTCTTCCTCATAGCCTCAACTAGCCTCGTCATGTCTATTGACGGCGCAACTCCTTGCTACCTCCTACGAAGTCTTCAGCGGCGACTTCATTCAATCCGCCATAAGCTTGGGCTTCAATAGCCAATAGGTGAATCAGAACACATAGCCAGGGTATCCGACAGCGCTTCGTTGGAGGCTGTGAATTCCTCTTTTCATTCAATTTTATATGGTGGTGCATGTTTGATGGAATTCCTTTTGAAATCAAGTTTTCATAGTTGCTTTTAATCCATAGTGATAAAGAGGTGAACTTTACACCAACACTACAAGCGATTGTTTTTGCATAGGGATGGCAATGGGTCGGGTCGGGGACGGATAGTGCATATCCGTTACCCTACCCAAAGTAGTTCGGATTTTACCCATACCCATACCCATATGTGAAACGGGTAGAAAATTAAAACCATGCCCATACCCGTTCGGGTTTCGGGTACCCACGGTTATCCATGGGTAATAATTTCTCTTCATAACTCCAACAAATATGTTATCATTCACACGTATTCTCACATTACTTAAGAGGAAAGTACGACAATAGTTCACTAGAATGAACAAAATTAATTAAAACAACACAATTTCATGAAAATATTATATTTATATGCTAAATATAAAATATTTTAGAGAAAAATAATGATTATTTCTAGACAAAATACATATGCATTTGTATAATCGGGCGGGTTCGGGTTGGATAGTGAGAAACCCATGGCCACCCATTACCCGCCATATTCGGATTCGGGTTTTACCCGTACCCACTAAATGTCCTTCGGGTTCGGGTTTTACCGTACCCGATTAGGCCGGATTCGGGCGGATATCCACGGTTACGGATATTTTTGCCATCCCTATTTTTGCATATGTTATTTTTTTTTTAATTTTTAATTTTTTATGCATTTGTAACTCGACACAAGCTATGAAGAATCAACTTGATGGGTTTCTACTCCATTGCTTTCCAAGAACAATCGATGGCCACCGCGAAAGCAGCACATCGAGCCCTTTGCCAAACCCCTAATTGCAGAACCCACTTTTCCTCGACGGCGGTTGGTGCTATGGCGTTTACCATTTTTGGTGGTTCTGGATTTTGCAGTGACATTCCCGATCTCCTTTTCCCCACTTTGCCGTCGAAGAATTTGGAAGCTATCGAAAGGTCATAAGTGGAGGGATAAGGGAAAATGAGGTAGACGAAAACGGAGAAATTTTAATAAAAATATGTTGTGGCACATGTGGGCGATTTATCTGACGTGTGCGATGATTTGGCATACTAGTTAGCTCAACGTTAACATAATTGATGAAGTTTCTACCACCGTTAAAGTTTATAACGGAATTCTACAAAACAAAAAAAGTTTATAACGGAAATTACTATATTTGCCATACAATCCCCAAAAAATTTGCTATTTTGTGTATTTCTCAAAAAGTGGCTTTTATTGTCACAAATTCGAAAGTTATGGCTATGCAAATGTATTTAGCCTATTTTTTACATCAAACTTGCTTCTATGCTTTGAAAATATTATCAAACATGCACTTATGGAAAAAAATTCATTAAAAAATGGTCAACCACGATTGAAACAAGATTCACAAGACCTGACATTGGCAAAATTGGGGGGAAATCCCTCATTTATTTCTCTAAGTCTCGTTAAAGTGAAATTATTAGAGGTATTTGGCTATAAAAAAACAATTCTAAAATGAAATTATTAAGAATATTTTAGACATTTGTGTCGCCCAAACCAAGGTTCGACTGTGGTTGACGGTTTTTTTATGAAAATTCTAACATAAGGGCATGTTTGTTCATTTTTACAAATTATAGGGGGACATGTTTGATGTAAAAAATAGCAGAGGGGCATGTTTGATAAAATTGCGTAGTAGATGGGTAGGTAGGCTCTCGGGGTGGTGCATAATCTGTAAACTCGAGAGAAGCTAGGATTACCTTTCATTTTTTGAATGATTATGACAATCAAATATTAGATCCATCTTGCGCTCCCAATCAAGATAAGCATTCGGGTCAATCGTCCCTCTAAATGAAGGGATGGTTACCTTAATGCCTTCCAAATCGTCATCTTCCTCACCTTAATATTCTTCGTCATAATGTTGTTGAACATTCCTCCTTGTTACACGCTACCCTCCCAAAGGTTGATGTTGCTTTACATGCTCAAAAATAGGTCGTTGTATAGCTCGACCTCCCCTTCCATATTCTTGTCAACCCCTAGGGTTAGGGTTTATGTTCTCGACAGTTTGGGGTTGGGGTAGTTCTTGTTCGCGCGGTTGAGGTTGCTCTCGATTGCGCCTTTCCAATGCTTCGAACCAAGCATTGAAGGTTTCTAGTAGTGCGGTTAGTTGTTGTAGAGTTGTTGCTACTACGTCTTGATTTGCTTGATTCTCCGCCATTGTTGTTTTCCAAATCTTTACGAAATCACCTTCAAGAATGTCTTCTTGCCGCACAAGAAACCTCCAAGACATGACCAAGATTCACTTTCTTGTTGTCTTAGACTCCCCAATATTGCTTCAAGAACACGCCACGAACTTCTTCAATGAACTTCTCACCTTTGTGCTTGAACTGGCCTCTTGATACCACTTGATATGACCCAAATCCGAAAAGAAATCTCGAACTCGGACAAAAGAATAAGAATTGCACAACGTCGAACTCTTTATGGTTTTCTTCTTTCTTCAATGACAAGAAATTAAAAGGATAGGATGAAAATTGATCAAACAATTCAAACCTGTGGGAAGGGCCAACCGATATAGTCGATGCTCACCAAAACTAGATGCGGTTTTTAGTTGATAAGAGACTTGCACTCCTCTTATGGACCTCGTTGACAGAAGACTCGCACAAACACACTCAATTTAACTTGAAATTCACTTGATTGATAACTAAAACTTGATATCTCATTACAATGGTTCGTCCCCTATGTACAGGCTTAAGAACCCAAAAACAAACTAAAAGGGACAATGAAATCCTACTCTAAAAAGGATATAGAAACCTTAACAAATAAGAAAAAGACAAAGTAAAAAACAACTAACTAACTCTCTTTAAATCAAGCCTTCAATTCTGCCCCCCTTCATGCTTGTGTTCACACTTGATATTCTGTTCACGTCCATTTCTTTCACACCTTGTGTTCACACTATGAAGAGTCCCTTCTAGTTCATGGCCGTCACCTTCCTTCTCCAAGGCCATTCGATCTCCTTCAATGTATTGTAACACCATGATCGGCCTTCCTTTGAATTGGTCCATGTTCATGTTATCAAAATGATGAATCTAAATAATTCACAAATTTCTCCCTTAGCCTCTTAGCCTTTAGACGTGTACTTGGACCCTCTTGTGAAGTTGTAAGCTTGGTCTTGATGACCTCATCACTCCTCCTACCTAGCTTGGATTAAGAACGAGAGACCGCACATCGATCTCTTCCACAGGCCGAGTCATCTTCCACCTTTGCTATGATGTTATGCTCCTTTGACTGACGGTGCCTGAACCTCTTTTTCACCCCCTCCTTCGCTACAGATGAACTAGTATCCATGTTGTCTTGATATTGGGTGTCATATGCTGAGCTCCAAAGCTTACATGGAGTCCCAGTTTGACATCTTTTACACTAGGGTCGAGACTAATAGCTTGATGCTTCAGGAGAGGCATTAGTTGTGGAAGAGTTTGAGCCCTCGCTTGGATGCTTGGGAAGCCTTCACTAGAGGTCAGCAGCCACCAGCTGTAGTGCCACAGGGTCACAATGGGCAGTAATATGATATTGAGAACTTTGGTAGTAGGGAGATTTGATTTGAGCGTGATCATGCCATTTGCTACTTGTGTTATGAGGATCGGCTGCACTTACTCCCTCTATTTCTGCATGCGACTCCCTTCCCTCTTTCACTGCTTCATCTCCGTTTGACACCCCTCCCATGTTGTCGCCTCTGTACCTTTGTCACAACGACATCAATGGAAGGCGAGCAACATCTTTGCTCTTTCTAGAACCCATCGTCGGAAAGGAGAGACACACACATAGTCTGGACTCTGGAACCCCGACAAGCAACCGAAAACCGCGCTCTTAATTTAGGAATTCGCGCTCCCAAAATTAAAAATCCGCGAATTATGGACGTTTTGCAAGAAAATCGCGTTTTAGCGAATTGGAGCGGGAGCGGCTGGGTGGTAGGCACGAATTAGGTGACCTAAGTTTGAACTATATTTTTATATACATTTTAAAATCCTATATGACAAAGTGGAATAAAGTTTCCTCCACAAATAAAGTGTGGGGTAAAATGTGACAACGCGTGAGGCAATCACTTATTTAACAGAGGGAACAAGAACGGTTCAACTAATCAATAGTTTGTGATTGTATGATGTTGCTTATCTAGTACAAATAGGGCCCTAGAGGTAGAAGTTTGACAGCCAACGATAGGGGCATTAGAAGGTTGTTATTCTGCCAATAGAGGGACTCACTTGTCTTAGAGCGAAACCAAACTCGACAGGTAAATCGGCGCCAGTAATAGCAACTTAGCCAGCAATTTTGTGTTTTGACCGCCGATTTCAAGGTTATTCAGGGATCTAGTTTCGACCGATGTTCCCCCAAAAATCTACCCCCATGAGCATCTAGTTCCTAGCTTGCGTAGGTTGGCAAACCCTAGAGGTTCTTTGACTATGTAAACTCTTGATTTGGATATCTATGAGATCGATTTCATCTATTTCTTATGTTTCATTTATGTGCTTGGTTTATTATCGATTCGACTGCGTACATAAGATAAGGACTATCTTCAAATGATACATTCTCAAACCAGACTTCGTGGGCGGATGAGAATGCCATGATCTCTCACCATCGATCCTCAATAGATTGAATTGCATCGACTTCCTCAAAGGAGACATCCTTAGGGTTCCCATCGTTGCCCATTAACGTGGTAAATGTCATGGCATAAGGTAGGAATAAACACAACAAAGATCAAACAGATCATACGCTGCCAATTTGCTTGATTCCGTTTACTTGTGAACTAAGATGTTGATTGAAGAGTGGGAAAAGGAGTGTGTGAGCACATCGAAAAGTAAAAAAAAAAAAATTGTTTTAGTGCAAACACAAGAGGTAAGAAAAAGAGTGACATCAATAAATGAAACACGTGAGTGATTGAGTGATTGGTGAAGTTTGCAACTTAGAATGTGTGAATCAAAATGGCTTAATATTTTCGTATGGCCTGAACTTTGACCAAAATAAACATTCAGGCCAATCTTTTCGATCTATAACATCCTGGTCCGAACTATACATCAAAATAAACAATTTGGCCAAACCCGATGTTTGACCGTTAACTTGGACGGTCAAACGCGTTGACTAACGGTCAACGCGCCACGTCACTACCAAGTCAGAAGATCTGATAAATATTTAATTTTTTTTTGTTTTTTATTTTTGGTTTAACTAAGGTATTAGATGATTTTTTTAATTTATAATAATTTAAAATTAGGGAATGTGTGGAAATTGTGAATTATTTTGAATATTTTATGCTGACTTGACAGTGACATGGCGCGTTGACTAACGGTCAACGCGTTTGACCGTCCAAGTTAACGGTCAAAAGTCGGATCTGGCCAAATTGTTTATTTTGGTGTATAGTTCGGGCCAGGATGTTATAGATCGAAAAGATAGGCCATGATGTTTATTTTGGTAAAAGTTCAGGCCATACGAAAATATTAACCCAATCAAAATTGTTCATGAGTTGTTTATTTGAAAATTGTTTATAAAGTGGTGGCATGACTGGTGGTGCAATGAAGACTATGTTTCAACGATTATCTGATTTGTTGAATGCAAATCAATAGCAAACCGAAACTAGGTTGCCAGAAATAGAGTGAAATTTGTTGTACAAGATAGACGCACACTGAGATAGAGAGAAGCCAAGAAAGCTTGCTTACTACTAATAAGTAATAACAACACCCATAACGACACCGAATACCCCTCGTCCATTATGCTATTCTTTTCAAGTTTTGACCCTCTACTACCTTTAATGACAACATCCAGAAAAACAAATGGTTTATGTTGTTTTCCCCCTTTTCCAGTCTGGTTTTTAAATGCCATCTGATGAGGTATTCAAAAATCATCTTTCTTTGTAGCTAAAGTTGGGAAGGCCTGCAACTACTTTTTACCGGTGGCACTGTGATAGTCTACTCTCTGTAGCAGCCTAAAAAGTCGCTGTCACAAGAAGTAAGCAAAACCACTAATTAGTGAACTGGGATCCCAAATGCGCAGCAAAACCAGAAATGGTGCAAAGAAGTTAAGTGTTGGACAGATGGCTTCTTGTAAACATGTACCTGTACGCAGGTATGCAGATCATTTGCTTTGGTTCTGTTATGTAGCTGCACGGTAATGGAGAAGTTGATTCATCAGAAAGAGTGAATCGCAGAAATGCTCTGATTGGTTAAAAAAATGTTTGTAACGCTATGAAATTAGTTGATACTTTGCACTACAGTTAAAATACACGAGTGAGGTGCGTACCTTAATTACGCCCTTGTAATGGGCAGTTTGGCCGGTATCTAGACAAGCTAGGATGACAAGTGTTGCAGCAACCGTTGATGGCCAATACTCAAGGTGCTCCTGGTCTGATATTGCCAGCAGGGCTAGATTCTTGGACCTCTGCTCCACCTCTGCATCAGCTCGAGCAGCTTTTAGGTAGAACCTGTGAATTAGGGGAATTGACGTGAATCAGGAAAACAAGGAGGAGAATAGCTGATAGATAGTCGATGTTGTGGCATGAATTTACCACAAGAAGTTGTAGACTGTGGGGAAGAAGCATTCAAAGTCGAGGACTTCTTGTACCAGCCATTCCATGCCCACTACTTCACATCTACTGTAAGCATGCTTTCCTACACGGAAATTGATTTGCCTCACGCTGTTCAAACCAAAATGGAAGCAAAATTATTTCACCAGTCATAACAACAATATCTGGAAGATAAACTGATGCTTGGAATCGAACATGGATGGCCGAATGAGACTAGGTTGAGATAATTCATTGCCTGTTATATGGCTGATTTTCTTCAATCCGGGTAGCTAGTGTAAGACATGCTATTCCAGCAATTTGGAGATTCCTTTTACTACCGAAAAACCCTTTGCTAAGGAACCGGTCAAGCAGGCTGACCCCGAGGAATGTTGTCTCGTGATGGAGCTCTTTTGCAGCTGATTCCTGCTCATTATTCACAGATCGAACATTCCAAATATGAAGAATTAAAAGCTATATCGAGACCCGCCTGGAAAATGATATGCTATAACAGCAGCACAGAGTCATGCTACTGGCATTCCGCGACTCCAAATCGAAGGTTCCAAGTGGCAAATGAGCAAAGCACGTCTAGACAGAATAAGGCTTCGAAATTAAGACCGAAATGAGCAAAGCACATCTACTTGGCTACCGAATGCTAGTTCTGGTAGGCAGCTATAAATGGAATGGTAATAAGACTAGGAAACCGAAGAAGCGTGTCACATTCGCCTGATACTGAGGATTAGAGGAAGGAGAAATGCTGGGACGAATTAATTATGACTCACGAACAAAGCACGGCAAGCAGAAGATAGAGAAACTCACCTCGATAATCCAATCAACCATCCGCAACCGTTGCTGGGAAATTAGGTCGCCATACTCCGTCGTGGAGCGGTAGAATTCAGCATAGTCATGTAGATTTAGGTTCCTGCTCTCTCTTCCCCTCAACATCTTGTAACTCTGCTCATCGTCCCCATCTTTGAATCTTGCATACTAAATCGCGAAAGCGTTACCACGCAGAAACAGATGATCGTTTCATTCTATAGCTTGAAATTTGGGGGAAATTAAACGATTATTTCACACACAGCATTCCAGATTCATAGATACCAAAGCCGAGGGAACTCGACGCTTCTTCGTTTATCAGTAATTTGAATAGTAGGGACTACATGGTGAAGAGAGGCACCAAACTAAATTTTCCTACTGGAAAGGAAAGCTAGAACAGAACGCAATGAGCGAATCAAACACGAGAACGGATGATGCCAGAATAATGGAGGACAAGAGCAGAGAAGTAAAGTCGAAATTTGAAAATAACAGAGGAGAACTTATTACGCTGGACTCGTTCAGGCACTCTATTGCAAAGGGAGCAGATGTTCTGGTGTGCAGAGGAGCAGTTGACCGGCAGAATTGCTGCCTAAACTCGAGAAGGCAGCAGTAAGTAGGCGAAGGAGAAGACTCGCTATCTGATTTCTGAGAGAATTGGCTTCCGGTATCCAAGAAGATGGACGGCGTGTAATCGGAGGAGAAATCTAGCTCTGAGAAGCTATCCAGGAAGGCATCGGACTGAAGCTCAGAGAATGCTGTGTCGTGACCGGACGAGGAATCCGATGTGACTTCATCACAAGAGAATTGTTCCAAACAAGCGAGTTCCTCTTCGAGCGACGCCAAGCTGTTTGGCCTCCGATCAACCACCGCCGACTCGTCGACGGAGACCGCATCAGCTTCGTATTTGAACACATCAGAGCGCTCCGCGGCTCCGAATCCAGATTTATGCGTCATGCACGACTCATGAGCTTCGGAAACGCCATCCTCGTTCTCTCTCATCTCCGCGCAGAATTTCATGGACTCTCTGCAACTACTGCTTCTCAGATTTCGCACATCGATTGAAACGTCCGATTCGGAAATCGACTTTGAATCACCAGCTTCGTTATTACATTCCCGAGCTCTCGCTACCGAGACAGCACCGCCAATCTCAGAATTGGAAGCCGCACAAGACAGCTCGCTCACCTCCGTCACTGCATTCTCGGCCGTCGACGTCGGACCTTGCCTCCGCTTGCGGTGATATCTCGTGATGATCCTCCCCGCAGCTAGCTCAGGTTCAGGCCTGTCATCCGGATCTCCACTCTCGACGAATTTCCTCTTATTCCGATTCAGTTCAGCATCCACGCCGGCAGCAGAATCAGCACCGCCTCTGCCAGTCCGGCCGCACGAGACTTCGTAACCGACCTGGTGAGAGCACGAACTGGAATCCACAGACAACGCTGTACTAATTGTCCGGCCGGGTTTCTTGAGCGGAAGAGCAGCAGAGTTGGACGATGACAAGATAATTGGAGAGATCCGAGATCGAAGTCGGCGAGGCCGCTGCGTTCGCGTCTTCTTCTTCAGTGGCGCAGCTGCTGGAGGCAGCAGGTCAGTCGCCATCTTGGAGCGGAGGTTTCTTCCTGATCTGAGCTTCGTCATTTTCTGAGCAGAGTTGGAAATGGAGTTTGTGATTGGAGGAGAAGACTGAAGAGAAAGTGAATATGCGGAGAGCAGAGAATGAGAGGAGGGATAAATTGTGTGTCAGTGTGTGTGAGAGCAGAGTGGGGGAAGGGAGTCTGAGGGGAAAAGCGGTTATGAAAGTCGAGGGAGGGGCGAGAAAAAGAAATCTCTCCGTTTTGAGCGCCCCCGTGTGGTTGGTGGTGGGGCCCGCATGATGAAAGTTTCGCTTCCGTCTCCTGCCCCGGCCGATCGTGTATCGCGGATTTGATCATGGAGGGTTTGGACCGTTGGATGGATCATGGAAGCACCTTTTTACTTTTTGTTTTGCAGCTTCTTTGTATTTTCTTTGTGAACAGCACATGGGTTAAGAATTGTGTGAATTCTCTTTGTAAAAGTTGTTGACTATGACTAATAAATAATCACCACCACAATATTATAAATGGATAGGAGAGTACAAATAGTTGAAAAAGTAAATAATGGTAGTCAATCAAAAGTTGATCTATCGATGCAAGAACTGTTTTCGTCGCGTAATAGACAACCCTCGACTAAAACACTTTAATAGTCCAATATTGTTAAGTTTGACTTTTAAAATACATTAAAATGAATTTTACCATGCTTCAAAGCATGTGTATTTTAGTGTTTTTTTTTAGTGTTTTGTATCTTGAACTTGTACCTTTAAAGTTATGTACAATTTCAAATTGTACGTATATCTTTTAATATAAATTGAATTTATATCTCTATGTTATGGTACAAATTGAAGTTGTACCTTTAATATTATGGTACAAGTTCAATGTATATCTCGAAATAGCAATGTTTTTTTTTTTTTGGTAGGAAGAGAAATAGCAATGTTTTAAAATATAGTAAAAGGACTCTATACAAGAAGTAGTTCAATAGTGAACTTTCTAATTGATTTTCCTTAATTGTCTATGATGTGATAAATATATAGTGACGTGGCAACCAATACAAATTTTTTTATTGTGCCATGTTATTAATCCTTTTATGACAATTTTTAATTTTTTTTAATCTTTTGACAACAAAAAACGAAACATCCCCTCCCCATCCCCATCAAAATCTTCCTACAACACTACTCATCCCGATCGCAATGTAAACTCCAACCCGAATTTGATTGATCACCACCAACTACCTTCCCTCCAATTACTTTGCCGCAATATCCTCCCCAAACTTACCCTCCTCCAGTCCTCCACCTCCTATAAAAAGAGGTGTATGACTTTGAACCGTATATCTCAGCAAGATCATCGCATATTTATCGTGGATGTAAGCCTCACCTACTATGAGGTAGAACCATGTTAAACCAAGTCTTCTTTATGTTTCTCGTACTATTTTTCATAGTATTAGAGTTGTAAGCTCCAGGTCAATCGATTTCTTTGCTCAACATGGGTCCCGACGAAGTATTCAATGTCAAGGTCTACCTCACGTCACCACCAACTCAGAACCTTATCTCCCTTCCATTTATAAACTCATCAACTCAAATGGTGCAAGAGGCATGCTAATAGGAATGGTAATGACGTTGACAAACTATGGTGAATCAGTTTGCCAAGCATGCTCGCGAGATTTGTTCCAATCTCAGTGAGCATTTTGGTCAGGGAAGTTCTTCCCGTGCTTATGAGTTAGTGTCGCCTTACCACTCTTCTTTAGCAAGAGAAGCGCTTTGTCTCCTAATTTTATACTCGGTTGCACTTTCTATGGGAGGAAGCTTTAACGATCATGCCATTGCGGAGTTGGTGTCTCAAGACGAGTGTGTGAGCAACATGAGAGCTCAAGGTTGTTAAATTCATAATGGGTCTCGATGAGGATGCTTTTGGTGATGTACGTACACAAGTTTTGTCCATGAAGCCAACCCCAAATATGTATGAAGCTTTCAATATTTTCTCAACATCGAGTAGCAAAAGTTGATCTCTCGTAATCACAAAATCCCAACCCAAAGAAGCAGCGTTCATAGCCGAAGGTGAACCATATTCTTCTGTTGCTCGTAGTATGGGGAAGCAACGAGAACGACCCCGCTGCAATCACTGCCAAAAGCTTGGACACTATAAGGAGACATGTTTTGAGTTGGTCAGATATCCTCCCCGAGACAAGCAAGGCAGCAGGCAGAGGCTTTGACCTTGCAATCCAAATGATGGGACTAGAGATGGATTGAACCTAGAGCCTAAGGCATCACAATTAGAGTTTGACACAAAGTCTCAATGCTAGTTTTATAGTTGGTCAACTACTCAGCTCAAACAGTTCTTTGGTCTCCCAGATAAAACATTAATGGACGATCGCTATCCCACAATTTACATGGCAGGTCTGAGTGGTTAAATGATTATTTTTGTAATGAGCATATTACCATGGATTAATCATTATTATCTGGTAAAGAAACTAATGCCAATATTTGTCAAAATCGGGCTGCTCATTAGTACGATATTGTCCGCTTTGGGCCAATCCCGCACGGCTTACTCTTGGGTGTCTTCCCCAAAAGGCCTCGTACTAATGAGCTTGGTGGAAACTTATATACAAGGGTTCCTTCCCTTGTATATCCGATGTGGTACTTGGATTGTCCCATAACAATCCTTCCCTTACGCCAAGGAACACGGACTTCGTGTCCTCACCTCAGCGATTATCTTGATCCGCCAAACGTCTTGTATCGATGGGATTCTCGGTACAAGGACTTTACCATACACGGAACTCTCTTTGATCCGCCAACCCAGACGCGGATCTCTCCTGGATCCACCAAACCAGACGCAAATCTCAAATCCTGAGGCCACCGAACCGACGTCCACCGCCCTGGATCCAAACCTGACTCTGATACCACTTGTTGAAACCGGGTCGCTCATTAGTACGATATTATTCGCTTTGGGCCAAGCCAGCACGGTTTAACTCTTGGGTGTTCTCCCCAAAAGGCCTCGTACTAATTGGGCTAGGTGGACACTAATATACAAGGGTTCCTTCTCTTGTATAAACTATGTGGTACTTGGATTGTGCCCTAACAATCCTCCCCTCAAGACAAGGACCATAAACTTCGTGTCCTCACCCCAACAATTATCTTGATCTTCCAGATGCCTTGTATCGATGGGCTTCTCGGTACAAGGACTTTCCCAGATGCAAAACTCTCTTTCATCTGCTTCCCAAATGCGGAACTCTTTTTGATCCGCAAAGCCCAAACGTTGATCTCTCCTGGATCCACCAAACAGACGCGAATCACCTTTGACTCGCCAGAGAAACGCACATCTCAAATCTTGAGGTCACCGAACGAGGGTCCCACCAAACTGACGTCCACCGCCCCGAACCAAACCAGGCTCTGATACCACTTGTCATAACCAGGGGTGCTCAATTAGTATGATACTGTCTGTTTTGGGCCAAGCCATCATGGTTTTACTCTTGGGTGTCCTCCCCAAAAGGCCTCGTACTAATTGGGCTAGGTGGACACTAATATACAAGGGTTCCTTCCCTTGTATTACCAATGTGGTACTTGTTGAAACCGGGTCGCTCATTAGTACGATATTGTCCGCTTTGGGCCAAGCCAGCACGGTTTTACTCTTGGGTGTCCTCCCCAAAAGGCCCCGTACTAATTGGGCCAGGTGGACACTAATATAAAAGGGTTCCTTCCCTTGCATAATCGATGTGGTACTTGGATTGTACCCTAACAACATTGAACCAGTATGAATCCCAAATGGTGAAAGTATTCTAGTGAAACATGTGGGTCTAGTAGTTCTTCAGCCTAGTTTTGTTTGAGTAGAGTTCTCCATGTCCTCGAATTTCCATGTAACTTGTTTTATGTGTGTAAAATAATGAAATAATCATAAGGCCTTGATATTTCTTGATATTTTCGCGTCATCAGGACTTATGTTCCAAGAAATTGACTGGGAAGGGGGAGGTCTGTGGTAGCCTTTATTACATGTGTTCATTTGAAACTGGGAGAACTCAGACTTGCACAGCTCAGCGAAGAAATTCGGTGGTAGAGGTTGACTTGCATGCACAATTGGGGCATGCCTCGCCAGATAAACATTCATATGTTGCTAGTTTGTTATCATTTTATTTTCATTCAAATAAATGCCCATGTCACTCTTGTTCGAGGCCAAACAACCGTGTATTCCTTTTCGGTCTAGCATGATTAAGAGTACGACAAGATTTGGATTCATTAATGTGGAACTCTAGGGTGGTTATAAGATTGCATCCTTGAGCGATGCTCATTTTTTCTAATAATCGTGGATGATTTCACTCGCGGTGTTTGAGTTTATTTGTTGCGTTATAAGTCAGATGTTGAGCGCCAATTGCTGCAATTTTTTCAAATGGTACGAACTCAGTTAGGGACTTCTCTTAAGCGCATTCAAGCAGATAATGAGTATGAGTTTAATACAGAGGCGTTGCGCACCTATTATGCACGAGTGCATATACTTGACACAACAAAACGGGGCGGTGTAAATAAAACATCGACATATACTTGACACAACTCGAGCATTATGTTCCCAAGCTAGCCCCCCTCTTAGGTTTCGAGGAGAATGTGTTTTGTTCTTATCAATTGAATTTCTACTAAAGCTACGGGAAAGACCCCATTTGAACTTCTATTTAAAAGATTCACCACCTATCGTCATTTGATTTTTTTGGTTGCTTGGTCTATTACAAAGACACACATGCTCTCTTGGATAAGTCTAGTGAAAGGGGTCAAACAAGGATGTCCTTAGGATATGCGGCAAGAAAAAGGGTTACCGCATTGATGAATTGAGACCATGTCGGACCATCATTCCCCCCCCCCCCACCCCCCCCCCCCCCCCCACACACACACACACGTCCAATTTTATGAGCACTTGTTCCCTTTCTAAGTAGGAGTACGACCGAAGTTACATTGTCTCCCTTGGCCAGTTCTTAGTGGTGGTGCTTGTAACACCCCAACCTAAAGTTCTCGAGTTGAACCAATGGTTCACCCACACAGCAAGCTCATCCGGTGGTTACAGTTTACAGAATTCGACTCCATATCTTTCCATATTTTACTACCAATCACTTCTCAAATTCATCAATGAACCTTTGTCAAATCCATAATTCACATGATTAGACTTCTAGCTTGTTTACTTGATTCAAACACAACTCATGGACCATACTAATAGACTATCATGTATGCTCAAAATTCAAGTTATCATTTAGGATAACAACATACTGAACCTTCAAAACAAATCGTCCATCAATCAGTGTGAAGTGTTAGATTCAATCTCAGCTTATCACGTCTTTCATACTAAGAGAAATTTTTTTTGGGTAAGATACTAAGCTGAGTGTGGGGACTGTCTGGTCATACACAGCAAAAATTATGGTACATCATGGATAATTATACACTTCATATAAAATAATCAAGTATTTCATATCATCATCTCATCCAAATTATCTTATTCGATTATCACACAACATGCTATTCTGATTCACCCTACATTAAGTTATAGGTGAACATTCCACATTAATCAAGTATTGTGACCTCAGTTTAATCCTCATCATATTGATTTGGTCACGAATTCAGGCTTAATTATACACATTTACACCCCTTTTCCTTGATCGTTTGACTAGTGATTCATCGTTCTTGAGGTTGTTTCATGCTAGGTTATGTTTGGTTTGATGTATTTAAGTTCCTAGCAGGTGAATATGGCAAAAGGAGGATTGTCGGACCAATTGGAGCCAAAACCGAGACAAAGTGAATAAATTATCGAATGTCACGACCATAAAGTGACATCCACAATGAAGCAGTGAGAATTACACATTTTTAGAAGCTCTGATAACACCTAAATTGGTGTTATTTACCCTTCATATTAAGGTTTGTTTCATGTCAATTCATATTCATAATTGTTTGAACAGTGTCAATTGCATCCCTATTTGATTTCAATGTGATGTTAGGGTGTTTTATACATTATATGCGAATTAGGTACAAAATAAGGTCACAAGTGTAACTAATGTGGGCAGAAGACTAAAGATAGCAGCCTGGAGCCAGAGATCACGACCGAGAATCATGCCTACGAAGTCAAGCCGAAGGACGTGGCTAGGAAGCCCAAGATCGCGGCCGCGAATTGGAGAGCTCAGGGCGCAAACTTCATGAGGAAGCGGCCGAGGAGAAATGGAGATTTTCCCCAGGCAGAACACGGTTGAAGTACAAACTAACCACGACCAAGTTCGTTGCCGCGACTCGTGGATCACGACCGCGAAGTCAGCCCGCGAGCTCCTCATCCTCGAAGGATGAAACGGAAACGTCTCGAGATCGCGGCCTCCATGAAGAAGATCACGCCCGCAACCCACCCATCACGCACTTGATAAGTGTGGGTAGGAGATTAATTGATCCATAATCCACCCACATCAATCACCTACCCACTCCTGTTTGAGTTATTTGCGGGTGGAACTATGCTAAATCGCGGATTACCCACCCACATGCCCACTCCAAGTGACTGATGATAGAGGCGGAGGAAAAGGAAACACGAGAGGGTGGAATGAGTACAGTTGTAGTGGGAACTGGTGAGATATAGTTTGATCGACTTTTGATCGATTTGAGTCCAGGTTGGTTTCATATATTAAATTGAATTTGTTAATTAATAATTTTGCAAGAGAGACAAAAATTGGAACGGAGGGTGAGAGAATTATCGTTTTGATATTCGCTAAATTTTGTTTGACCAAATAGAATATAATTTTTTTTTGTGACCGTTTATAAATTAAAATTTTGTTATCATTTTGTACTTAAGTGCAAAGGTTGGTGTTGGCGGGGACGGGGACGGTCGTGTCCGACTCCAACCTAATTATTCTACTAACATGACTTTTTATTAGTATATACTTATAGGGTGAGATGGGAGACCACATGGGGGAGGTGAGATCCAAGGGTTGAGGCCATGGTTGTCACGCCGGTCGGCGTGCCACCGGTTGTACCTGGTTCAACTGATACCGGTCATAAAATCGGCGTGACATCACCGGTATGATCGACATGATCGATATACGAATCTTTAAATAAAATGACCTTATTTTATTGAATCTAATTGTTAAAATTATTTTATTATTTATTTTATGAGTATAAAAGTTAAATATTGATGTTATTTGTTGGATTCAAGCATAAATGTTTAGGTATTGACGTTAAATGTCATGTTTAAATATGAGTATTTATAATTTTATTTGTAATATTAACCGGCATGAACCGGCACAAACCGGTATGTGCCACCAGTCGAACCATTCAACTTGCTAAATCGGCACACTGGCATAAACCGGTTTGACAACCTTGATTGAGGCTCAATGGCTAAAAGAATGGCTCATTTAAGTGAATTTTTGTGGCTTCTCGGCTGCGAGCCAAGCCAGTCGAGAGAACTCGTATCCAGCCTAGTAAAATTAATATACAAAATGCCCGAACTAGTAGCCCAGTCTGCTAATATCCACTGCACACAGACTAATATCTGTCTACACACACAAATATTCACACATCATAGACTAAGATCCTCCCATACACAATGATACCATATCATCACAGTTAAATATCAAACCACCCTAAATTGTGTTCATAATAATTTCCACAATATTTTCTTCTAAACCCTAAGATCTAAACCAAAACCTGAACCTAAATCCTAAACAAGTGTAATAAGTTTCTAATGATACAAATTCAGTAGATAAACATCCACACGAAATAAAAATCCAAACCACCAGACTAATATCAGACCGTTGCAAACTAATATCCGTTCACCATAAAAAATATCCACACCACCCAAACTAATATCCGACCTTCTCAGACTAATATCCGATCATACCAAAATTATTATTCTCACCATAACAGACTAATATCCACCACACATGGACAAATATCTTACCGGCGTAGACTAATATCCGACTACACATACAAATATCCACACATCACAAAACAAAATAATATCCTATCACCACATGCAAATATCGAACTACCGTACATTGTGTTCATAACCATTTTCGTAATATCGTCTTGTAAACCCGGAATCCTAAACACTAAACCTCGAACCACTTTACATTGTGCTCATAAACATTTGCGCAATATCGTCTTCTAAACCCTAAACCAAAACCTGAAACCCTAACTCTAAACCATAGACCAAAATTCGAACCCTAACTCTAAACCCTAAACTCTAAACCCTAAAATCATAAATTGGTGGAATCAATTTATGATAGTTGAGTTATTTTGAGGTTTGATAAACATTAGTTTAACGATAAATATTGATTTGGTTGGGAGAGATAATAAAAAAAAATGTTTGGGCATTTAATTCCCATCACTTCTCCTTTTTCTTTTCCCAATTTTTCGTCCCCATCCTCTTCTTCTCTCAAATCCCACCCAAATTTTGGTAGACCCATAGCCACTCAATCCAGCTCCTTCATTAAATTGGCTTGGGGAAAAAGGCTCACACAGCTCACTTAAATGAGCTTGTCTCTCTCGTCCATTGGATTAGGGCTGGGAATCCAGTCCCGATTTTTCGGTCAAACTGGAAACCGGCCAGTTTAAACCGTTCCGGTTGTAACGGGAAACCGGATTTCAAGTAACCCAATTCAGTTTGCGGTTGCAGTGGTCACAACTCGGTCCGATCCGGTTAAAACCGGGAAAACCGGTTAGCCCAACTTGAGCTCACCCCATCTCTCCAGCAAGCCCACCTCCCTCAACAACTTAATTAGGCCGGAGCCCAACTACTGGCCCACCAACCCTCTCAAATCCCTAAAGCCTGACTCCACAACCCTAAATCGTCTCCCTCACACTTGAATCGAAGGTGTAGCCGCACTTCTTCAATCTCTTCCCTTCTCTCGAATCTCGTCCCAGCGGCAAAGCCAAAAATCACCGTCCCATCTCCAAAATCCCACTCTATCTCACTCACCCTCTCTGCTTGCCTCTCATCCGACTCCATGGCGGCGGCGGCGACACCAAGACGATCGATTTGGAGCAGCCGCATCTCTGCCTCTCTCTTCTCAGTCTCACTAGCCGATTTGAAGCGGTCGTCACTCTATTTCTATCCCAGATCGAGACATGCATGACCTGACCTGCCTTCCTCTGGATTTCTCCCATATCGAAACATGCAAGACCCGTGCATGACGACGACGACGACGATGAAGGAGGCAGGTAGCTCTTCGGGTCCCCTACGCGCGACGGAGACTAAGAAGGCAAAGAGCTCTCCGGCTTCCCTGCGCGCGACGGCGACGAAGAAGGCAAAGAGCTCTCCAGAGAGGAGAAAAGGCAGATAAAAGATCGAGAAAGAATGGGAGTATAGAAATTTTTGATTTCCAGAATAGAGAGAAAGATTGAGAAAGGTAGGGAGTTGTCGAGAAGTGGAGGAAAGGAGACATCTTAGATTCCTATTTTCATTTTTTATTTTTATTGATTTTTATTTTTCATCGTCAATTTTTCTTCAAACGACAACGTTCTGTGAGGGGTTAATGCCAGCCCAGTTTTCGGTTTAAAACCAGATCCGACCCAATTCGATCACGGTTGGAACCGGATATAATCCAATCCCGCCTCCGATTGTGGTATTTGCCCAAACGGTTTTAAAAAACCGCGTTAATCCGGTCCGATTTCAACCAGACCGAATTGTTTTCCACCCCTACATTATATCGCTCTAACCCTCTTGAATTGTATCTAAACCATATAAGTATCTACTAACAAAAAAACCCAATTAATAGTTTAACTTTGTCGGTCCGGCTCGGACCTATGTGTTTCGATGGCGAAACTCGCGTGTTCAATGCGCACTGTCTTCAAGAAAACACACAAAACACAACGTTAATCACAACCGTCAAATACCCGTCGCCGAAAGTCGGCGCCGTTGATTTGATCGATCGAATAGAAAACAAAGAAGATCGTCAAATATCCGCCGCCGGTGTCGACGTCGTTGATCTGATCGATACACCCTTGACTTCTAATCAAACAACCGTTATTCGGTTCACCACCTCTCCAAACTACGTTCGAACGAGGGTGTTCGGCGAATAACCAGAAAATCGAACCAGGAGTGCTCTAAGTTACGTTACCTCTACTCCTATGGAGGTTCCTCTGGAGAGCTCCGCAACTACGACTACGATCTACAACTACTACGACTCTGCAAAGGAGGTCTTTGACAGAGAAGTTCTACGAACTAGAGAGAAAAAGATAGATTCTGCTATGGTGCAGTTGTGATTTGATTTTGCCCCCGAACTTCTCTCTCTTCCAAATCTTTATACTTCGCGCTTCTCCTCGTCGTAGTAACTGCCTTCGCGCCTTTGTCTCCCACGTCTTCATTCCTGTCAACCGTGCAGGTAACTTCCTCCTTGTTGCGTAACTCCCACGAGTGCGAAACCGCTTGGACACGCGGAAACTTGGCCAAAACGACACCGAGCCAAAATCCACAAAACTTTCGCCACTGCGACGTTTTTTCTATTAAACAACATCGTTTCTGTACCGCGGCGGTGTTGATATCTCCCATGATGTCGTTTTCGACTAAACGACACCGTCTAAACCAATCCTTAAAATATTAATTAATTAAACCGGGCATCATTGTTGACACGCCGTCAAGCCCTCACTTCGCGGCGCCGTTTTAATTAAACAGCATCGTTTTCTAGTTCTGCGATGCTGTTGAACTTCGCGATGCCGTTTTAACACTGTCGTTTTAACTATTGCGGCATCGTTTGGCCTACTCGCGGTGTCGTTTCTTTCCTCTTGCGGCATCGTTTTTAACTAAACGACACCGTCCTAAATAATCATTAACAATATTAGTTAATTAATCCGGTCATCACTAGTCAAACTCGTGTGTTGACCAACGACATCATTAGCGCCAAAACGGCTCCGTTTGCTTTTCCTCACGACATTGTTTAAATATTTTAAACACTGTCGTTTGCTAGCACAGCGATACCGTTGGGCTTACTCGCGGTACCGTTTTTAAATTCGCGGTGTCGTTTCTTTCCTCTTGCGGCATCGTTTTCAACTAAACGACACCGTCCTAAACAGCCATTAAAATATTAATTAATTAATCCGTCCATCACTAGCTATGGCCAACGACATCGCTAGCGCCACCACAACTCCGTTTGTTTTTCCTTTTTGCGACATTGTTTGTTATTTTAAACACTGTCGTTTGCTAGTCCGCGGTACCGTTGGCCTTACTCGCGGTACCGTTTTGGATTAAACGAAACCGCTGATATAACCAAAAAATATTAATCCCTGGAACCGCCGCAGTCGGCGCTCGCATTGGGCCGGGTGAATTTTGGTCACTTGCCCATCGGTACCGCTTACCAGGCTCTCGCGGCACCGTTTTTAAATCCGCGGTACCGTTTTAACTCTCCGCGGTACCGCTTGTCTCCATGCGGTACCGATTTTCCCTTTCCAACAAGGAATAAAAATATTAATTAATTATAAACAAAACTCCTTCCCCAACACCTACACTAGAACGCGCGGCCCCTCTCCAGTTCCGCGGTACCGTTTTAACTCTCCGCGATGCCGGTTATCTCCATGCGGTACCGATTTTCCCCTTCCAACAAGGAATAAAAATATTAATTAATTATAAACAAAACTCCTTCTCCAACACCAACTAAACGCGCGGTGCCGTTTCTAGTATCGCGGTACCGCTGAGCCTCCTTGCGGTACCGTTTTAACTCTCCGCGGTGCCGCTTGACTCCACACGACACCGTTTTTTACCAGCGGTATCGAATTAAATGCCGAGACTAATTAATGCGGCATTTAACTCGGGCCAAATTAATTTTAGGTGTCAACACTATGTTTACATCCTATTTCAACAAAAAATTTTTTTTGGAGGAAATGCAAACACCGGACATGTAGATTTGCTCAAGAATCAAAAACTTCCCTTCCCTTACGGCCTTACCTCCTCCACCGTCTCCCGCAACCTCTTCTTCAAAATTCTGTTCCTACCGTCTCGTTCATCTCCGTTCTCGATCTCTTTGTGGCAGTTACAGTCCTTACGTCTCGAGAATTCGGTGTGGCTCTATGCTGCTTGAGAATCGCCCCGTCATAATGCGTATGGGGATGAGAGCTTACAGTTCAACTCCCTCAGTAGCTGAAAAACCAGATCCAGTGAAAACCATATGCAAAATAATGATGTCGTCCACTGCCGTGACTCTGGATACCGCCCTGGAGCAGAGCGGGGTTAGGGTTTCTCCCGAAGTAGTCGAAGATGTGCTCAAGAGATTCGAGAATGCGGGCATGATCGCGTTTCGGTTTTTCGAATGGGCGGAGAAGCAAAGGCACTATGAACACAGTGTTCGGGTTTACCATACCATGATAGAGTCTCTTTCCAAGATAAGGCAATACAGGGTGATGTGGGATGTCGTGAATGCCATGAAGAGCAAGAGGATGTTGAATGTCGAGACCTTCTGTATTATCATGAGGAAGTATGCTAGGGCTCAAAAGGTGGAGGAAGCCGTGTATGCGTTCAATGTAATGGAGAAATATGATGTGCCCAAGAACTTGGCAGCTTTCAATGGCTTGCTCAGTGCTTTCTGCAAGTCCAAGAATGTGAGGAAAGCCCAGGAGTTGTTTGATAGTATGAAGGAAAAGTTTGTCCCTGATTCGAAAACTTATAGCATATTGTTGGAGGGATGGGGGAGAGCTCCAAATCTCCCCAAGGCGAGGGAGATTTTCAGAGAAATGGTTGACAACGGTTGTAACCCTGATGTTGTCACATATGGGATCATGGTCAATCTTCTCTGCAAGTCTGGGAGGATTGATGAAGCTTTAGTAATTGTCAGAGAGATGAATGATATGGGTTGTAAGCCGACACCTTTCATTTATAGCGTTCTGGTTCATACTTATGGCACAGAAGGACGGATCGAAGATGCTGTTGATACATTCCTCGAGATGGAAAAGGAAGGTATATATCCTGATGTTCCAGTGTACAATGCTTTAATTGGAGCATTCTGCAAGGTTAACAAACACAAGAACGTGTACAGGGTTCTAAGGGAGATGGACTCTAAGGGTGTCTCATGTAATTCAAGAACTTATAACATTATTATAAACAGCTTGATTGACTGTGGGAAGACGGATGAAGCGTTTACTGTTTTCCGCAGCATGATCAAGGTGTGTGACCCAGATGCAGACACATACACAATGATGATAAAGATGTTCTGTGAGAGAAAGAACCTGGAGATGGCTTTCAAAGTCTGGAAGTACATGAAGGTGAAACAGTTCGTTCCTAGCCTGCATACCTTTTCAGTTCTCATTAACGGACTTTGTGAGGAAGGGGATGTTACTCAGGCTTGCGTGTTGTTGGAAGACATGATCGAGAAGGGAATTCAACCTTCGGGTACCACATTTGGCAGGTTAAGACAATTGCTTCTGAAAGAAGGAAGGGAAGATGTGCTTACATTCCTTAACAAAAAAATAAATTCCTTGGTCAAGGAACCATTGTGGGATGGCTGAGTCGTATTCAATGGTGTTATAACTGGAAACATGCTCATGATGCTGGCCAAACAATCTCAGTGGATAGCCTGGGCACAGCATTAGGACCATAAATCAGGTTCGGCAGGTCAGTCATTCTGTAACATTACTTCATGTCTCTTATTTGCATTGAGATGTTAAAGGAGGAAACCATGTTGGATTAAAGATGAGACTTGGGAGGAGAGCTTTGAATTAGAGGAAAGAATAGGAAATGCAAAGATAAGAGCAGTAACAAGAATTTCCGAAGTGGGGAAATAGAAGGGTCTTCTATTCTACTGAAAACTAGAGTAGAAGATAGTGTATTGCCAACAACTCTGATTCTGTCATAGCTTGTAAGTCAGAATGCTGGAAGCCATAGAGAACCCAAATAAATGAATTGAGAATCTGGAAAACAGAAGAAGCACAGGCACAGCTAGTGTCTTACTTTACCCATGACATGTCTATCTAATCGCACTCATATTACGTGCTTGCTATTATTGTTCTAGCTTAAATAGAATTTAACACTGGAGAGTTGGAAATTGGAATGCAGGTATCACTTAACAAGTTGAGAAAGACACTGTTGGAAGTAATTTATGAAGCCTCCAAGGAGGAGTTGGGCAGCTTGAAAGGGTGAGTAATGCTGTTTTTTTCTTTTTGACGAACAGGAAACCTCATCTCTGTCTAGTATAAGGTGCTTCCCTCCCCTTTTAAACTGTAAAGACATCCGTGAAAATCTTTCCAACTATGGTAGATGCATATCCGTATAAGCTTAAAAGATCAATAATTGCAAATCTCAACATCCTTGATAGCAAAACTTCTGCTTCTTCGCTTACAAAGTTGCTTCAGGTTTCGTTGCAAAGTCATTACTTTTGTGCTGAACCTCAGACCTATCTGTTAAATTAACTTCTTTCCTTCAGGTCTGCAATGGATGAGAAATATCAGATATGGAAGCGAGTTCCATTCTCGTACTGTTTGTGCTTCAGAAAGCATACACGATGATGGACAAGGTTCGACAATTATCGTACTTAAATCATGAGAAGATGGATGAATAATGAGTATATTGTGTATGGCTTTCATCTATCTTTGGATCCTCTCCAAGTTTACACTTTCACGTATTTGTACTATCTTTGCTCGGTTGGTTCTGAGTATTTAGTATTCTGGCTGCAATTCGTGTAAGACAACATTCTAAAGGATCTATTTCGTTATTGATTGAAGCTCAACATGCACTAAGATCTATTCTTAAGAAGAACATTACCAAATCCATCAATTGGTAAGTAGATTCTCTAAACAAGCGGTGACAATGAGTTTGCATAAGATGAGTATCCTGATGATGAGCAAAATAAGAAACACTTCTTGTAGCACAACAATGGCATCCATTATATTCTCAAGAATAGGCAAAATGTGCAACATAATAAACATTCTTCTGGAACAAAAAAACACCTTTCGTGGAACTGTGAAAATGCAATGATCAACATTTAGATTTGGATAATGGCTCGGCAGTTGGCACTTGAAGTTCATGACAACTTTTTTGTGCCTCGACTGTATGGACTCATATTAGCCTTGGGCCTGGTAAAAAGAGTGATATAGTGACTGATGCAAACCGACTATATATGAAAACTTGACTGATGCTCCGATTCAAAGCCCAAGGTTTTGTACTACTGTAGTACATAACTCAATATCTAACCATTAATTTGGAGAAAGAGTGATACAGTGGTCTACATTATAAGAAAATAAGAAGGGAAATTATATTATTTTGGGAGAGATGGCACATTTTACGGGTAGTTATCATAAATGGTGACAAATCTATTTACTTTGTACAAAACGGTCACAATCCTTTAATTTTGCACGCTTCGGTAATAAAAGTTTGAACGAATAACGAAATGGTAAATCCGTCCAATTCCGTTCCAAATTCCGTCCTAGATCGCCCCGTCAGCATGACACGTCAGTGTAAATATTAATTAAACAATAATTAATCAGCCGACTTAACCCGAAAGTTCAACCGGTCGGAACAAACCCTTTACCCATCACCCCATTGGCCCCTGAACGCGATCCTTAATTTCCCCAGCCAAATCTCAGCTAAACCCTCGCGCTCCAATCTCTCGCCGCAGTCGTTGATTTCCTTCAGACGACACTGCGGGGTGTCGGTACGAGCCTCCACCTCAAGCTCAGGCAACAATAACTCTTACGAGAGCAAGAATGGCACAAAGGTATTGGAGTTGAAGGTGGGGGATGAAGCTGTTCCCGTTGCCTGCGATGTGCTCTGTAATGATTGGGATCCAGAGTGTTCGCTTCCAACTAGGGATTTGAACGAGTTCAATTCTCTTTTATTTGCTATTATATTTCCGTTGGAGAGGGGAGGAGATGGCGGCGATGGGGAGGCAGTGCTGGAGTCGCCGGAATCGATGGCGGAACCGATGGGGTGGGTATAAAATTAGGGTGTTCAGTTGGGTTATCAGTTCAATTGGATTTGCTCATTAATTTTTTATTAATATTTTAAATGACGAGGCATGCTGACTAGACAAAAGTAACGGTTTTTTGGATGGAGATGGACGGATTTACCATTTCGTTATTCGCTTAAACCTTTATTACCGAAACGTGCAAAATTAAAGGTTTGTGACCATTTTGTACAAAGTGAATAGTTTTGTGACCATTTATGATAATTGAGTACGAGATGCGGATTTCAGGCAACAATTTGAACACTTTTTAAATTTCCTATGAATCTTCTAGTATGAAATTCATTTCAATATTTTTTGGAGAACTTTTTGGGTTCATATTTTTCTTCTGGCCCGAACTTTACACATATTCGATATTCTGATCAATCATTTTAATTTATAACTCCGTGCCCTCAATTATACATCAAATTTACAAAATTGACCCATCCCGATTCATGGTAGCTTGTTCGGTTTCTTTCAAGCCACTAAGGGCGTGAGGCAAGGGGATCCTATCTCCCTTACCTTTTCACTATTGCAATGGAACCTCTCACGGGTATGCTTGATGTAGCTGCTGATTCAAAAACTCTACCTTTTCATCCCCGATGTAGGCATATAGGTTTAACCCATCTGGTTTTCGCAGATGATATTCTTATATTTACTGAAGGATCGGCTATGGCTTTAAGTAAATGTGAAGTCTTTTTTGGGATCCTATCTCCCTTACCTTTTCACTATTGCAATGGAACCTCTCACGGGTATGCTTGATGTAGCTGCTGATTCAAAAACTCTACCTTTTCATCCCCGATGTAGGCATATAGGTTTAACCCATATGGTTTTCGCAGATGATATTCTTATATTTACAGAAGGATCGACTATGGCTTTAAGTAAATGTGAAGCCTTTTTTGGGGGACAAGCTAAGCAATGTAAACAGAATGCTACATGGGTGTCTGGTTTCAGAGAGGGGCAGTTTCCTGTGAGATATTTGGGTCTCCCGTTAATTTCAGGCAAGCTGACTAATAGAGAATGTTCAGTTTTGGTTGATAAACTTACTAATCGAATTAGAAGTTGGAGAGCTGGCAAAATGTCTTATGCATGTAAGCTGCAACTCATTGATTATGTGTTATACTCAATCATTCACTATTGGATGACTATTTTTGTGTTCCCTAAGAAGATGATTATGTCAATCGAGAAGATTTGTGCTGATTTTCTTTAGCATGGGGAGAAATCCGGGAAAGCAAAAGTAGCTTGGGAGATCCTTGTTGTTCCAAAGCAGGAATGGGATGTGGGATTGAAGGATCTTATCTCCTGGAATGTGGCTTGTGTCGCAAGACTTATTTAGTTGCTGCTAATGCAAGCGACAACTTCTGGGTGGCTTGAATCCTTAGATATAGACTCCGAGGGGAGTCTATTTGGCAGATCAAATCCACACCTACAGGATTCTGGATTCGGAAGCAAATACTGAAAAGAAGGCCATGGTATCATTATAGAATGGATGTTGATGGTGAGGGCTGTGTTATTTGGCAAGGTAAATAGATGATTGACACGCCAAAACACAACACCAAACTGCGACCAAGTGCAATCGCAGTCCGGGAATGCAGTAACAGGCAAGTTTAATTATCAACCCGGGGTCTAGATCTACTGCTTACTCCGTGATTCTCTATTATCTAGCAACTTAGTTCGAATGATTGTTGTTTAAGCAAAAGCAGTAAGAAAGCAGGAAATGGTTCGGTTTTCAAAAGCAGTTAAGAGTCACTCGGGATTGAGTCCCCCTAGCCCCTTAGTTAGGTTCAATTGTAATTCCCTGGGTTGATTTACTGTTGATTAGACTGCGGAAGATCCGACAGTAGCTTGGAATCTCTTAAGCTGACCAAGCCCTCTCAGTCTAACTACCCGGCAGGCGACTAGTCTTCACCGGGATAGAAAGCTGAGGCTATGAACACAGAACTCCACTACTGGCGCCAAGAACACCAGTACAAAGCAGTAAACTGGCTAACTCTCGTATAGCCAATCTCCTACTATCGAATGAAGAGGCTCTAACAACCTAATCAGATTCTATCTATCTCAGGTTGAAGCAGAAATTGAAACAAGCTGATCAGACTCAAATCAATTCATGAAACATGCGTCATTCGATTAAAATCAAACAATAATATCATTCCCAAGTCATTACAATCAAATCCCTAACACAAGGAACTAGGGTTCTTCATACCCAAGTGAGAGAAGGGTTCTACTCCATAGAGAGAGAAGAGAAAACAAGAATCGGATTAGTCATACTCATAACGATGAGGATAATCTGCTCCGGGACGATGATGTTCACTCCTATGACGATCTCCAGGCTCGATTTGATGAAATCCAGCTCCAAGACGGCTTCTAGGATGAGTTCTTCGCACTTTCTCTCTCTAGGGCTCTGTTTTTGCTCTCAAAACACGATTCTCTCCCTTTTGGCTCGGATTAGGCACTAAAACCGAATTTCCCCAGGTGCACGGGCAGGTGCACGGCCGTGCACCACCCCATTCTGGCCGTGCAACATCAAACGCATCGTTTTATTTATTAAGCTCAGCCTTCTTGCACGGCCAGGCGCACGGCCGTGCAAGCCTGGAATGTGCCCGTGCAAGCTCTCGTCGTGAGGCGCACGGCCAAATGGCACTAGTGCACGGCCGTGCAGCCCCCCTGGTCTGGCCGTGCACTCCTCCAAAAGCTCGCCCTTCGTCCGTTCTTCATCCAATCGACCCCAGACTCGCTCCTAAGCCTTCATTCACGTACTAGGACCTGAAATAACACAACCAAGCACAACCTAGCGTGAAATCGGCCTAAAACACGAGAATCAACACCTCAAACGGTGTTAGTATGAGGGTAAAAACATGTGTAAATGACGGTCTATCAAACTCCCCCACACTTAACCGTTTGCTTGTCCCCAAGCAAACCAAGTCAGACACTAGGTAAGCTTACATATTTCAATCAACCAACATTGGGGACAAGTCATAAAGGCACAGAACACGTGAATCGCACTGGTTTTCAAACATCAATACATGCACAACCTCAATAACAACCTGGACAACCACCACAAAGGACATTCGAGTGCAGCAAATCGAGTAAAGGAAGAGTCTCCCTCCTGTTCACTGGCCAACCTAGACTTGATTCAACCACTTACTCAAAACAGTCAACTCATGCATCCAACTCAAAACATCAGAATAGAGACCGAGCAATCTAGGTCCTCACCGGGGTACAAGAGCATATAGAAAATGAAAATGAATCACTCACTCTCGACCAGTGGGGTCAGGACAATTTGATGCGAAAGATGCGCATGCTATTTCTCTCAATCCTATCATCTCTTCACCATGATGGCAGCCTCTAAATGCTAGAGTTCACATATGGGGTGTCACCACTAACTAATCAGGAGGTCTTAGACACAGGTTCAAATGACTGGCTAGGGTCTTGGACATGGGGAAAAGGCCTTTTAGGTGGTGGAAGTATTCATAGCAAAAGGTTCCACATTTTCCAAACACACAACCACAGTCAACAACCCGGTATTTTCTTTCTGCTATCCTGCATTACTCAATATCTTAAGAGCACAAGAGCGAAGGAGGCATAAACATCAGCATTTCCAAGCCAGACTGCTAAGAAACACTACTTACTGGGCATTATTCAGATTTTTGGTAGTGGCTCTCTTTTGCTTTCACTTTTTCTTTGTTTTTTTCTTTTATTTTTCTTTTCATTTCTTAAGAGAGCCACCACTCTGCACATTTCAAACACATGCCCAACATTTAAGCACTGCCTCCAACACTCACATAGACTTAAGCAGAAACAGCAGAGAATATGTAAAAACCACTCTGTGGAACCTTCTAAAAGATGCGACAAGGGTGATTTTTTCATTAAAGACCAAAAGAAAGGATAACACACGGCTCAAAGGGGCTGACTAGGGGATATGACACATCAGGACAGTCAGTTTTGGGCGTGGGCTAATCCTATGCCCCCATCATCTTAGCTAGTGACAACGTGAATGCTACACATCATGGAAGAGGGATCTATCACACAAGAAAGAAACGAGCAGGCTCAAATCTCACATGGCTACCTATATGCTCTATCTCACATTCTGATACCCTGAACTAGATGCATAAACGACTGTCAAGAACAAGTAATCAGATCAAGTCAGATCAAGTCACAGTTGGCAAGCAAACAGTTGAAAAACTGAACCCCTACATCGTTCTACTGCACATTTCAGTCCTCATCATAGGTTGTCCTAGTCGCAAACAAGTTGTCATGCATTAATCCGAAAACCAATCAATTCATCCATCAAAACACAGTGCCAATATGATCAAACAGCAGTACTTGGAGCCCTCAAATCGTAAGATTCGGACAGTGGACTAGGCTCCAAACACCATCTAAAATATTCCAACCGATACAAAACATCCCCCCACACTTAAGCACGACATTGCCCTCAATGGAGTAGAGGGAAAGATAAGGGGAACGATGTTACCGGGTAAGAACACTGCTGGGGGACTGGAAGTGGACCAGTCAGCGAGAAGCGAACGGGGAAGTGGTCAATACTGCACAAATCGAACATCAGAACACTAGCACACTGGTGTTAGGGATAAGTGTTAGCCCAGACGGCTACATCAAACCACAAATGAAAAACCAAAAACAAAAAACAACCGACACTAAGTCCAAGCTCCGCACACATGGAGCAAACACTCAAAAGTCTGAAAAAAAAAAACAAAAACAAACACACTGAGACGGGCAACGAGTACAGCCTACTCGTCGCCAAGATCGGTGAAGTCGATGTCATCCATGAATGCATCATCACCAGCAGCGCCAGCCGCGCCGTCATGTGGAGGGGAGTCGTCCCAGGGAGTCCTCCATACAGGTGGCTCGCCCGGAACCAGCTGAAGCAGGTGCTGCTGAACCTCCTGCATGCGCCGGGAACGACGCTTCTCCCGCTCGATATGGGCGAGAGTCACGCCCTGCTGAGCCTGGATCGTGTCCAGCCTGTGCCGGTACTCGGCCTGATCTGCCGCGTACTGCTGCTGGAACTGCACCTGCTGGTCGAGGAGCAACTGGTTCTGGATCCTCAGCTGCTCGAACTGCTGGGTGAAGAAGTCCTGGCCCTGGAAAGTGGAGCTGCCACCCCCAAAATGGAAGTCAGTCGGTGGGGGATCATCAGCAGCAGCCGCAGCAGCATCCGCAGCAGCATCCACAGCAGCCTCCACCTCATCGATGTCCACCGCATCGTCAGCCTCCTCCTCGGGTTCCTCGGGCTCCGGAAATCCCTCGACCCACTGAACACCGTTCCTCTCCCGCAACAACAGCATCTTCCCGATCGTCGCAGCGCCAAAGATTTGGGTCTCCCCCTCCTTGGTGCACCCCTGCAGTGAGAGGCCGAAGAAGGTGACCAGGCGGGTGATGAGGGGGGCGCAGTGGAGGCTCTTCAGCTCCTTGGCCGTCTTCGCAAATGTCATGGCCACCACCGAACCCAGGTGGAGAGGGTGGTCGCGCTCTCGGATCGAATCGAGGAAGTACAGGGGCCTCTTCGTGATGTGGCCGGAGCTATCATATGTAGGAGTGTAAGACTTCCCCAGCAGGTGGTGGAGAAGTCGGTACTCAATCCGCAGGGTCGATGCCTTCGTCCTCCCAGACTTGAAAGGAAGCGTCTGGCCAGGCTGAGCCAGGCTGGTATACAGCCTCTTAAAGTCCACCTCCGGCTCCTTAAGCTCGGTGACGTAGTCCCGATCGTTGTCGAGGTCGAGGTCGAGAGCCTCAGCCAGCTCGTGATAGCTCAAGGATCGGGGGACCCCACCCAGCCTGAATTGAACGGCTGTACTATCATGGCACCTGGTCGTGGAGTTGTGCTTGAACGTGGTGTAGAACTCCCACACCGGCTCGTTGTAGCACGTCTCGCAGATCTGGAGCAGACGGCGCCATGCAGGGTTGGCGAGCACGGCGGAAATCTGGTCGTAGCAGTGCAATTGCTGAAACTCCCGTTTGGAGAAGCAATGGTGGGCGCCAAACGGGGTTTCCACGACTTGCTTGAAGCGCGCTGCGGTGGAACCCCTCCTGAGATCCCGGATGAACGGGTGCTGGAAATTAGGTTGTGTCATTGCCCTGCAAAACAACAACCCAAAGTGGAACCAAAAGAGCCAAAGAAACGGTCAAGTCCACCCCCACACTGAAGAACAGGAAGCAGCCGAACCATGGTTTCATCCATAGTTCGGGGGTCAAAAACTCGATAAATCAAGCATAAACCGGGTGGGGGTGCACAATCACAATAAAGTAGGCAACTCAAGGTTCACAGTCATAGCAAAAACACCCACAAACGACATCAATAAGGGCCCCAACCGGTGGCCACAACATGGCATGGAAAACAGGCATTTCATCGAACACCTTGTGTGCACTATTAAGTGAAGCATGAAATTGGCCAAATTCTTGCACACAAGGGCTCAATCAAACAAACGGGACATTGCCCAACATAATTCAATCACATCCCATGCATTCCCCTCAATCAATTTCACACAAATCGCATGATTCACAAAAGTTCTCTAACAAACACCCTACACACTCAATTCTCCAAAATTAACAAAGTTAGGGGCAAAATCAAACCTGGAGACTCAAGTAGAGGTGTAGGGGAAGATGAGGGGAAGGCGATGGAAGCGACGAAATGCCTAAAATCTGCCCGGAAATGCTCGTCGGAGCCTCGCCGGATTCTCGCCGGAAATCGCCTCCGGCGACAAAAATGTCGCCCAAACGCGCTCAAACTCGGGGGATAGGCCGCCTTGGGTGTGGAAAAAATGGGTTTTGTGTTGGTTTGGTGAAAAACGGACCCAAAGTGGCCGGAAAAATCAAAATAGGTATGTTTGGCGCGGTTTTCCGGCGAGGGGGAGAGGATTCCGGCGAGAAAAAGTGGGTTTCTGACCCAAATGGCCGTGCACGGCCATTTATAGAGCCCGTGCTCGGCTGCACGGGCAGAGGCGCACGGCCGTGCACCTTGGCATTTTGCCCGTGCAGGCCGACACGGCCTGGCCGAGTGAGTTGCACGGCCGTGCACATAGCACATTTGGCCGTGCAACTTGGGACGAGGGCGCGCACGGCCTGGCCGAGGGAGTTGCACGGCCGTGCACATAGCACATTTGGCCGTGCAACTTGGTGCGAGAGCGCGCACGGCCTGGCCGAGGGAGTTGCACGGCCGTGCACATAGCACATTTGGCCGTGCAACTTGGTGCGAGAGCGCGCACGGCCTGGCCGAGGATGTGCACGGCCGTGCACAATGCACTTTTGGCCGTGCAACTTGGTGCGAGAGCGCGCACGGCCAGGCCAGCCAAGGCGCACGGCCGTGCAAGCTGATTTTCTGGCCGTGCACCTTGCTGGGGTCCCGAAATCAACCTGTTTTCACTCAAACACGACACGGAACTCCAGATCAACGTCTCAAGACTCAAAAACACACAAAATCAAAGGAAAAAGAGTAAGAAAATGCAAACCTCGGTGGGGTTGCCTCCCCACAAGCGCTTCTTTACCGTCTTTTAGCTGGACGCCAGTAGAGGAACTAAGGGTCCTCGAGCTTGATCAGCAGCTCTGCGCGCTCGACAGCACCTCCCAAGTACAACTTTAGGAGGTGGCCATTCACCTTGAATGGCTCGGTTTGAGCATTGCTGATCTCCACCGCACCATGCGGGAAAACTTGAGTCACCGTGAAAGGACCCGACCACCTAGAACGGAGCTTGCCCGGAAAGAGTTTCAGGCGTGCATTAAAGAGCAGAACACGATCACCTACCTGAAACTCCTTCGGGCCCCTCAACCTAGCGTCGTGAAGACGCTTGGTCCGCTCTTTGTAGAGCAGGGTGTTCTCGTAGGCGTGGTAACGCCACTCCTCCAACTCCAGCAGCTGCAACTTACGTTCTGTACTTGCAACACTCAAATCCATGTTTAGCAGCTTAATGGCCCAGAAGGCCTTGTGCTCTAGCTCTACTGGCAAATGGCACGCCTTCCCATAGACAAGCCTATAGGGAGAAGTGCCAATCGGGTTCTTATAGGCAGTCCTATACGCCCAGAGAGCATCATCGAGCTTGGTGGACCAATCCTTGCGGGACTGATCCACCGTCTTTTCAATTATGCGTTTTAACTCCCGGTTCGTCAGCTCGGCCTGCCCATTTGACTGGGGGTGATAGGCCACCGACACCTGATGCTTAACGCCATAGCGAGAGAGGAGTTTAGTGAATTGCCCCTGAAAATGGGTTCCTCTATCACTAATAATGGCGCGAGGTGTCCCGAACCGGGAGAACAGCTGCTTCAGAAATGAGCAGACCCGTCTTGCGTCATTGGTGGGCATGGCTTGAGCTTCTGCCCACCTCGAGACGTAGTCCACTGCAACCAAAATGTACAGATTGCCAAAAGATGGAGGGAATGGGCCCATGAAATCGATACCCCAAACATCAAAAATTTCACAAATAACAGATATATGTTGGGGCATCTCATCCCGGGCAGAAATGTTACCTGACCTTTGGCAGCGGTCGCACTGGCGTGCGAAGGTGTCTGCATCCTTGAAGAGCGAGGGCCAATAGAAGCCCGATTGTAACACCTTCCGCGCCGTGCGGGTTCCTCCATGATGACCGCCAGTGGGTCCTTCGTGACAGTGAGACAGGATATCTCCCATCTCATGCTCCATGACACAGCGCCGGATCACGCCATCTGCTCCGATTCTGAAGAGGTAAGGATCCTCCCAGAAGTAGTGCTTCAGATCGGAGAAGAACTTGCGCTTCGCATGAGTAGCCATCCCCTTGGGTAACTGCTTGCCCACCAGATAATTGGCAAAGTCAGAATACCAAGGGGTAACGCTGTCCACCAGGGTCATCGCCAGCAATCGCTCACCCGGGAAGGAGTCGTCGATCTCTTCCTCGAAGTTGTCCACCGGAGGGGCTTCCAACCGTGAAAGATGATCAGCAGCAACATTCTCGGCTCCCTTCTTGTCCCGGATCTCGATATCGAACTCCTGCAGCAGCAAGATCCAGCGGATGAGCCTAGGCTTGGCATCAGCCTTGCTCATCAGATAACGAATCGCCGAGTGGTCAGTGTAAACCACCACATGAGAGAGCACCAGATAGGGTCGGAACTTGTCAAATGCATACACCACAGCGAGGAGCTCCTTCTCTGTGGTGGTGTAGTTCTCCTGTGCGTCGTTCAAGGTCTTCGACGCGTAGTAGATGGGCTGGAAGTGTTTCTCGCGTCTCTGACCCAGAACTGCTCCGACTGCATAATCACTCGCATCGCACATCAGCTCAAAAGGAAGAGACCAGTCAGGAGTCACCATGATAGGGGCATGGGTAAGCTTCTCCTTCAGAGTCTCAAATGCGGCTGTGCACTCTGGAGTGAACTGGAATGGCGCATCCTTCTCCAACAGCTTGGTCAACGGCAGGGCAATCTTCGAGAAGTCTTTGATGAAGCGCCGGTAAAAGCCTGCATGACCCAGAAAGCTGCGAATCCCCTTCACAGAAACGGGAGGAGGTAGCTGACTGATCGTCTCAATCTTCGCGCGATCTACCTCAATCCCCTTCTTGGAGATCTTGTGCCCAAGCACGATACCCTCACGAACCATGAAATGGCACTTCTCCCAGCTGAGTGCCAGATTCGTCTCCTCGCACCTCTTCAGAACGAGTTCCAGGTTATGGAGACAGTGAGTGAAGGAGTCTCCATATACCGAGAAATCATCCATGAAGACTTCCATGATCTCTCCAACCAGTCGGTCAAAGATAGCCAGCATGCATCTCTGGAAGGTCGCCGGTGCGTTACACAGCCCAAATGGAATCCTCCGGTAAGCAAAAGTGCCGAAGGGGCAAGTGAATGTGGTCTTCTCCTGATCCTCCGGTGCAATAGGAATCTGGAAGTACCCAGACATGCCATCCAGGAAGCAATAGAACTCATGGCCCGCCAACCTCTCCAGCATCTGGTCAATGAAAGGTAGGGGAAAATGATCTTTCCTGGTGGCGTCGTTCAGGCGCCGGTAATCGATGCAGACTCTCCAGCCGGTCACGGTCCGCATCGGGATCAACTCCTTCTTCTCGTTCGGGACCACAGTCATCCCGCCTTTCTTCGGAACCACCTGAGTGGGGCTGACCCACTTGCTATCAGATATAGCAAAGATGATCCCTGCATCCATGAGCTTCACGATCTCTGCCCGGACCACTGCCTCCAAGTTAGGAGACAATCTTCTCTGCGGCTGCCTGACTGGCTTAACCTCATCCTCCATCAAGATTCTGTGAGAGCAGAAGGATGGGCTAATGCCTCTGATGTCAGTGATCTTCCCGGGCAGAAATGTTACCTGACCTTTGGCAGCGGTCGCACTGGCGTGCGAAGGTGTCTGCATCCTTGAAGAGCGAGGGCCAATAGAAGCCCGACTGTAACACCTTCCGCGCCGTGCGGGTTCCTCCATGATGACCGCCAGTGGGTCCTTCGTGACAGTGAGACAGGATATCTCCCATCTCATGCTCCATGACACAGCGCCGGATCACGCCATCTGCTCCGATTCTGAAGAGGTAAGGATCCTCCCAGAAGTAGTGCTTCAGATCGGAGAAGAACTTGCGCTTCGCATGAGTAGCCATCCCCTTGGGTAACTGCTTGCCCACCAGATAATTGGCAAAGTCAGAATACCAAGGGGTAACGCTGTCCACCAGGGTCATCGCCAGCAATCGCTCACCCGGGAAGGAGTCGTCGATCTCTTCCTCGAAGTTGTCCACCGGAGGGGCTTCCAACCGTGAAAGATGATCAGCAGCAACATTCTCGGCTCCCTTCTTGTCCCGGATCTCGATATCGAACTCCTGCAGCAGCAAGATCCAGCGGATGAGCCTAGGCTTGGCATCAGCCTTGCTCATCAGATAACGAATCGCCGAGTGGTCAGTGTAAACCACCACATGAGAGAGCACCAGATAGGGTCGGAACTTGTCAAATGCATACACCACAGCGAGGAGCTCCTTCTCTGTGGTGGTGTAGTTCTCCTGTGCGTCGTTCAAGGTCTTCGACGCGTAGTAGATGGGCTGGAAGTGTTTCTCGCGTCTCTGACCCAGAACTGCTCCGACTGCATAATCACTCGCATCGCACATCAGCTCAAAAGGAAGAGACCAGTCAGGAGTCACCATGATAGGGGCATGGGTAAGCTTCTCCTTCAGAGTCTCAAATGCGGCTGTGCACTCTGGAGTGAACTGGAATGGCGCATCCTTCTCCAACAGCTTGGTCAACGGCAGGGCAATCTTCGAGAAGTCTTTGATGAAGCGCCGGTAAAAGCCTGCATGACCCAGAAAGCTGCGAATCCCCTTCACAGAAACGGGAGGAGGTAGCTGACTGATCGTCTCAATCTTCGCGCGATCTACCTCAATCCCCTTCTTGGAGATCTTGTGCCCAAGCACGATACCCTCACGAACCATGAAATGGCACTTCTCCCAGCTGAGTGCCAGATTCGTCTCCTCGCACCTCTTCAGAACGAGTTCCAGGTTATGGAGACAGTGAGTGAAGGAGTCTCCATATACCGAGAAATCATCCATGAAGACTTCCATGATCTCTCCAACCAGTCGGTCAAAGATAGCCAGCATGCATCTCTGGAAGGTCGCCGGTGCGTTACACAGCCCAAATGGAATCCTCCGGTAAGCAAAAGTGCCGAAGGGGCAAGTGAATGTGGTCTTCTCCTGATCCTCCGGTGCAATAGGAATCTGGAAGTACCCAGACATGCCATCCAGGAAGCAATAGAACTCATGGCCCGCCAACCTCTCCAGCATCTGGTCAATGAAAGGTAGGGGAAAATGATCTTTCCTGGTGGCGTCGTTCAGGCGCCGGTAATCGATGCAGACTCTCCAGCCGGTCACGGTCCGCATCGGGATCAACTCCTTCTTCTCGTTCGGGACCACAGTCATCCCGCCTTTCTTCGGAACCACCTGAGTGGGGCTGACCCACTTGCTATCAGATATAGCAAAGATGATCCCTGCATCCATGAGTTTCACGATCTCTGCCCGGACCACTGCCTCCAAGTTAGGAGACAATCTTCTCTGCGGCTGCCTGACTGGCTTAACCTCATCCTCCATCAAGATTCTGTGAGAGCAGAAGGATGGGCTAATGCCTCTGATGTCAGTGATCTTCCATGCCATGGCCCGGGCGTACTTCTGCAACAGAGCCACCAGCCTGCTCTTCTGCTCGGGGGTCAGATCCGAGCTAATAATAACCGGGAGCTTATTCCCCTCCCGGAGAAATGCATACTCCAGATGAGATGGGAGGGGTTTAAGCTCCAACTCTGGTGGCTCCTCCAATGATGTAGCGAGCCGGGGCGAGATGGGAATCGGCTTAAATGGCATCTCTCGCCCCTCGCTCGCAGCCTCGTCCAGCTCCGCCAGCTGCTCTGCCAGCTGCCCATCCTGTGATGCCTGTTCCCCTAGCAAAAGACAACGCTCAAGGAGATCATCAGTACCCGCACTCGTGATGGCGAGTGCGGTCTCAAAATCAGCAACAACATCACAGTAATCAAGATCATCATGGAGCTGGGGGTGTTTCATATTATCAGAAACAGAGAAAGTGATTTGTTCACCCCCAGCTCTCAAAATCAGCTTTCCATCATTTACATCAATCAGTGCCTTGGCGGTGGCGAGAAAAGGTCTACCCAGTATCAATGGCACATCAACATCCTCATTTATATCCAGAATCACAAAATCAACAGGATATGAAAATGGCCCTACTGCGACTATCAAGTCCTCTGCTATACCCCTAGGATGCACAATAGATCTATCAGCGAGCTGGATGCTCATCCTAGTATTACTGGGTTCACCTAGGCCTAGCTTCTTAAACAATGAATAAGGCATGACATTAATGCTAGCGCCTAAATCCGCCAAGGACTTCCCTACATGCAAACTACCAATCATGCAAGGGATAGTGAAACTCCCTGGGTCTTTTCGCTTCTCTGGTAGTTTGTTCTGCAGGATGGCAGAACACTCCTCGTTCAGCATCACCGTAGACAGCTCCCCAAGCTTCCTCTTATTGGTGAGGAGATCCTTCATGAACTTGGCATACTTGGGCATCTTCGATAATGCCTCCACGAAGGGCATGCTAATATTCACCTGCTTCAGCATTGCCATGAATTTGGCAAACTCAGTCTCCAGTCGGTCTCTGTGCAACCGAGTAGGAAAGGGAAGCTGGGGTACATACTCCTTCACCACTGGTTGCGGTGTAGGAGCAGGCACCTCAACCTCCTTCTCCATTTCTTCCTGATTAGCTGGAAGTGCTGAAGCAGGGGTCTCTTTCTCCTCTGCTCGAACAGGTGGATCTGCAGTCACCTTGCCACTCCTGGTTGTGATGGCACTGCAGTTTTCATCCTGGTTCTGCGGGTGAGGAATAGTCTGACCAGGCAAGGTACCTGGAGTCCTCCGAGCAACAGCCTGTGCAACACCACCAAGCTGGGTCTGTATGTCTCGCAGCACAGCCTGCGTGTTTCTCTGACCAGCTTCTAGCTCCAAGAACTTGCCAGAAGCCTTCTCCATGAACTGCTCCATGTTACTGAATTTACTTGCACTGGAGGTGGCCAGAGAACCCACCAGATCTCTCAGTTCCGCCATCGGGTCAACCTGTGCTGGGGCTGCCCCTGCCTGTGGAAATGGTCGTGCCTGCGACTGAGGTGGAACTGGCCCCTGTCTGGGCTGGTAGAGTGGCTGCTGTTGCTGCTGAAATTGCCCCTGTCTGGGCTGGAATGGAGGCCTCTGGAAGCCGGGAGGTCCCTGGGGAGCTGGTGGTCTGGGATTTGGCCCAGCCCAAGAAAAATTAGGATGCTGGCGCCACCCCTCATTATAGGTGTTGCTGTAAGGGTCAAAGCGCCTGGCATTCCCGATGAAATCCACCTGCTCCTGAGGAGTGGACGACTCCCTCATAGCCTGACAGTCCTCCACGGTGTGATGAGAGCTCTCACACCACTGGCAGTGCATCGCCTGCGGCTGTCCGGTACCTGCAATCAAACCAGAACGATCGATAGCTGAAACCAGCTTCGATACCACCTGCACCAGATCAGATGACTGGGTGCCCACAGCATGCACACCCCTTCCAGGTGCTCGTCTCGATCTCCTGGCAGTGCCCCAGTCATAACCATTCTCCGCCATCTCCTCAAAGAGTTGATTCAGCTGTGGCGGGGTTTTGGTCAGCATGTTCCCGCCACAAACCGAATCGATCAGCTGCTTGTCCTCCGGGAAGAGGGCGTGATAGAAAGTGCCCACCTTAAACGCATCATTGAAACCATGGTTGGGACACCTGAGAAAGAGGCTGGTGTACCTCTCCCAAGCATCCCTAATGGTCTCATCCTCATCCTGAGAAAAGTGTGTAATCTGCTTCTGGAGATCAGCTGTCTTGGATGGAGGATGGTAGCGGGTGAGGAACTTGTCCGCCAGGTTGGCGAACGTGGTGATGGAGCCCGGAGGGCGAGTGTCTAGCCACTCCTTGGCTTGCCCCTCAAGAGTGAAAGGGAAGTACCGCAGCTGGATGGCATCTGCTGGGACCCCGTTGATCTTGATTCCATCGATGAGCTCGTGGAATCGCCTGAGATGTGATCGAGGGCACTCTCCCTCCTTACCACGGAACACTACTGAACCGCGCAGCATGGTGATCACGGAGGTGCTCACCTCAAAGTTGTTGGCTGGGACCTGAGGGTGTTGAATAGGTGACCTCATGTCCGCAGCCCTAGCGGTCCAGTAGGATCCCATGGTCTGCTCCCCGGGGATCACATTGTTGTTCTGCGGATCACCCATCTCGCCTTCTTCTTCTTCTCCGATCTGTAGCTGTGACAGCGCCTTCTCCGCAGCCAGTCGCGCCTTTAGAACCTGCTTGGAGTTCCTGCAGGTTCGTTCAAGCTCCTGGTCAAGTGGTAGTAAATCTCCCGACTGGCTACGGGTCATGCACTACCTGCACACAATCAGTAGAAGCAACCCGTGAAGGCACACAGGTGGAAGAGATAAAATGCAGTAAATAAAAGCTAGAGTAACAAATTATCACGTTTCCCCAATAACCTAGAGGGGTCCCCGGCAACGGCGCCAAAAACTTGACACGCCAAAACACAACACCAAACTGCGACCAAGTGCAATCGCAGTCCGGGAATGCAGTAACAGGCAAGTTTAATTATCAACCCGGGGTCTAGATCTACTGCTTACTCCGTGATTCTCTATTATCTAGCAACTTAGTTCGAATGATTGTTGTTTAAGCAAAAGCAGTAAGAAAGCAGGAAATGGTTCGGTTTTCAAAAGCAGTTAAGAGTCACTCGGGATTGAGTCCCCCTAGCCCCTTAGTTAGGTTCAATTGTAATTCCCTGGGTTGATTTACTGTTGATTAGACTGCGGAAGATCCGACAGTAGCTTGGAATCTCTTAAGCTGACCAAGCCCTCTCAGTCTAACTACCCGGCAGGCGACTAGTCTTCACCGGGATAGAAAGCTGAGGCTATGAACACAGAACTCCACTACTGGCGCCAAGAACACCAGTACAAAGCAGTAAACTGGCTAACTCTCGTATAGCCAATCTCCTACTATCGAATGAAGAGGCTCTAACAACCTAATCAGATTCTATCTATCTCAGGTTGAAGCAGAAATTGAAACAAGCTGATCAGACTCAAATCAATTCATGAAACATGCGTCATTCGATTAAAATCAAACAATAATATCATTCCCAAGTCATTACAATCAAATCCCTAACACAAGGAACTAGGGTTCTTCATACCCAAGTGAGAGAAGGGTTCTACTCCATAGAGAGAGAAGAGAAAACAAGAATCGGATTAGTCATACTCATAACGATGAGGATAATCTGCTCCGGGACGATGATGTTCACTCCTATGACGATCTCCAGGCTCGATTTGATGAAATCCAGCTCCAAGACGGCTTCTAGGATGAGTTCTTCGCACTTTCTCTCTCTAGGGCTCTGTTTTTGCTCTCAAAACACGATTCTCTCCCTTTTGGCTCGGATTAGGCACTAAAACCGGATTTCCCCAGGTGCACGGGCAGGTGCACGGCCGTGCACCACCCCATTCTGGCCGTGCAACATCAAACGCACCGTTTTATTTATTAAGCTCAGCCTTCTTGCACGGCCAGGCGCACGGCCGTGCAAGCCTGGAATGTGCCCGTGCAAGCTCTCGTCGTGAGGCGCACGGCCAAATGGCACTAGTGCACGGCCGTGCAGCCCCCCTGGTCTGGCCGTGCACTCCTCCAAAAGCTCGCCCTTCGTCCGTTCTTCATCCAATCGACCCCAGACTCGCTCCTAAGCCTTCATTCACGTACTAGGACCTGAAATAACACAACCAAGCACAACCTAGCGTGAAATCGGCCTAAAACACGAGAATCAACACCTCAAACGGTGTTAGTATGAGGGTAAAAACATGTGTAAATGACGGTCTATCAATGATCAAATTTCAATCTCAACAATCTGGCAAGCTATTCGACATAAGAGACCTGAGGTGGTATGGTGGAGGATAATTTGGAATAAATATGTTCTACCAAGAAACAGAGTGTTGACCTGGCTTGTCATTCTTGATCGAACTACAACCAAGGATAAACTAAAGTCATGGGGTGTGTTGAATGATGAACAATGTGTGCTTTGTCACTATGACATAGAATCTAGAGAACACTTATTTTGTGGATGCAGGTACACTGTTGAGTTTATCTCTCGTCTGCTGCAGCTGACAATTACCCCGACTTCCTCATGGTACGATATGACGAATTAGATGAGTAGTAAAGCCCAACGAGGAGATTGCAATAGCAGTGTTGAAGTGGCTTTATGGTGCTGGAGCATCTCTTTCATATGGAAGGAAAGATGCAGAAGATGCTTTGGAGATCAACTGAGAACACTAGAACAACTGTCAAATCACTATGAGATGAGATTAGACTGTTTGGGTACAAAAATAGTGAATTTTGTACCAGATTTCATAGTTCTAATTATGCTTCCCTTCATCTTGCAGAGCTTGAGTTTTTCTCTTTATCTAATGTAAGGATGAAGTACTGGCTTTTGGCCAGGTATATTTTTCGACTCTTCTTCTTCTTCTTCATTAATGGAATTGACTTCTCCTTCATTTTCTTCTTCTTTATAATGGCCATTTTGTAAGAGAATCATGGTTCTCTTAGTTGGACATTGATACACCATGTATCTTCTTCCTTGGCATCGAAAATACTCAATGTTCCTAGTATGATTACTTGAAGATGGCTTCTTTTTAGTGGCTGTACGGGTATGGGCTTGTGGTGTTCTTGTCGATGATGTGGAGCTCTTGATGTATTAAAGGTACCCAAATAGGAAGTCTTTGACGCAATGGTTGAAGAAACGATCCCTTTGTTGCTTCTCCACTTTTTTGGTCTTTTTCACCAACTCGTTTAGCTCCATGAGCATAAGCTTGAATAATTAGCAACTCCATCTCATTAGAATAATCTTCCATGCTCTTAGAATCTTTCTAAACAAATTGAAGACCTTGGTGCATCTCTTGTTGATGGTAGACGGGAATAAATCATTCTCTTATAATGCCATTCAACTCCCTCCAACTAAAGAATGGTTATTGTTTACCAAACCTTATTTGAGTGCAAAGTTGATTCGCCATAGGATTGCATAGTTGGTAAACTCAAATTAGCTAGAGTCATATTTTGGCGTTCAAAATAATTGTTACATTCAAATATCATCTCCAAATTCCTCTTGCAATCCAAGTATGCTTTTGGATCACTTTGGCCTTGAAATGGTGGTATGTTAATAGGGCTGGGAATCCGGTCACGGGTTTCCGGTCAAACCGGAAACCGGCCAGTTAAAACCATTCCGGTTGTGACCGGAAAACGAATGCCCTTTAACCCAATCCAGTTTACAATTGGAGGGTTCTTATGGCCGGTACGATCCGGTTAAAACCGGAAAATCGGATTGTAAAAAATAAAACCTATTCTATGAGGGTTGTGAGCTCCTCGTCGCTTAGATCGACACCTTGTCCTGCCATGACAATCAAATCCACCACACAAGTTCGAACACAAGGTTATTTTGTCCATTCCAAGTTGCTAATGATATGTAAATGATCTCACAAGCACTCCCTTACGTATTTCACTTTATAGATGTCACTCTTTTTCTTACCACTCGTGTCTGTACAAAACATCAATGGCTTTTACCCTCTATTAAACTCAAGAAACCTCTTCTCTCATAGTCAATCAACTTTGAAAACCTTCAAATGCAAGTAGATTCAAGCAAGATAAGCTAGAAACTAAACACAAAACATTTTTGGGAACAATGGCTATTCTAATCACTCATCACTTGATAGAGACTATAAATGATTCAAAGAAATATATGCAAGCATATTAACTCAATCTTGAAAACAATTTGGCTTAAAACAAAGGATGCGTTATCTGGTTTGTGTTCTTTTCCTTTTGCAGGTCGTGTTTTTTTTACCCCTTCGATTATCTTTTTTCCCTTCTTACTATAGAATGGCTCTTTCCAACAGAAATAAACTTTAAAAGCAATAGAACTTTTGGGATTTTTGAATAACTGAATCGCTCCGACTATCACAATAAAATCCCACCTAAAGCCCAAGTATAAACCTTAGATGGGTGCAATATAGGGCAAGTATGTTTAAATATCAACCCGGGCCGACCCATGTACCCCTACTTCGATTGTTTGAAACGTTATCTAGCGGAATGTTGTTTGTTGAAATCTCTACAATCTACTATTTAAAAGCAAGACTTGAAAAGTAAAAGGGGTGGAAAACTCTTGGTGAGAAACTTCACTTGGGAGTTGCTTCCCCCTAACTAACTACCATGAACCGTGGGATCGAATGACTCGGTGTGTGACAAGGCAATTGCGACCCGTAGGAGGTGCAACAATGGTTAGAAACCATCCTCTCAATTGCTAGGCCAAGGGAAACATTAGAGGCTACAACAATTAACCTAGGTTTCTAATTCAAGTTAGAGGTTTACCCTTCATTAACCTAGTTAGGAGGCATGGAATGCATAAGAAAACCCATCTCAATTTGAGCCTCTAAGATAAGGGGGCTTCTCTCTAAGCTAGGTTTGAATAGCACAATAGATTGCCAAGCATAAAATATGCATAATCATCATGAAAAATACCTCAATTCTTAAATTAAACACCACCATCACATAATCATTCAATCCACACTATCAATTACATGGTAAAAGTTAGGGTTCTACAACACCCAAGTGAAAAGGGAAACTAATCCATGCTAGACAAAGGAAGAACATAAAAGAGGAAGAAAGGAACCATCATTGTGATGCCTCCAACTCTCCTCGTGCTTGTAAAGATCCTCCAAACAAGAGGAACTTCCAAAATCTTGACTTGGAGCAAACCCTAGCCTCTTCTCACTCTTGGTTCGTGACTTTCTCTCTCTAGGATTTCAAGAAGAAGAAGGTTTCTCTAACTTTGGGCTCCCCCTTCTTCTTTCTTTCAGCTCTTTATTTATACTCAGATCGCGCCCAGTTCACGGTCGTAAACATCAGGTTGCATCCGTGAACTCTGGTCAAAACGCGCCGCTTCACTTCTGGGGTTCACAATCCATTGCCCCAGTTCACGGTCTTAGCGACCGTGAACTGCCTCGGCATCAGTAACCTCTGAAACCCCTCTGGACGCTTCGCGGTTCACGGTTTGTGGTTCCACTTCACAGTCTTGGCAACCGTGAACTCCAAGCTTTGACCGTGAATTGCGGCTGAAAACTCCTCTTTGTCCGGACTTTGCTTCTTTTCTTCCAACTTTCAACTTCGGGGTTGGTTTCACCTGTTGGACTCTGAAACACAAGAAACATAGCGTAAAACCACTCTTTTAGGAGCTCAAATGCCATAAACGTCAAAGAGAAACGGGGATAAAAAGTGTATATTTAGGCCGAATCAATAACAAGACTGGAAACTTAAAATATCTCTTGGCGGATTTGAAGAGCACTTTCAACAAGATTGTTGCACAAGAAGGTAGGGATACATATGCCTCTGCTTTGGATAATAGCTCTGATACCAACTGATATTATCCTAGGCCATAAGTGAGTATTATAATCAAGAATCAAAGTACACAACACAACCGTTAGAAATCAGAAAACACAAGATGACGGAAAACAAAACCCAAAGCAATCAAATCGATAATTCAACTTGATGAAAGCACTCGATCGAAGGATGTCGACCACGACATGGATGATGAACTTATCGATATCAGGTTTCTAACTCTAATGCAAATCCACACTCATAAGACAAGAAGGTTGAAATCCTAAAGGAATTTGAAAAGCAAAGCTTATTAACTAAAAGTTGTGTGTAAAATTGTTGTGAATCCTTAGGTCTTACTCACTCTGTTTATATAGGTCACAAAAGCATAAATCCATTATTCTAGGACTAGGAAAACAAGTCCCAAACTAAGTACGAAACATAATAGTAATTAAATAAGGGGTAATTATCATAAATGGTCACAAAACTATTCACTTTGTACAAAACGGTCATAAACCTTTAATTTTGCACGTTTCAGTAACATACGTTTGGACTAATAACAAAAAGGTAATTCCGTCCATTTTCATCCAAAAGTCTGTTAGTTTACTCCAGTCAGCACGCCATGTCATCAGTAAATAATATTAAAAAATCAATAAACCAAACCAATTACACCTACCCAAACCAAACTCAACCCCACCTGGAACTTCCTTTTCCTCCGTTCTTGCCCTCCCCCGCCCCGCCGCCACCTCTGGGCAAAACATGTAAGGGAACAAAAGGATGGCTAAAAGAGATGATGTTGTGGCGAGGAAGAAGAAAATATATAGAAGGAAGAAGCTACAGAAGGACACTTCATCTCCAGCTGTATCAGTTCGCGTTGCTTCCAATAGCATTGCTACTAAAAAACTTCGGCTCTCAGGGAAGCACCGCCAGATGGGCTCGAAATCGTCGCCGAGTTGGACGGAGGAAGGGCCGTCAGAAGAAGAATCGCGAGAGGGGAGACATATTCGATCTGATTCTCGAAAACATATTTGGTTTGATGATTTTTTATTGGGGATCCGGGATTGGATTGAGGATGATTCTCGGTCGGATTAGGGTTACAGAGAGGGGGGAAACATATTTGAGTCTGTTCTGGGATTGGGTTTATTTTGGGTAGGTTGGGTTTAGTTTGGTTAATTGATCTGGTCTATTAATTTTTTTTTTTATTATTTGTTGATGACATGGCGTGCTTATTGAAATAAACTAACAGACTTTTAGATGGAGATGGATGGAATTACCTTTTTGTTATTAGTCCAAACATATGTTACTGAAACGTGCAAAATTAAAGATTTGTGACTGTTTTGTACAAAGTGGATAGTTTTGTGACCATTTATGATAATTAGCCATTAAATAAGGAATGAAACTCATTTGTAATGATAAAGAAGCTCATTAGCAACCAAGTCATCTCTTTCCTTCTCATCTCCGCATTTGAACGACTTGGACAACAAAGGTGGACGACTTGGGCCTCAAGAATGTCTTTCTTGGGTAGCAAGAAAGTCCTTAACGGTTCATGCTTATATGATCATTAACACTTCAGGCTCATCTGGTCCTTGAGCGACTTCATGTACTTTCACCAAATTGACGAATCGGTCCTTGTAACGATTCTCGCCCAAATCAGCAAAGCATCTCGTGCACCAACTAAGCTTTGGTTTGGGATTAGAAATCCTTGGCTTGGCCTATTGTAAATGGACCCTTGAATCTGAGTTGCTCCATCTTCCTCTGAAAGCTTTCTCCAATCCTTGGTGCAGTAGAAATGTAGAATTCCTCGTCATGCTTGTCTTCATGGTGTCGATGTTCACATCAGGTAAGCGGAGTGTCAATATTGGACCCAACACACTGAGCCGTGACGATATCATGTGCGTTTATTTAATTTTATTAGAAATTAATTAGGGGTTTAGAAGTGAGATTGTGACGTGAATTAGTGGTGTTAGTGGTTGGGACTAGATACTATAACAACACTAGTCTCCAATCAATAGGAAGTTAGGATTGTAATGACTTTTTATTAGTTGAGTTGACCTAGTGTAAAATCAAAGCAGGGGTATAATTGTCATTATGATAAAATAAAAAAATAAAATAAAAAATATTTTTTTATTTTCTGCCCAAAATTTTGGTCGCCGGAATTCGGCCACCGGTCGCCGGAATCTGGTCGACGATCACCGGAATATGCTATTTTCTCATCGGAATATGCCACCGTCGCCGGAATATGCTTACCGGCGTCGGAATCTAGTCATCGGGCCCGGAATATGCCTATCGGCGTCGGAATCTGCTCACTTACGGTCATAGGAGTTCGATCAACGAACTTCGTTGACCGGTCAACGGTCAACGACAACCGGATGTTATGGTCTTCATTGTGAGATTTATGGTTTGGTTTCTCACATTTTTGTATGCCTTTTGTGGTTTGCTTTATCGTGTTTGTGGTTTGCATTGAGAAGTTTTTAGTTTGCTTTATCGTGTTTGTGGTTTGCATTGAGAAGTTTCTGGTTTGCTTTCAAAAATTTGTGTTTTGCATTGATGGGTTTGTGGTTTGTTTTAGGAGATTTGTGGTATGCATTAGGAGGTTTCTGGTTTGTTTTTGTGGTTTGCTTTAACGTATTTGTAGTTTGCATTATGAGGTTTCTGGTGTGTTTTTGAAAATTCTGTGGTTTGCTTTGTGAGGTTTCTGGTTTGTTTTAATACATTTTTTGTCTGCATTAGGACGTTTCGGGTTTGTTTTTGTGGTTTGCTTTACGGTGTTTATGGTTTGAGTTATGAGTTTTCTGGTGTGCTTTCAAAATATTTGTGGTTTGGTTTGTGGTGTTTCTGGTTTGTTTTAGTGAATTTGTGGTATGCATTGTGAGGTTTCTGGTATGCTTTTTTGTGGTTTTTTTACCATGTTTGTGGTTTGTATTATGAAGTTTCTGGTGTGCTTATGAAAGATTTGTGTTATTCACTTCCTTTGGATCATGTTCACAGTAGTTGGATTCAAATATATCAACGGTAATTTTTTTTTAAACAAAAATAGTAAAAAAAAAAGACAAAAAGCAAAGATTCTCGTTGTTTGCTTTGCATACATGGCTTTAACAGTTGAACTCTTTCCCATCTCCCTTTGCTTGCTACTTGTTAGTCATTTGGCCGAAAGAAAGAATAGGTTTTGGCCGGCACTTGAAGAGAACCATATAGAGTTAGTTAGTTGTATCTTCTTCACTGCAATTCGTTCACACTTGGAAGATGCAGCTGCTGATCTTTGAACCTTGTTTAAAAAACTGCAGGTGCTGAAGTAGCTGTTCTGTGCATAACCAAGTCAGGGGAAGTAGTCAACTATCAAGCATTTACAAATGCCAAAGGGATGTACACGGTTGCATAAACCATGCCCGAAAGCGACCGTTGGGATGCATGCTTGGCAAGACCTATAAGCAGCTTTCACGACCACTGCAACCAACTGGGGCCTTCTAGCAGAGGACTGGGCTTGAGTTCAAGTCCTTAAGCCTCATTTTTTAAGGAAAATCTTAAAGCCTTCCTATTGGCTAATAGTGGATTAGGTAGTTAATGGGGGTTAGTAGTTAATAGGTAGTTAAGGGTAAATAGGGTTATGCAAATATAATTAAAATTAATATAATTAATTAATGATTCTCTTTCTCTCTCCTCCCATGATTTTCTCCATAACCCTCTCTCTGCATTATAATTAAAAAGAAATATGAAATTAATTTTATTTAATATTTAATACAATTCGAATTTAATATTTTTTTTCTAAAAATGGAAATTTGAAATTTAAAATATATGGCTCTCTCACATCTTGGCAACTTCCGATTAGTATTAAGTATTAACATTTTGTAATGACATTATCAAGATTTATAAATTGAATTATCATTAGGGCTTTTCATTGCATGGGTTTGAGATTTTTCGTTGTTAGGTATTCGTTTGTGTTATTATTAATGTTGTTCGACATGTTTTTTAATAATTTTATATGTCATTATTAACTTTTTATGTTATGTTTTGTTTGTAACATTAACAAATGTGAAATTGTGTTTTCAATTTGTTGGTACTTGAGGTTTATTTACTATTACATCGTATTATCAATTTGGTTCGCAATGATTTATAATCATTTGAAGTACTATTATCAATTTTTTTTTACAAGTACAATACAACCATTAGCAATTTTTTAGTGATTTGAATTATTAATATTTTTCATTTATGTTTGTAACTTTGTCAAATGTCATTATCAAGAAGCATACTTGTTAGATATTCGTTTGTTTATGACATTATCAAAAGTGAATTTACGTTTAATGATATAACTATGGTTATTAATCTTTCAGTCTAAGTTAGTAACGTAGTTGGTGTCATTATTAATAGGCGTGTATAAGCATTATCAATGTTTGAAAATAAGATATTAATAATATCTAATAAGGTACTTAACAATCATTAGTTGCTATCATTATCAAAGTTTTTGGATGCATTATCCATTAAACACATGTTACTTATTAATGCGTTTTTAGTGCTATTTGACATTAAACATTGCATCTGAATATTATTAATATTTTTATATTACAAAAATCTATTTCCTTATTAGTTACTTGTCATTCAATATTAATGGTTTTTAATATCTTTATTAAACGTTTGATGTCATTTATAATGTTGAAGTCGGACATTTTTACATTGATGTTTTGTGTTTATTTTCAACGAAATACTTTTCGTTATCAATGATTTATTGTATTGTTATTAAAAGTTTGGTGTTGAGACGTGAATGTTGGTTTGCTTGAGCTAATATTTTTCTGGACAATGTTTGTTTGACTGAATCACACAGGTGCACTATATCACAAGTATCCAAGATGTTGAAAATCAGTATTGTGCTTTATGATCATTGAGAATGATAATGTAAAACAATATTAATTGATCATAAAACGTTAATAATGTCATTAGAAATCATTGGAAGAGGCCATTACTAGATAGTTATAAACATGATGTGAAAATGTGAATCATTAGTACTAAAGATGTTGTAAATCAATGATATTGTTATTCAAACTATTAATGACTATGTTGCATAACTTTAATGATTCATTCATATGCGTTGATGACGAAACTATAAAACAGTAACAATTGATCCAAAATTGTTAATAATGTAATTGTAAGGAATTGATAAGTATATTGAAGTCGTTAATAATGATGAGGTATAATAATAACGATTCATTTCATAAATGTTGATAATGTCATTGCAAAATGTTAATACTGTATTTCAAGTTGCCACAAAGTGAGAGAGAGCATATATTTTTAATTTTTAGTTTTCATTTTAAAAAATAAAAAATATTAATTTCGAATTTATTAAATATTAAATAATAATATCGAATTAAATTAATTTCGAATTTCCTTTTAATTGTAGTGGAGAGAGAGGGTTATGGAGAAGATCAAGGGGGAGAGAGAAAGAGAATCATTAATGAGTCATATTAATTATATTTTTATAATATCTTATTTATTCCAACTAACTATTAACTACTAACCCCTCATTAATTACCTAATCTAGTATCAGCCAATAAAAATGGTTTAAGAACCTCCTTAAACAATGAGGCTTAAGGACCGGATCCAACCCGCAGAGGACTGAAGTTTAGTTACAACAAGCCATCCGGATATTCTCACAGTGTTAGACCATTTGTATATCGGCCTTTTAACGCTCCAACATACTGCTTGTAGATGATACCCCAACATCATAACTTATTATCCTGTGCCGACGGAGATGAGAATTAGGGCTGGGTAGAATCCAGATCCCTTGATGTTCTCGAGTACCATTTTCGGCCAAAGTGCAGAATAAAGAACGAGGCGAGATTTGGTTGCGATTGAAAGAGGAGGATTGGGGCCTCCGGCTTCGAAGTCGGTAACTACGTTTTTGGCGGCGGCGAAAACGAATACCAGCGTTGAGAGAGGTTTCTGATCGGTGCAGAGAGGAGAAAGATAGCGCCCGGCCTTTCACGTCAGCAACACCGTCGTCGCGATCCACAGGCGAAGCACTTGATGTTCTTACGAGACGACGTGAAGAGATTAGAAGGTTCAGATTGGGCGGCGCTGGGGAGAGTATTGGAGGAGAAGGAGCCGACGAGGAAGGAGACCGAGAGACGGCTGCAGGCTGAATATTGATTTTTTTTATTTGTTAAATATTGTGTTAATGGACCCTTTTACCCTTGTTGTTACTATAACAACAAAGGAGGTGTTGTTATAGTATCCGAACCCTTAGTGGTTAGCCAGAATTAAGGGAATTTAGTTTAGTGATAATTGTTTTGGTATTTTCCGATTAGTTTGCTAGGTTATAGGGTTATTAGTTTTAAGTTCTCTATTTAAAGAAGGAGATGTACAGAGGAAGGGGTAACAATCAAGTATAATCAAGAAAAGTGTTTTACACACCTACGTGTTAATTTGGGAGGTTGGCTTTCCTCGAAAAAGTTTAGGGGTTCCGTTCTCGCCATTAAGGAGAACACTTCTCTTCTTCTCAATCTATATATCCTTCCTCTATTCTTCTTCTTCCTATTTGGATCTTTCTCCTTATATTCTATTCTACAAAACGTGCACATAACAGACGATGAGTTCAGTAAATTTGAAAAGAAAGTGTTGACATTTCTCTTGTGGCTGAAATGAATTAATTAAAGTAATACCGAAAATGGAAAACCCCCCGGCAAGCTTATAGGGGACATGCGGAGGCCACGCTCTCCTTCCTCAAACAACCTTTTGAATTATATCATCGTACAATAGTAATTGACCAGTAAACCAAAGTGGCCTCTCTACTGGTTGGTTGGGTTGGGCTCAACCTCCACTCCAGGCACGAGGTAGATGCTATTTCTTCTACACCACACCATGACCATAGAGGTAAGTACTAAGTAGTACTGTAGTAGTAGTACTTTTCTGAGGAGGTTTAGGGTTTTTCTTTTCCTCTCTAGTCTCTAGATTAAAAGAAGATTTTGTCTTCTCTTAATTGTTAACTGTCTGTTGGGAACTTTTTCAGTATATAATTAATTTTGACAGAATTTATGTTTCAAATAGTTTTCAGTTTTGGAAAGGATTCTCTTTGTCCGTATTTCAAGGGGGAGCCAATCCTATGCATAGGTTTATGTTTCACATGTATAACCATCCATAAGCATTGTAATAATTATTATTTTTTTCAAAGGATAATCAAATTAATTATGCTCTAAAAAAATGATGGAGTCATTTGGATGAGTAACCCTGCCACCAAAATCACCATTGGATTGACGAAAATACGAATGGAAAGAGATGGGTGGAGTTATCACCGTGCTAACCTATTAGATGGCCAGCAAGCCATCCCTTCCTGTAATTGTAACGGATCAATTTGACGCTATTGTCTCATTTTGAGACAATTATACCAAATTGACTCGTTTGCCAGCAAAAAAATTGGATGGATCAATTTGTCTGGAGTATTTTGAATTGACCCGTTTTGAGGCAATTTCAATTGTTTGGGGTGGAGGCAGGTAATTCGAATTGCCTCGTTTTAATTGCTTCGTTTATAAAATGAGACAATTAATCAAATTGTCTCATTTCTAGATTGATCCATCTAAATTGCTCGGGCATATATTTTGGAACATTTATTACAGTACATACTATGGTGGTAATTCTTGGTAATACAAGAAATTATATAAGAGTGGTGTGAAAGTGTAATGAATGTACCACAATGTAGAATAGTTTTATACATGACAATCGACATATATTAGCTATCATTTACCATTTTCAGCACCGTCTACACATGCTACCACCCTATACGAGGGGTGGTATATTTCACCTAGAAAACCATTTTCCCATAAATTTGTAGATCCAGTAAATTATGATAAACTCGTTTCTTCTACCTAAATTTTTAAAATTTGAGTGAAAAACTAAGGTGGTATACATGGTGATATAAAGTGGTACGTGCGGTACAAAAGTTGTCCTCGAAATATGTTGAAAATGGATATCATTTTGTACATCACAACGAACTTTTTCCATTTATACAAATTTTTTGAAATCCAAGTTAAAATAAAGAAAATAAAAGTCGATTAAAAAACTAAGGGAGCTAAAAAGTCATTTAATATAATCTCTTTGATTAACCCCATTAAAATCAATAGACAATATCTGTTTATGCATGAGAGATTATCAAAGACTATTGACCTTATCTTAGGCCCGGTTCAAGTGTTTGTACTAAAATTCTCATAAATGCCTCTTTTATAAATATACACACAAAGAAAAAAGTGGAATTTCCTTGGAAAGTTTGTTTAAATAGGGCCTAGGTTACTATACAAAATCCTTTCTATATGTAAAAGTAAAAAATATATCTAATGGTTATAATTTGTGAAGAAAAAATCTAATGATTCATATCATAAAAGAGGTAAGGATAAATATAATGAGAGTTGCTAAAGATCGTCTTAAAAAACATTAAAGTTACACTTTTAACCCTTTTACTTCTTTACCTTCCCTTTTAGCAAACAAATACCACTTAGACTAAGCAAAGAAAAAAAAAACATTCTCCAAACAGAGAAAGAATCCATCTTCATCATTCTGGAGTCGGAATCGTCGGTAGTACGTCTGAATCATGAATAGCAACTCCGACGAGTTAAAGTTCACTCCAAAAAATAAAAATAAAAACGTGTGGGCCAACTGCAACTCACTTGCCGTTGCACCATGGACCAACCACAAGTGAGTTGCGATTCCACCATGGACCAACCGCAAGTGAGCTGCGGTTACACCATGGACCAACCGTAAATGAGTTGCGGTTGCACCATGGACCAACCACAACTTGTCTTAGCTTGAGCTTTTTGGGAATTTTGGTTTATATCAATATTTTTCTAATTTGTATATGATTTATGGTTTGTTCTCATAAAGGTGGGTAACAAAGCTTAACTAACAAAGACCGGGAAAAGCTTGGCAAAACCACAACTCTAGCACACATGTCAAAACTTTCATTTTTTCCCCCCCGCAAAGTAGTCATAGGTGTAGGTTTTGGAGCTCTCAGTGAACCTCCATAAAAGTAGAGTAATGTAATTTAGTTTGTTACCGAAAAAGCTATACAAAAAAATCAAACATTCTTATTCTAATTTTGTTAAAAAAAGTGCAAATCGTGTAATTTTCGTTCTTCAAAAAATCAAAGTACAATCCATTCACATCAACACACAAGTTTTGTTTGCCCGAAGAAAAAGTGTAGATGGCAAACCCACAAGACAAGTTGATAATAAAGCCGAACACTTAGTTTTTTCTTGTGGAAAAGTACGTGGTCCACTTGGTTATGTAAAAATATATAAAGGTCACATAGATGAACAGTGTTATGGATGAACATGTAAATAACCCGTGGTAGGTAACTTAACTAAACTCACCGTTGAAGAACTCATTTTAAGTGGAGAGGATGGAGATAAAGTTAAAGAACCTTTAGTATTAACTGTCACGACTAATTTATTTAATCATGCGGGCCTCTTGCTCCGGAAAAAAGGCAAATGACCGATAAATATCCTTCTTTGCAATCCTTTTCCCCCTCCCCTCTATATATGTGAGCAATGAGATCTTCCCTCCTCACATATATCCACCATTCTCCGTCACAAAAACAATACCTAACCTGAGGAAACTGTTTTAAGACAAATGACAGAAAATGGGGCCACGTCATCGAAACCGCAAACAGAAGGCGGCGGCGAACTGACGAAGGAACTACTTGAGCGCCAGCGACCAGAGGAGCACAAAGAAAAGCACTTCCTTTCCAGCGAGAGGGTTCGAGACATCATCCTCGGAGTTTCCGACGGGCTCACCGTCCCTTTCGCTCTGGCAGCCGGCTTGTCCGGCGCCGAGTCCACTTCCCGCATCATCCTCGTCGCCGGTCTCGCGGAAGTCGTTGCTGGCTCCATCTCCATGGGCCTTGGAGGGTACGTACGTATTCTCTATTTCTATACATGCAATTCCATTTACGTAACTTTGTACTAAAAAGTTAAATCGTGGATCATATACCACACACTAACATCTGTTATCGTCATTGCGACGTGCATTGGTAGGTACTTGGCGGCCCAGAGCGAGGCGGATCACTACATGAGAGAACTCAAACGAGAAGAGAAAGAAATTATTGATGTCCCTGATTTAGGTTTTTTCTCTCTCTTTTTTTTTTTTAATATTGGTAGCAGTTATTCTTACCATTGTAATTAATTAATTAATTAATTACCGGCGCACGCAGAGGCAGCGGAGTGCGGGGAAATATTAGCCCAATACGGAGTGGAGGCGGAAGAGGCAGAGCCGGTCGTCAGAGCTCTCACAAGGAACCCTCACCATTGGGTCCGTTTCATGATGAAGTAAGTAAGAGTAATTAATTAGGCTTAAATAATTAATTATCATACAGTTATTATTTAACGACAATCAATCAACCGCTCGCACGTGCGTGCGTGCGTGTGGGTGGGTGGCAGGTTCGAATTGGGGCTGGAAAAACCGGAGGAGACGAGGGCCATTCAGAGCGCGGCAACCATCGCCGCCTCGTACGCCGTCGGCGGCCTATTCCCGCTGCTGCCCTACATGGTTATCTCCTCCGCCACCCACGCCGTCATCGCCTCCGTCGTCGTAACCCTGGCGGCGCTGCTGCTGTTCGGCTACGTCAAGGCTCACTTCACCGGCGACGACAAGGCACCCATCAAGTCCGCTCTCCAGACCGCCTTCGTCGGAGCCATGGCCTCCGCCGCTGCTTACGGGATTGCCAGGCTAATCCATTAGCTGCAAGTGAAATGAAATTATATATGTATTATATTTGATTGACTAGTACGTACTCGATTTTAGGTTCGATCCTAATATTAGTCACCACATTTCAGTAAGTGTGTTGAATTTGAAATAATATATGTTCTATTCTATGCTATTGTGGTACGGCCCCGGTGTCGTGAATAGATCTAAGTTGGTTCAAGTTGGACCGGTTCGGTTTGAACGACTCCCATTAGAACGACCCCTATAGTCGGCACAAAACTCACATAGCTACATAGCCACCCAATAGTCTATTCCAATTTAATAAAATTCTACGCAACGCAATTGTGATCAAAGATTAACCAAGTCAAGACATCCATTCATTTAAGTACACATGAGAACTAATCTTATGCACACACCTAATGCAACTCTCAGTCATCATAATAGGATACATTACGGGTATTGGCGGAATCGTATGGAGCTGTTTATCGGGTCAACTGATCCTGACTTATGGAGCATAGTGCTTGATGAACCGCTCGAAGTAAAGCATGCACGAAGGAAATGGACTGAAGAAGATAAGAAGAATTTCCAGCTGAACTCAAAAGCAACGAACCTGATGTATTGCGCTCTGGGCCCAGAAGAATATCACCGGGTCACAGGATGCAAGACAGCGAAGGAAATCTGGGATAAACTGCAAATTGCCCACGAAGGTACATCCAATGTCAAGATTTCAAGGATTAATCGATTGAAGCAAGAGTTTGAGTCCTTCGTGATGAAACCTGATGAATCAATCAAGGAGATGCAAGACAGGTTTACAACTATAGTAAACAGCCTGAGAAATCTAGATGTGGAATATGCAAGTGGTGATCTAGTGCGAAAGGTACTTTGGGCGCTGCCAAAAAAATGGACACCCAAAGTTACTGCGATCGAAGAATCCAAAGACTTAACCACACTAAGTCTGGATGAGCTCATGGGGTCACTGGTTACACACGAAGATAAGCTGAAGAAGGAAGAGAATGAAGAGCCCAAAAAAGACAAGAAGAGTATAGCTTTCAAGGTCTCGGCTCCAGATGAAGACTTGGACTGTCTGGAAGATATGGAGGAGGAAGAGCTGGCCATGTTAAGCAAACATGTGGCCAAACTGCTTCGACTGCGCAAAGAAAAGAGAAGAGGAGGATTTCCAAGTCGAACAAGAGAAGGAGACTCAGAAAAGGAACAGTTGAAGCCTTACAGAACGAGCACAAAGAACAGAAAAGAAACACATGGAAATGAGAAGATGGGATCATCAGCAGGGTGTTTCAAGTGCGGTAGGAGTGGGCATATCAAGGCAGAATGCCCCCAGATCAAACGAGAAAAGGGATTTGTAGCTACCTGGAGTTGCAGTGAAGATGAGGATGAGGAGATATAGCCTAAATATGAAGCTTACATGGCAGTTGGCGAAAGTGAAGACAACTGTGAAACTTCTCAGGTCAGAAATTCTAATTACTACTCTGATTATTATAGTGAGAATGATGAACTGATAGACACCATTAGGGATAGTCAAACAGAATTTGCTAATGTGAAAGCCAAACATCTAAGAATCAAATCAGAATTTGAAAAACTGTCTAACAGGTACAATGAGCTACTGAAAGAAAATTGGCAACAGATGAAAAACCGTTAGAAATGGCTAACAGAAATACAGAACTAGAAGCAGAAGTTGCTAAAATCAGACATAACAAACCCAAGGGCTATACTAGTTTTGTAGGAACTAGAACAAGCCAGAACAGGTCAACTACTGAATGTTTCTACTGCCATAAACTAGGACATTATATTGCAAATTGTCATAAACGATTAGTTAAAGAAGCTAGATTGAAGGAGGTAACTTGTTTTTCTTGTTATAATAAAGGACACATGAGTTATAACTGTGCTGATGTTAAAATGAGAGTAGGGATATCCAAACTGGTATGGGTACCTAAAAATAAATAAAAATAACTCATTTATGTCCAGGTCTGCTTCCAAGTGAGCATGGAAGACAGCAATGGATACTGGACAGTGGATGTTCACATCACATGACTGGAAACGAAAAACTCTTTACTAAACTCGTTAAGGGTAAGAAAGGTAAAGTATATTTTGGAGACAATTACTGCACTGATATCTTAGGAAAGGGAGAAATAGGAACTGGTCCAGTTATTAAAAATGTAATGTGGGTCGATGGTTTAAAACACAACATGTTCTCAATAAGTCAAATGTGTGGTGAATTTAATAGAGTGATTTTTGAACCAAGTAAGTGTTATGTTGAAAATATAGAAGACAATAGAGTCTTGTTTACAGGAAAAAGAAAAGGGAAGTTGTTCTGTATAAACTTGGAAAACAAAACTGATTTCAATGAAATGTGTCTGGTTTCTGTCAATAAAGATGATCAGTTAGAATGGCATAGGAAATTGGGTCACATCAGTGTAAGTTCATTAGCTAAATTGACAAATTTGAATATAGTAACAGGACTACCTAGAATAAGCAGTAAAAAGGATTTGTTTTGTGAAGCTTGTACAAGAGGAAAACAGGTTAGATCTACATTTAGAAGTAAGCCTGTAATTTCTACAACTAGACCTCTGGAACTTCTACACATAGATCTGTTTGGTCCAAGTAATGTGATGAGTCTAGGAGGAAAATATTATGCATGTGTCATAGTGGATGATTTTTCTAGATTTATCTGGGTCTTGTTTCTTGCAAATAAAGGAGAAACCTTCTTGCATTTCAAAAATCTGGTCAAGCGATTAGAAAATGAAAAGGAAACCAGAATAGTTAATGTGAGAAGTGATCATGGAGGTGAGTTCATATCTGACAATTTTGAAAGCTTTTGTGAAGAATTTGGAATAGCTCACAATTTTTCTGCTCCAAGAACTCCACAACAAAATGGAGTAGTGGAAAGGAAAAATCGTACCCTAATTGACATAGCAAGAACAATGTTAAATGATTATGGTTTTCCAAAACACTTTTGGGCAGAAGCTATAAATACAACCTGTTATACTGTCAATAGGGCTCTTGTTAGGTCAAAGTTAAACAAAACACCTTATGAGATCTGGAAAAACAGAAAACCAAACTTAGGATATTTTCATCCTTTTGGATGCAAATGCTTTGTTTTGAATACAAAAGACAACCTGGGAAAATTCGACTCCAAGTCTGATGAAGCAATATTCTTAGGATACTCTTTACATAGTAAGGCATTTAGAGTTTACAATAAACGGACCCTCAAAGTAGAGGAGTCCATAAATGTTGTGTTTGATGAGTCTCCTAGAAAGTGTGCAGAACAGATTGAAGAGGATGATGATCTGGGATTAGGGAGATCACATCAGAAAGAACAAGTAAGGCAGACAGAAGGAAAGGACCAAGATGAAGATAATTCAGAAGCAGTGGGTGATGAAATTGAAAAGGGGAATGCCTTGAATGAAGCCAAGCAAGCACCATTGCACATCCAGAAACGACATCCACCTGCTCAGGTTATTGGTGACTTAAGAGAAGGTATGGTCACTCGTTCTAAACTTTCATCTGTGCAAACAACATTTGTGTCTTTGATAGTGCCTAGAAACGTCAGAGAAGCATTGAATGATGAATTCTGGACAGCCTCAATGCATGATGAAATTGGCTATTTTGAAAGGTTAAAAGTTTGGGAACTGGTTCCAAAACCAGAAAATAAACCTATAATTGGGACTAAGTGGGTATACAAAAATAAAACAGATGAAATTGGAGACATAACTAAAAACAAATCTAGACTTGTGGCACAGGGATATGATCAGGAGGAAGGAATAGATTTTGATGAATCCTTTGCTCCTGTAGCTAGACTAGAAGCAATCAGATTACTGTGTGCTTTTGCGGCTTCTAAAAGGTTTAAACTCTTCCAAATGGATGTTAAGAGTGCTTTTCTTAATGGAGATTTGAAAGAAGAAGTTTATGTAGCTCAGCCCCCTGGGTTTGAAAATCATAAATTTCCAAATCATGTTTATAAATTAAACAAAGCTTTATATGGACTAAAACAAGCTCCTAGAGCGTGGTATGATAAGCAAAGTAACTTCTTAATTAATGATGGTTTTCGACAAGGGTCTGTGGACAAAACTTTATTTATTAAGAGTGTAAATGGTCATACAATACTCGTTCAGGTATATGTTGATGACATAACTTTTGGGTCATCCTGTCAAAAGTTGTGCAAAGAATTTGAATCAGTCATGAAAGGGGCCTTTGAGACGAGCCTAATGGGAGAATTAAATTGTTTCTTAGGGTTGCAGGTTCAACAAACAGACAGAGGAACATTTATCAGTCAAACTAAGTACTTAAATAACATGCTAGAACGATTTGATCTAAAAAAACATTAAATCAGCTGTGACACCAATGGGTTCAACAGTGAAACTGTCTCTAGATGAGTCTGGGGAACCTGTAAGTGATAAGATGTATCGTGGCATGATTGGATCACTTCTTTATTTAACTGCCAGTAGACCAGATATAATGCATAGTGTCTGTGTGTGTGCTAGATTTCAAGCTAATCCAAAAGTAAGTCATTTAACTGCAGTAAAACGAATTTTTAGATATCTTGTGGGTACTGCATCACTTGGATTGTGGTATTCAAGTGATTCCAGTCTTGAATTGCTAGGCTACAATGACTCGGATTATGCTGGTTGTGTGATTGATAGGAAGAGTACTTCAGGAACGTGCCACTTTCTTGGTACTTCCTTAATATCCTGGGCTAGCAAAAAACAGAGTTCTGTTGCATTATCTACTGCAGAAGCAGAGTATATTGCAGCAGGACTAGGGTGTACCCAACTTTTATGGTTGAAGTACCAGCTTCTGGATTATGGTCTAGATGTAGGATCCCTCCCCATTCTGTGTGACAATACTAGCGCCATAAACATGACTAAAAATCCCATCCAACATTCTCGTACTAAACATATAAAAGTTCGGTATCATTTCATTCGTGATCTTGTACATGATGGCAAAATTCACCTAGAATTCATTAGTACTGAGATGCAGTGGGCAGATATATTTACCAAACCATTAAGTGCTGATAAATTTCTAGCAATTCGAAATGAACTTGGAATGTTCTCTCATCACGAAATTAATTCACTTTGATTTCGTGAAGATTCTTTCCCCTTAGTTTTCAATGATACTTGTCAAAACTCCCCACATTCCTTACTTCCTCTCTCAAAGTTACTTCATTTTACGCACTCTAAGTGTATAAATTGAGAGTAACTCTTCACTTGCCTCTCACATTTAGCCCTATTCTCTACAAACTACCACGATGGTGAACCCTAATGTGCAGTCGCAGTCACACATTCTGTTAAAAAAACAGAGCTTTCGCAATGCTGCGACCTACTCTAGGTATCTCAGAAACTTCCGCAATCGTCCTCTCTATCCATCTTTCTCGATTCACCCTTCCACCTTCACCAAGTATGGGATGAACATCCCTGCCTATCTTCATCGACTAGGCTGGGAATCCCTGGTTGAAAATCTGCGTTTCAGCCAATGCCCTGAGGCTGTGCGCTTATTTTATGTGAATCTTCGTTGTGGTCCAGAAGTGACCCATCCTTCTTCACCACTCTGGTCTATGACTATGAGATCAAGGTCACGCCTGCTATTCTGGCCTCAGTCCTCCATCTTCCTCATTCTGGCTATCAAGCTGGTACAGATAGGGAGTTCTTCAACTTTGGTTTTTGATTTGACGAGGTTCTCCGCTCGCTGGCTCATGATATTGGGCGCTGGTTTCCATCACAACTTGCAGCTGGTAGGTTGCCTGACGATCTCAAGGTCCTGTTCTTCTATCTCTCTCGTTGGTTTCTACCACGGGAGTTAGCCAGTACTGATCTTCTTCATTCTGCTGATATTTGGGTACTATCTAATGCGCGTGTTGGACGTCGAGTTAGCTATTCTTCACTCATGTTTCATCACATGATCAAGTTTGGCCTAGGCTATTTTGGTGGACCACTGCCTTTTGGTCCTCAGATTACTCAGCTTCTGCATCGGCTAGGCATCGACTTACGTGACAAAGTCATCATTTGTGATGTCTTGGACGATTTTCGTCCCCAACATGTGCTCGATCGTCTTGATGCTCTGGTTGGACCCCGTAAGCCAGTCACTGGCTCAGGGGGAGTGAGCAGCAACCAGCTCAGTCAGTTTCAATTGGCTGCTTCCTCATCGCTTGCTAATGCGGCTGCTGCTGCGTTTAAACAAGATGCCACTTCTCGTTGTGGCCCAAAGAGGAGGCTGTTACTCGAACAAGACTTGATGCTGCCAAAGTTTGTGTATGAGACAAATCAAATCAGTGATCCGATAAGTCCAGACACAAACTCTGATGATGAGGACAGGGTGTCACGTTAGGCTTCCCCTCCAAAATACCCCTTTTGAAGGAATAGCAATTGATTAAGGGCTCTATCTATGTTTTCTTTTAGAATTGAAATAAGGATGCAGTAGCATTCATGAGTTGGTAGTAGTTGTCGTTTGTTTAAGTAAGTGATTGTTATGTTTGTCAATTGTGACGGTTGAATAAAGGAAGCACATCTGTTGTGTTGATTGGTTTTATGAATAAAATGTCCTTTGCAACAATAGCTTCTTGGACAGGCTACACCAACAGTTTGTTGAGTGTGTGCAGGTTGCTAAGTTGAGCCATTGACAAGCTTAGGGGGAGATTGTTGAAGGGAAGCTTGTCAATTAGCGTCGAATTAAGGGAACCTGCAGGAAATGGCCAAAGAAGGAAACTCTGTCTCGGCAAGCAAATTGGGAAAGGTCTCTCAACTAAGCAAGATCGATTCGTCGATCAATCAGGAACAAATCAAATCCTCGAGATTGGGATGAACTAACGGCTAGGAAGATGGGTATAAGTTAGAGGGATGTAGAAAAGATAGCTTAACCTTTTTCACTCAATTGTTCAAAAACAGAGTCAGGGAGATAGTCTGTGTTTTGAAAGAAAAAGGAGAAAGTTGTCGGAGAGTGAGAGCTTGTAGAGGGTGTTGACAGTCAGGTTGAGACATCGGCGGGGAGCTAGTATCTCAAGTGTGACTCTGATCAAGTGACGGGGAGTCACTGCGAGATTGGTGCTGAATCATTGTAACTGAAACTCAAAGTCTTAGTGCAACGTCGAAGGTCTCGGATCAGAGATCCTTCGATCGTGGATTAGTCGGTGTTAGGTTCATTATTTGCCTAACACCGGATACCACGTAAAAATATCGTGTCCGGGTTTATGCATTTTTATCTGTGCTTTTTATTTTCCAGTTCGTGTTATTGTTCTTGATCCTGTGTGCGTGTGAACTTTAAGAAGGACAGGTTGTTGATCGATTGGGTCAAGGCAAGGAGGAAGAAATCGAGTTGTCAAAACGCAGAGTCTCATTCGAGTGTTTTGGGCCGCGTTAGCATTGACAGCCTGATACCAATACAAGCCCAACCCGTTTCAGGACCAAGTGACAGATACGTTGTCGGTTTGACAAACACGAACAGAGAAGTCACTTTCCCTTCTCATCGATTCAATTTTCTGTTCACTTCACCTTCTTTCACTTGATTTTGTCAAAGTCGAAATTAGGGTTTTTCATAGTACGAATTGATCGAAGAAAAGGGAGGAACACCGCCTGAGTCTCGCGCTAGACTCAACCAAAGTTGTTTTGCATGCCGTGCGGTATGCTCATAGAGCATCATCGAGTTTCACAGACCAATCCTTGCAAGATTAGTCCATGGTCTTTTCCAGTATCCTTTTTAGTTCTCTATTTGACAATTCTACCTGATCACTTGTTTGAGGGTGGTAGGCCATGGAAACTCGATGGGTGACAACATATCAATCGAGTAGTTTGTCGAATTGACCTTGGAAATGGGTTCCTCGATTACTAATGATGACCCTCGGGGTTCCAAAACGTGAAACAATTTCTTAAGAAATCCACAGACTCGTCCTGTATCATTGGTGGAGAGGGCTTGAGCCTCGACCCACCTCGAGACGTAGTCCAAGGCTATTAGAATGTACTTATTTCTAAAAGACAAGCGAAAAGGGCCCATGTGACCTCCAAAAGGGCCCATGAGGGAGAGATGCTTGTTTGCAAAATAATTTCAAAAGCTTGGTGCAATGCGCGTCAATGTTGAAAAAGTAGACCATTGTTACGACAACTCCTAAATCTAAAGAGAGAATAAAAAGCACATTCGAGAGCTCTTGTGCTTATTTGTGTTGGAGAATCCCCCGAAGCACACCTTGAATGTTCAGCCTAAGGTAGTAGGTATGGTCCTCACCCGAGAGTTTATGCTTGCACAGTAAGATGATAGTAACGTTTATTCATATTCGTCTACTCTTCTTTATGCAATGAAGAACTAGAGTGCATTCCCCGTTGATTTATCTATCATGTTGCATTAGATATGAGTAGGTTTGTTTGGTGACAAGCAAACACTTAAGTGTGGGGGAGTTTGATAACACCTAAGTTGGTGTTATTTACCCTTCATATTGAGGTTTGTTTCTTACCAATTCATGTGCATAAATGATTAAACATCGTCAATTGCATCCCTATTTCGTTCGTATTTGAATTCGATGTGATTTTAGGGTGTGTTAGACGATATATGCGAATTAGGTACAAAAAAAGGTCACAAGTGTAGCAAGGGGGGCAGAAGACTAAAGATCATGGCCTAGAAGTAAAGATCATGACCGAGATCCTGGATCGCGAAGTCAAGCTGAAGATCGCAGCCTGGAAGTCCAAGATCGCGACTGCCAATTGGAGGGCTTAAGGCGCGAACTTCGTAAAGAAGGAGTCGAGGAGATAAAAAGAGTTTCCCCAAAATCATGGCCACAGTGCATTTTGACCGCGAGAAAGATGGGGATCGAGACCGCAAAGTAAGCCCGCGATCTCCTCAATCCCGAAGGCCAGTACGACTGCGTTTCAAAATCGCGGGCTCTCCTTTGAAGATCCCGCCCGCGATCTCTGCCCTTCTAGCCACGAATTTGTCCGTCCTCTGATTGCCTATAAATAAGAGACCCCTTTCCCCCTTTTAAGGGAGCTCATTTTGAGAGAAGAATTTCTGGTTTTAGAGAGAGAGAAGAGAGAGAAGTTGAAGGAAGGAGAAGGAGCTAGAAGAGAGGAGGAATCTTCCTCAACCTCAAGGCTTCTTCAATTTCTTCTATGTATCTTCTTCCCTTCTTTATGAAGTAGTCCTCTAAGTTACTAGGGGTTCTAAACCCCAAACCCTAGTTTTAGAGTTTACTATGTATGTATGGATATTTTAGGGTTTGAATGAATGAATGTGTTTATCTAGTTGATTCTATTGCTATTCTATCTTTGATTGTGTTTGGGTAGGTCTCCCTAATCTTCTCTATTAGCTAGCCTACTTTACCCTACTATGTTGGGTATGGAGTTCTAGTGTTTGACAGGTATGCACCATCAAGAAAATCGAGGTAGATGTATGAATAGGGACCTATGATGGTAGAGGCGACCAAACTCTTGCTATAGGTAGCCTTCCTAGATAGAACCTGGGATAAAACCTTAGTGTGGACAGTAGATAGTATCCATTGAAAGGAGCTATGAGCTTAGTGCCCCAGATACGATAACCTAGATCGAGGTGCCTTTATATGGGTCTAAGGGAGGCATACCCGGAGGTGTGCGGATAACCATGAAAGCCCGTGTAAACAAGCTCACTCGCCATATTCGATAACCCTAAGTATCTAGACATACATAGTATTCCTAGGCTGGGGTGAAGGATAGTTCCCTGAAGTATCTACTTTTAGCTTTATTCAATCTCTAAACTAGTAGTTCCCTCAAATCCTCCACTCAAATCTCCAAAACTGATTAATAATTAACAAGGTGGGAAGTAGGCTAGGGTACCATGACCCGATTAAAATACGACCTTGATTGCCACTATGCGGCAATGTCATCTTAGGTTAAATTTGGTTTAGGATGGGGTAGTTGTTGACACGTGCTAACCATTGACAATAATCTGTACGGATTCAAGTGATCAAAACCACACAGAAAACATTCAAGTCATACAACCTATCACATAGTTCTAGCTAGTGTTTACAATACCCAAGTGAAAGAAGGAAACTACTCCATGCTTAGACTAGAGAATACACAAAGGAGAAGAGAAAAGACCACAAGTAGAAGAGGTTTTTTTTTGGGAAGGGATATTTTTTGTTTTATTTATTTTAATTATTATTTTAATGATGTAGAAATCTTAAAAGGATTATATTAATTTTTTAATTGTCACGTCAGACATTTAACGGTCAACTGTTAAGATTTACTGCCACATTAGATAAAGTTAACAGAGAGTGACTAAACGTGGACCTTTTTACCAATTCGAGTGACCAAAATTGATATTAATTTTTTCCAATAATTAAACATGACACGTTTTAGTAAACCTTGTGACCAAACTTGGCATTTACCCGTTCTTTCATCGAGGTCAATCCAAAGAACTTCGCTGAAAACAACTATATTTTTCATTATTAAAATTTGACTATATTTGTCACAAATGTGAAATTTAGGACTATACAAGCTTATTTTGAATTCTTTAGCATTTTAGCCTTTTATAATTATGAATTACAAATATTTTTTTAATACATGTGACGATAATATGTCGGTCACGCATGTCGACATGTCACAATCATGTGTAGCATCGTCAACCCGCCATTAACAACAACTGAAAATGGCTAAAATTTTGTAATTTGATCAAAATTTTGAAGGTAAAATTTTATGTATTTCAATCAATTTTGTTATTATTTTACACAATATAAAATGTTTGAATATTATATTTTATTTTTTCTTATTGTTTCAAACCCAAAAATGGAACTCCATGACCATGTACAGTCTCCATTCATTATATTTAATGTTATCGCTCCACATGGTTAAACTGAAAATGCCAACCAATATCTACAAAGAAATGTAACCAATATTTTGTTTCACGGCTATACATACTAGCGTCCAGATAAATTGATGGAAACTAATACCATTTTTACACACACAAATTATAAATTAACCCCTAGTTAATACATAGATCATACGTTTCATTTTCCTTTCTAAGCAATATTTTATGTTACCCACTCTGAGATTTGTCATTTACTTCCGTAATTTATTTAGAGCAGAAGTTAGTAAGTCATTTATACCTCATTTCTCAGCAATACTATTGTTGGTTGGTTTTGGTTGGTATGGCTGAGAGTTTGAAGCCACTATATAAGAAACCATGCTCCCTTGTTCTTTTCTCACACTCGCTACAAATCCCTTAAGCCTCAATACGTAGAGAAACTACTCTAAGCCCTTCAAAATAACCAAATGGATTTGCCGCACAAAGGAATCCTCCAGAGTCCTGCTCTTGCCCAGGTATCATTTTCTCCTCCCTCTTGATTACCCTGTGTTTTCATTAAGGTAGAGTTAAGTACAGCCTTCCTCGGTTTTTTCTTCTTTTTTTCATTAAGTTTCTGGGTATGCCCTTATTCCTCCACAAAAACTGGTTTATGACTAACCCCATCAGAATTGCAGTTCGTAAACAGTGGCGGAGCCAAAAATTTGAATGAGGGGACTAAAAAGTATACACTTGAGTGGTTTGAACCATGGTCATTGGTGAGCGGGGGGCTAATGGCTTATCAACTAGTCTAATTTTTAGAAAGTGTTACACATTTTCCATGTAAATTTAACTATTTTCGAAAGTTGAGTGGGGGCTATAGCCCACCCTGCACGCTCAACGTAGCTCCGCGCCACTGGTCGTAAATTATTATTGAAATTAGTTTATATATTGCCCACTATAATTACCCAATTCGTGATCATATTAATCAGGATTTAACCAATACTCCCTTGGTAATGGACATGACGCCCAAAATGGGTTCCCCAAATCATGTTGTTCAGCTAATCTCATCTATCCAAGTTAATTTGCTTAGAAATATTCTTATCCAAAAATGGTTAGGGCAGGTATGAAATGCCAAAATTAATGAATGGTTATGGTGTGTTTGAACTAGTACGTATACGAGACGAGCGTGTATCCAAGAGAGCATGAGCAGCTGAAGAAACTAAGGGAAGCCACCGTCAACAAGTACGGGAACTTGTGAGTATTATTACACCCAACCCAATTTGAGTAATTTTACAATGTTATATAACATTGGTGTTATAGGTTTTTATTTTTTGGTACAACTTGAAATTATATATTTAATATTATGGTACAACTTCAGATTGTACCTATACTCTTTGTACAAATTCTTTTATGGTACAACTTGAACTTGTACCCTTTATGTTACGGTACAATTTTAAGTTGTAAAGTCGTGTCATAACATAAGAGTACAAATTCCTTTATGGTACAACCTAAATTTATACATTTAAAACGTTATGGTACAACTTTCAGTTGTACATTAAAGCACTAATGTTTTATAGCATAGTAGACGTGCTCACCCAATTTAGCATACTCTGTTATCAGTGGAGCTTAAAAATGGATATTGCAGGGCGGAGACGGCGGTGCCGGTAGATGAAGGGAGGTTCCTGTCATTGTTGATGAAGATAATGAACCCTAAAAGGACTCTAGAGATTGGTGTTTTCACCGGCTACTCCCTCCTCTCCACCGCCCTAGCCTTGCCCGACGATGGCCTGGTTAATTTACTAAAATTTAGCCACATTTCTATTCTCAATGGTCCTGCAGCCACTAATTACGTACGTCTGAATTGAACCGCAGATAACAGCCATTGACATCAGTAGGGAGCATTACGAAGTGGGCTTGCCCTGCATCAAGGAAGCAGGCTTGGCCCACAAAATCAACTTCATTGAGTCCCCCGCTACTCCTGCTCTGGACCAATTGATCCTAAACACCACCCACCAAGTAAGTTAAGGCCACATGATATATGAGTAATTGTAGATGCTATACAAATAAAAGGGTGGGCTTGATTGGTCCAATTTTGGTTGGGTTGTTCACAAGTTGATTGGGTGGTCCCTAGTCATGTGGTGTTCGGTCGGTTATCGGTTAAATCGCGCACCACATCCAAACCTACTGACCACCGACCGAAAAGAGGCCTTAAAGCTTCGGTTATCTCGGTTTTTCGGTTAACCGAGCTGCCCACAAGACCAAAAACAACTAGCCCATCCCTCCGAATACTGACCAATTTTACGTTACCTCGATTTTTGGTGACTGGATAACCGACCCGTTTCGATTGTAAGTTGTAACCGATCAGTTATCCGCTAGTCGATTGTCCAGCCCTATCGTTAATCAAATAATGGGGCTAGGCAGAGTTGAGGACTGCTAGCTCTTTTGTCAACATGGATTGCAGAGTTGATGAGCAATTTTATATAAGTTGATTATGTCATAGTTGTAAAAACTATTATAATTCCACGATGATACTCAAATGGAGTTAGATAAAAAGATGCGTAATATATAAAATAAAATAAAAAAATTGTGTAATATATTTTATTTGTTTATCGTGACCAGGGGGAGGAATTGTTTGATTTTGCATTCGTGGATGCGGACAAAACAAGCTACAAGGGCTACCATGAGCAAATAGTGAAGCTAGTGAAGGTTGGAGGTGTGATTGCCTATGACAACACCCTTTGGTTTGGATTTGTGGCGAAGGAGGAAGCTGAAGTTCCAGAGCGCTTCAGAAATGATAGGAATGCCATTCTTCAACTCAACAAGTTCTTGGCTTCGGATCCTCGAGTTGATGTTGCTCAGATTTCTGTTGGTGATGGCATTACCCTATGCAGGCGTATCCAGTAATGGAGGATATATTTGGTTGACTTTGGGAAGGTGTTTTGAGAATAAATTGAAAGAAGCCTGGTTTGAGTTTGGCCTATGCAAAAGCAGGAAAAATAAAAAAAGAACAAAAGCATGAGGAAGATTTGCTTATAAGAGAAGCATAGAGAAATATGTATCTGGTGAAAAGAGTGATTTTTTCTCCTACCCGTGATATGTTCATGTTGGTTAAGATATAAAGGGCCAATGCCAAGTTTTACTTTGAGTTTTTCGTTTTTTTAAGATGGTTTCTCAAACTGTGATCTTCTCGAATTCGGCTTATACCAATTAAGCATTGGCTAAAAGTTAGTTGTGTTAAGAAAGAACTAGGAATTTAGAAACGCCAAATTGAGAACATCCGCATGGCTGGCTTGATGGCAACTCCAACGACGATTGTCAAATGTTCCCAGAGAAACAACCTTCTACACAAATGGGGAAGAAACCAAGACAAAGCAAACTCGAACAAACTGCTTTACATCTGTCTTCGTTTCCCAAACTCGAACAAACTGCTCTACAAGTCCTGAAGGAAACTATGTTGGGACTTTTAGGGAGGAGGGTACACGTACGATTGCCCGAGATCGGGTGACCAGGATTGTGATAGAGTCGTGAACAATGTTCACTTTCCGAAAAGAATATTTTCACCCTCTACAAAGCCTTGGGTTACAGGAAATTTCTCCCGAGGATAAAACTATCACCACTTTAGGTTCCAGGCTCAAGAACACTAAAGCATACTTAGAAATTTTTGGAAGAAAGAAGAAGAATATGTTTGATGGTATGAGGCATCATCCACCCCACACATATTTATAGGGGCCGAATCCATGCATTGTTTCATGAAAGGTTGCCTTTATCCATACGAAAGGTTGCCTTTATCCATATGAAAGGTTGCCTCTATCCATATGAAAGGTTATCCTTATCCATATGAAGGGTTGCCTCTATCCATAAGGTTATCCTTATCCATAAAATAATGCAACCGCCACTAGGCCAAAGGGATGTGTCCCTTCACGGAATTAGAATATCGGTTCGGTCAGTCTAATACCAAACCGGTTGGTCGGTCCAACCCAAAACCGGTTTGACTTGATTAGTCCGGTTTGACTTGGTTAGTCCGGTCCAATTATCTAACCATGTGTCCAATCCTTCTCATAAGCGCACACGAAACCAAATTCCGGGTTTCTTGAAGCGGCTACACTTCATGCTTACGTAGATTGAATCTCTTATTCATGTACCCGCATAATACACTTTTTCAAAGATTCAATTAAGAAGTTTTGAACTTCATCCTCTTCTCTCATGCAGGATAGCAAGCACATACCTCGGGATGAAACATTGTGTGCTTCAATTTCTGATAATAAGCTTTTCACATTGAATTCAGCCTCTAACGTTATATTAGAGGGGAATTGGGTGTCCCATTACCAGAAATTATATGGACTTTAATCCATCCCTTTCACAGACTTAATCACCAAGTCACTAGTTAACCACTTCGTCAAATGATCAACCAAATTAATTCGAGTTTGGTCATACTATCTAGACACAACACTATGAATGATCAGTTCACAGCTTTTACCGTGCCTTACTCCCACATGACCGTAGTTGTCATTTTCACTTGACTATATGCCTTAGCCAAATTAGCATTACTATCACAAAAGATATTAATAGGTGAGCTTGGTTTAGGCCATAAATATATGTCATAAACCAAACCTCTCAACAATTATGTCTCTTCTCTAAGAGAAACCAAGACCACACAAACTTTGATTCTATAGTGAAACTTAGTGATGCAAGTTTGCTTTCTAGAGGCCCAAAATATGGCACCTCTCCCAAGCAAGAGGACCCATCTCAATGTTGAAGTATCACCTTTAACATGAGAAATCCAAATAACATCAACAAATCCTTCCAAAATTAATGGAAAGTCACTATAAGTCAATACAGTGTGCCTTTGACATATCCTAGTACACACCTCATTTCATTTCAAATGATGAGAACTAGGATTCATCACATACCAACTTAATTGTTCTATCGCACATGCGATATCTAGCATCATGTAAGTCATGCATACATCTCCAGTTGTAAAACTGATTTCCAGTATTAACCATAAGTTCCATACTTGGATCCATTGGGGTCTTTAACTCACTACAATTCATACTATGGAATTTATGCAAGTACTTTCTCATGCAAAAAAATTGAGAGAAGGACTCTTCTTTGTCGTTCCGCTTGATTCAATACACAGAATCACATTTGCCTCCCCCATATCCTACATGGAGAATTGAAATAACAACTTTTTATTAAAGTTCACTTATCTTTTATTGGTTCCAAAGATAAGCATGTCTTATAAATACAAATGTCCGATGAATTCATTACCAGAATCATCATAAATTGTGTACACATTTTGTCTCTTTGGTTTAAAATAACAAAAACCACTTGACAAAATCACTTATCTCTGATTGGTCCCAAAGATAAATATGTCATCTACATACAAACACAACGACTCTATTACCAGAATCATCAAACATTGTATACACAATTTCGTCTCTTTGGTTTAACGTAAACCACTAGACAAAATCACACCACCAAACCACTAGACAAATCCAAATTTATCTAGATCTTCATAAATGTCGAATAGAGAATTTTACTAATTAACCCTTGAGTATGTGACCTACACAAAGGCAATTGTCATTCTTCTATTTCTCCATTTTTATGAATCATTCTCCTTCTTCCTCGTCTTCGAACGAATCACCCTCTTCCAAGTTACCTTCCTGATATGGAAGACACCATGAGGCTAGTACGAAGAAAAACCATCTTCTACTTCCATCGATGAAATACCCATCATCGAAAATTCTCATGATTCCATCAACCGGAACCGGTTTCTTGTAAAGAGCGATTCGAGCCATCGTACCGGAAAGTATTCTTTTCGATTGTTGGGACTTTTAGGGAGGAGGGTACACGTACGATTGCCCGAGATCGGGTGACCAGGATTGTGATAGAGTCGTGAACAATGTTCACTTTCCGAAAAGAATATTTTCACCCTCTACAAAGCCTTGGGTTACAGGAAATTTTTCCCGAGGATAAAACTATCACCACTTTAGGTTCCAGGCTCAAGAACACTAAAGCATACTTAGAAATTTTTGGAAGAAAGAAGAAGAATATGTTTGATGGTATGAGGCATCATCCACCCCACACATATTTATAGGGGCCGAATCCATGCATTGTTTCATGAAAGGTTGCCTTTATCCATACGAAAGGTTGCCTTTATCCATATGAAAGGTTGCCTCTATCCATATGAAAGGTTATCCTTATCCATATGAAGGGTTGCCTCTATCCATAAGGTTATCCTTATCCATAAAATAATGCAACCGCCACTAGGCCAAAGGGATGTGTCCCTTCACGGAATTAGAATATCGGTTCGGTCGGTCTAATACCAAACCGGTTGGTCGGTCCAACCCAAAACCGGTTTGACTTGATTAGTCCGGTTCAACCAAATTTCCAACAAACTATGTGCCCAATACCCAACATCATGTGTGCTTACATATCTATAATGCTTCTCATGCCTAAGCTGTTTCTCCGAGTCTGCCATCACCAGGGCAAAATCCATTGCATCAGCCACCGCGTCAATATTTCACGGGTTCACACGAATTGCTCCACTCAAGGATGGTGAGCAACCTATAAAATCAGTCAATATATCACCAGCATGCTCTTCTTCATCAACGATTCGAGTCCCAACACTTTATCCAGTTGCTTATTCCCTTGGCGGCTCATGACATACTCATAAGGTATGAGATTCATTCCATACCTGAAAGCAGTCACCAAACAACACTCAGCAACAACATAATACGCAACTTTCTCATAGAACTTCAGAGGGGCATCAATCAACACAACAGGGTCATATACCCAGGCCTACCAAATGTCTCGTTAATCCGCTTTACAGTGGAGTACGCCTCAGCCTGAACTTCTTTCACGTCTTTGCCCCTGTCGACAATCGTACACAAATGTGAAAAACAGCATATGTCAGCAAATGTGAAAAACAACATATGTCCTCGACAACGGCACCAAAATTTGGTGGCGAGAAAACTGCAACTGCACAGTGTCGTACAAGTAATAAATTGTAAGTAAAATTATCGTTCATTAAGGGATTGGTGAAATTCAATAATTACACAAACTTAGTTCAAGAAACTATAGAAATTTCTAAGGTTGTAATCAAGTGATGAGTTGCAAAAACACTGAATTTAACGAACTCAGATAATGAAATATTTTGGAGAAATTAACTTTGGAGAGTTCCGGGGGAAACACAAGATTTTACTATTAACCTCGGTAAATTTAATTACCCTTGTCAATTAATTTAATCCGACGTTCTACAGTCGGGATATCTCTATATTGATAGCAATCTCTATCGAGAATTACCACATACTAACTAATCAACACAATTTCTACTATCGTAGTTAACTGAATTAATTAAATTGCCTTAAGAACGATATCTCTAAAATGACTGCATAATTTTCTATTTAATCCACTATCGCTTCGATAGGCAATTATGTAGTGTGAAATGCTTTCGGTTACTAGGTTTTCACTATCTTTATTAACCTAGAAAACTACAAATCATTGTGAAGGTGGCCAATCAACACAAAGCGTTAAACAATTTCACACGATATAAAATGGAGGAAAAACAAGTCGTGATTAAAACATCGAGACTAGATAATAAAATCCCAAAGTTTCCCCCATAAATTGGGGGATTAGTTGAGTGAAGATTCCAACCCACAATAATTCGATTTGGGTCTTCATCGATTTGGCCTCCGGTTGGACGTTTGCCTCTGCACATATGCACTTTATCACTGCGCCTGCATTCGTCCACTGCACTTTGTTTTGTTCACAATCTTAGCTTCAATCTGTGTTAAATTGCTAAATGTCTTGGTAATGACACTAGGGCCATTCTATGGTCAATATGAACTAATTTAGAGCAATTTAAACACATACATACATACATACAGATCAATCATTTATGCACAAAATACATGTATGTTTATGAAACTTATCAGGTATCGAAATCTTCAATAGAAGCTGAGTACCGATCCATGAGTGAAGTGGCGTTTGGAAATTGTGTGGCTCAAGTGATTACTAGCTTAACTGGGAGTGGAAGTGCAGCCTCATGTTCGGCTACATGTTGACAACACCAGTGCTATTCGTATTGCTACTAACCCAGTGCGTCATGACAGGAGAAAAACACATTAAAGTTATGCATTATATTCGACAGCTGGTGGCTAAAGGAGAAGTAGAGCTAACGTACAATAATTCAGAGAATCAAACTGCAGATTTAATAACTAAGGCAATTGCTTTAGCCCGACATTGGTTTCTAGCACACAAATTGATGTTGAGACAACATCAATTTGAGGAAGGGTGTTAGAAGTACAAGTACCATTTTGTAACTGCCTGAATTAGGGTTAGTAGCATGTATATATACGTGTGTTGTATGGCTGATCGTGTATTAGACTATTAGATACGTGTGTTCATGGATCCGCCGCTGTGTAAGAAAGACCATATCTTAGGAATGTATAGCGTTTGTTCTCTTATGTTCAAAGGAGTACGCATGCTACTACTCAAAGTACAAAAGAGAACAAAACGATTTGGCATTTTTTTGTGAAATATAGGAGAGAATTGAGATAACTCATGATAGCAGGTGTTGACTCGAAAGAGGTTACGTCAATGTGGATTACAATGTGAAAACATGTCATTATCACTTGTGGTCTGACTAAGCCATACCCTTAATTAACTTTTATTAATAGTATGAGATATAAGAAGCACAATATTAATTTTTTTTATGGAAACCTGAACTCTTATTAATCAGATTGTAGCTGTTACATCATCCAACTTTTGGTGATCCACCAAAAAATCTGGCGGGTGATCAAGCCACACAATTCTCTCATTCCTGTGAGTATACGTCCTAGCCATCATGTGAGCGGCCCCATTTGCTTCTCGTGGGATATGTCTCCATTTGTATTCTGCAGCTTGGTCCAATCCCCTACTGATGCTTCGACAAACCACGCCCAGCTCTGTTAAGTCACCACCGGGGTCATTCAATTTATTTACCACCACCATACTATCACATTCCAATAAAAACTGAGTAGCATGTAAGAGGGACGTCAGCTGGGCTCCCAATTCAGCCGCTAAACCTTCTGCTAGCTCCACATTCCCGACTCCCCCAATCTGCTTTGCAGCTGCAAGTTTGAACTTCCCCGCACTGTCTCGGGCGACTACACCCAGCCCAACCGTTCCATCTGGGAAGATGGCCGCATATGAAGCAATAGAGATCCAGTCTAGTTCTGGCCGCCGCCAAAACTTCCTTTGTTGATCCGCTACTGTGGTTTCTTCTCGGGTCTGGTGGAGTTTGTAGTCCACCAGGAAGTAGCTCGCCCTAGCAACAATGGCATCTTCAGGTAATTTTGTGCCATTCCAAAAGTGGGCATTCCTCTCCTTCCATAGGAACCACAATAACACACACCAACCTTCCACCGTAGCATCATCCTTAGCTTTCATTACCTCCATCAGCCATTGTAAGCAACTCCCATCTCCCTTTAGTTCAAAACAGCCGGCAAACGAAGATGACCTCCATATTCGACTTGCCCAAGCACAACCGTAAAAGCAGTGGGGCTGAGTTTCCCGTAGATTACATAATACACACCTATCACCCCATATATTACTGTGAGCTTCCACACGGTCCCCCGTCGGAAGTGCTTCCCTCGGAAACCGCCATAGGAATTGGCGCACCTTTGGAGGGACCTATAGCCTCCACACCCTTTTCCACAGTTCTGCCTCCCCCACTGTTTGTAAGCCTTCTCCTTTAATAAACTACTTTAGCCATAGTTTATATCCATCTTTAACCGTGTAAAGGCCTGATGTATTATCCCCGCAAATGAGTTCATCTCTTTCTCCATTGTCCCGAAGTGGAATTTGGGAAATAGCTTGTGCAACTTCTTGCGGAAAGCAGTACGCAAGCAGGTCCGAGTTCCACTCTTCACTCTCTTCCTCAATCAGCTCGCGCACAAGTGAGTCTACCGGGAGTCCTGTAGGTGGCGAAGTGATGAACTGATGTGGGAGGCTCAAAACTCACTTATCACCCCAAATCCACACTGATAACCCATTTCCGATCCTCCACCTTAACCCGCTACAAAGAAACTCTTGTGACGAGAAAATACTTCTCCAAATGAAACTTGGTCGGTAGCCCAAATGTGCGTCCAGCACCGAGGAATGCTTATGGTACTTTGCCTCAATGATTCGGGCAACAAGCGACTCCGGCGCTTATAGAGGTTCCACAGCTATTTCGCGAGCATAGCCATGTTGAAACCACCTAAATCGCGCAGTCCCATACCCCCATCTTCCTTAGGCTGCATGAGCTCTTCTCTACTGATCCAATGAGCCCTTCTTTCTGACCCACGCTGGCCCCACAATAAATTATTGATTAACTTATTTGCTTCCGCCATAACCCCTTCTAGAATTCGAAAAAACGGACATCACATATGTAAACTGTGCTTGTGCAACCGACTTAATCAGAACTTCTCGGGCAACTACTGAAAGGGTACGCTCCTTCCAGCCTTTTAATCTCTTCCTCAGGCGATCCAAAGCTACTGTAAAGAGCTCTTTTATCGACCGGCCAGCCACTGTCGCCAACCCTAAGTATTTCTGGTGTTTGTCCACCCTTTCCATCCCCAAGATCCCACTCACCATTAGTTGATTATGCATATTCACATTTTCACTGAAGGAAACAAAGGATTTGGGGAAGCTTATCATTTGGCCAGATTCTAGCTCGTAGTCTCGCAATATTTTTTTTCAGTTCGTGGCTCTCCTTCTCTGTTGCCCTTGTGAAGAAAATACTATCATCTGCAAAAAAGAGATGAGACACTATCGGAGCTCCGCGAGCTGCCTGGAAACCATGGATCCTCTTTTCCTGTACTGCAAGCGATGTGTAGGAGGAAAGGCCCTCTGTGCACAACAAAAACATATATGGTGAAAGAGGGTCGCCTTGCCTTAAACCCCGACTCGGGACGAATCTCGGAGACTGGTGGTCATTCACCAGAATCGAATATTAGACAAAGCTCACACACTTCTTAATTAAAGCAATCCACTGCTTGGAGAATTCCATACGTCTCATCACCCCTTCCAGAAAGTGCCACTCCACTCTGTCATATGCTTTTGCCATAGCAATCTTAGCCGCCAGAAAGCCCACCTTACTATTCGTCTTCTTCTTCATTGAATGAAAGCACTCAAAGGCAGCCATAACATTATATGTTATCAAGCGTCCTGGAACAAAGGCGCTCTGCTCCGGCGAAATGACCTTGTCCATAACAATTTTCATATGATTGGCTAAAACCTTAGACACCAACTTATACAAGACATTGCACAGACTAATTGGCCGGAATTCCTTAAGAGAAGAGGGTATTTCACCTTCGGAATAAGCGCAATCAGCATGTGGTTCAGGTCTTGCGGGAATTCTCCACCAGCGACAATATCACGAACCATTTGCCATACGTCGGTATCGATTATGTGCCAATATTTACGGAAGAAAAGCACCGAAAACCCATATGCTCCTGGAGCTTTTCGAGCCCCCATTTGTTTGAGAGCCATAATGACCTCCTCCCTTGTAGTCTCCCTCACTAAGTCCTTGTTCTCCGCCTCTGTAACACTTGCCTTGATCGAGTCCAGAACATGGGGTTTGAGTCGATCGATCTCCTCTCCCTCAATCGATCTCCTCTCCTCAACCCTCTCCAAAACCCCAAGCATCATCTCTCTGGATCGATCGATCTCCTCTTCCCAATCCCTCCACCCAAGACCCCAATCGTTGTCTCTCTGGATCGATCGATCTCCTCTCCCCAACCGTCATCTCTATCTTGATTTCCCTCTCCCCAACCTCCTCTCTTTCTCGGTCTTCTCTCCCCAACCCTCCTTTTCTCCCATCTCCATCCAGAAAATCTTGTTCGCAAGTGGTGCATGCGAACGGAGAGAAAGAACCCACTACAAATAAACCTCCCAATCCGCCCACCGTCGTGCTGCCGTTGCCGCCACTGCGAGTAATTCGTTAGAATCGGACCTCAAGATTTCACCACCGCATGCACCGCCTTCTTTCTTTCCATCTCTGTTCCTCTTTGCCATTTCCAGCAGGGGAGAGGGAAAGATGAGGGTAGATGGGTGTTTAGCCAATATTACACCACGAATCCCCTTTCTCGTTCCTTCTCCACTTCGTCATCGACGCGGGAGAGACAGTCGTCGGAAGATTTTGTTCGATTGCCCTCTCTTTGTGGAAGATCTGAACTGAGATGGTGATGGAAACGAGGGAACAAGGCTGGTAGGGGAAGAAGTCAGAGAGGAAGGAAGAAGGAGTAGTCAATTATAAAAGCAAGACGGTGGTCGTTGATGATGGAATGGACGATGGGAAAGTGGGAGGTTTTCCTGGAAGTGGAAACTCTAATCCAGAAAGAGAAAGAAGGAAGAAGAAAAAAGAATTAAAGAAAAAATAAAAAATAGGAGTAAGTGGTGGGGGTGCGGTTTCTCGGTATAACCGGTTGGTAACCGGTAATCGTCTATCTGGTTATCCGGTTAGCCGGATACCAACCGGTATCGGTAGTCGAATTTCGTATTGCCTCTGCCGGTATACCAATAACCGGTTATTCGGTAACCGGTTTAACCGATACCGACTGATTACCAGCCCTAGAGTTGGGATAGTACATGGAGTGAATAGAGAGCTATAATAGTTAGTCAGCAACTCGAAGAGACGTTCCTGTCCCACGTACCAAGCTCCCGCCTCATCCTGCAACTTCTTGATAGAACTTCTTTTCCTTCGAGCTGGGGCTTTACGATGGAAAAAGTTTGTGTTACGGTCTCCTCCCTTGAGCCAGTCAGCCCTCGAGAGTTGTTTCCAATATGCTTCTTCGTTCTCCTCCAGTTCGTCAAGTTCATATTCGAGTTTTCTCATCTGCTCTAGCACCTGGCCCAACTTCTCTCTTCTTTCGAGTGCTCTCATGGCGCGTCGTATCCTTTCTTTTTGCTTGGCGAACCTCGGGAAAGTACGTCGACTCCATTCATCAAGACGGCTCCTGCACTCAGTCAGCTTAGCCATCGGGCTGTCATGCGTACCAAAACTCCATCCTTCGCCAATAATTTTGGCACAATCATTGTGCCTTACCCACATTGGTTCAAAGCGAAAGGACCACCCCCATCTAGGTTCCTCATCTTCCTCGCCCAAAGTATTGCAAACAATGGGTCTATGATCTGAACGTTTCTTATCAAGGTTCGTGATCGTACTAGCTGGAAAATTGCTCTCCAACTGTCCGTCGCCACATACCGGTCAAGTCTTTCCTTTATATACCCTCATGCCCTCCGCCTGTTTTCCCACGTGAATCTATATCCATGGTACCCCAGATCAATAAGGCCCGTGTCCAAAAGACAGTCAGCAAACTCTATAATTCCTTGGTTCTTAGCTTCATGACCGCCACTCTTCTCCAAGCTCGAAAGAAATTGGTTGAAATCACCACCACATAACCAGCTTCCTTCCCATTGTGCCGCCAGTCGACGATATAAATCCCAAGTTTGGTCCTTCTCAGAGCTAACTGACCAACCATAGATTCAAGAGAATCGCCATACGCCAACTTTAGGATCCTCTATTCTAGCATCGATATGATGACGAGAGGCCGACATAGGTGTCAATAACACCTCATCCGACCACCATAAACTGATCCCTCCTGCCTTCCCGCAACGAGATTGATCCATCGGCCAGACTTCACCATTACTGAATCCGACCTCCTTTCATAACTCTTCATTCTCCTCTTTGGTTTGCTTCGTCTCCATAAGAAAGACAAGCTGCGGGGAAACATGTCGCAACAGCGAATTTAATGACTTAACTGCTCGTGTATTCCCCAGACCACGAAAGTTATAGCTGAGAATGCGCATTAATTCCCAAAAGGGGATAGGTTCCCCGCACCATTCAGTTTCAGTCCCGAATTCACCTTAGTAACGTCCGTCTTTTCCTTCGTCACTTGGGTCACCCTTATACCATCATGTCCGTTCTTTTTGGTTTGCTTCTCCGAACCTTGGTGATGTTTAGTTCGCTCACTGTGTCCACCTTTAGTTGCTGAGATGTCCTTTAACTTGCTCTCTTCCTTCTGTCCCTTATTGAGACCACTTACAGCTTCTACGCACTTTTCCTTCTGCTTTGAAGTCGTATTCATTTTTGGGGCTTTTGCATTATTGTCCACTTTGCCAGTTGTGGGGGGGTGCCTCATATCCTTTGATACCTCCACGTTCTCTTCTTCTTGCAACACTTCGAATTTGTTCTTATGGCCTTTGTTTCCTTTCCCTACATCTTTATCATTTTGTTCCATTCTCACCGGGTATGAGTTCCTCATTAAACGGAGGTCCCGCTTGGGCACTATCATCCACTCCCCATAAACTTGTCCTTTGGTCTTAGTTCCCACCTGGGTTTCGGGAACCTTTTCAGGAGTTGGAGGGGAATCTTCTTGTTGCATCACCTTGCAACTACACGTTTGTGTGGGCTTCCCATACTTCCCACAGTCGGTGCACAAGTTTTCCAACCCCTCATATTGAATTAGGTATTCCTCGCATTTAATTTTGTATTGTGACAAGAGCGGTTTTATCAAGTCCACCTCCATGCACACTCTTGCTTACTTCCCTCTCTCCTTGAACTCAGTAGCTCTATCAACTCGGATCGGCCTACCCATGAATGTCGCTATCTTCATTACCGCTTCTTTGTTGATGAACTCAATAGGGAGATCCGGGAGTTGTGCCCACACCATCGTTGACGTAACCTCCGACCTCCATGGGTTGAAACCTCTATACCAGCGTGTCACTGTAAGGTAGGTGTCTCCGAGCAGCCATGCCCCCCGTTGATAGTCGTTTCATAATCCTTCTGGTGGCGAAACCTCACCAAGAAGCAGTCGTTCTTCATATCAGAAATTTCAAGGTCCCATGCTTACCCCATAAGCTATTGAGCCATCGTGCTAGGGGGATGAAAGGAACCCTACGTCCAAGACCCTTAACCACGAGAGCTGACCGCCACTCACGTCGCCAGCGTATCTTCTCCGACACCGTAAAAGGTATCATAGGGCACTTTGGGTCCTGTTCTTGATCATCACAAACATCATCCTCCTCTTTCTCCGCTTGTAGTGAATCTCCAGTATCTGAATCAGCGACATACCACGTATCCCTTTGAATAACTTTGCTCAATAGCTTTCGTCTGTTCTCTCCACCCCATGCCGAGGCTTGGGGGCTCCTATGGGGGATATTTGTCTCTTCAGTTTCCATCTCGGTCGAATGCTGGGAATCCTCCAACCCTACCCCTTCCTTATCAAGATTGATAGCATGTGGTCGCTTTTTTCCTGGGTAGATTCCTTAGCGTTCTTATTATTCGGTGAGGAGCTGGCCTCCGCATGCCGCCTGATGCCACTCAAGTTATCTGGTGGCTTGTTCCCTTCAGCCGGCGGTTTGGACGGCTTCGTCGTTGCCATGCAGACACTGTGATGCTCGTCGAACGAAAAACCTTATGTCGCCTTTGCTCCGAAAAGTCCGCACTAGGGTTTTCCGAGCGTGGAGTTGTTGAGTGTGGAAGCACAATATTAATAGAATTACTGCTAATCCTAAATCAACTAGCTAGGCTCACTAAAAAAACTGCATATGGCGTCATTCTCAAACGTTGCTTAAAGATGTCAAAATGTCGGTGTAGTTTTGCGCCAACAATTATGAAAAATGACGGATCATCACTCCAAATGTCGTTTTTTAGTTTGTCACTTAAAGTTACTACGGCATCTACAGAAAATGTTGATACTTACATCTTGCGACATTTTATTTCGACATATGAAAATGTGACTATAGAACCTTGCGACATTTCCACAAATTGACCACAGTTCTAGAACAAGTGAACAAGCTTTAATAACCAGTAGATAATAGTGTTTAATTTCGACATGCAAAGCAAAGGAATTAAGTTCCCAATTATATAAACCACAAGTTGACGTAATTAGTAATAACAAAAGCAATCATTTACGGCACAACACGAAGTAGACCTGGATTTTGTCCTTGTAAGCCGACTCCATTTCCTCGGACAGTTCGGACATCATAACGGCCAGCCGGTCGAAGAGGATCCCAACAACATGGGAAGGGAAATGGGAAAGGAACATTCCTTCCATGGCGGCTCTAATGTGGCCTGTAAATTCCACCATGTCTACGTGGACGCCCTCCGTCAACCACGGCGCCGGATTATTGAGTCCCATTGCCTCTATGGTGAATTGCCCGTTTTTTGTTACGGCGGCTTCAATATCTCCAGGCAGTGGAGCGTAGATCGGCAAGTTGAATGCATCCACTTCTTCCTCCTTTATCATGCCCTGTAGTTATATATATATTCCAAAGTTTTGAATAGCGAACATTATTATTTGTATAATTCATTGAGAGACCAACTATAAAAAGTCACTCGTTAGCAAACTTTTTGCCTAGCTCGAACTTGACAGAGAATAACTCAACTTGAGCTCGACTAAAACTCGATACAAACTGCGCAAATCAAGCTCGAGTGCGACTCGCAAAGAAAAAAGTGAACTCGAGGTCGACTCGGTAATAGCTCATAAGCGAGCTCAACGAGCCCAAATCATCGAGTCAAACTCATTTGAACCTTTTGATTAAAGATCGGCTCGCCTAAACCCGTAAGTGTCCGTTTTCAGCAAAATATTGAGTCAGTTACACCTTTAATATCCGATTACAAACTGTCTAAATACAAACCAAGACTGGTTACTTTGTAGGTCTTTCAAATAAAAAAGTGGCCTCTCATGTCAAGTAAATCCATGAAAATCCACTGACACCCAACATTCTCAATTATTGGGAAGCCAAGAAGCTTTTTTGGTCACTTATTTTATTTCTAGAAGTAAAAAATAATCTCTTTCCATGTGGTAAATGTAATGAAATAATCTCTTTCTATTTTGCTGTACTAACCGTTAAATAATATTTTTCCATTGAAAGGTGAAATACTATGATTGTTATGTGATATAAACAATTTATAAATGTAACAATTAGAATAGAACAACAAGACCTTGTGGCTTCTAGTCAATGATAGACAATTTGTGTTCAAATCATAGCAAGAGTAGTCCTAATCCTGGCATCTAAATGCTAACCTCTAACGATAAACAACTAAATTCATAAATGTTGAAAAGTCCAAACCTAAGAAGCCAAAATCTCATGCCCTCAAGCCTCAAGAATAGCAATAATAAACAAATTCAAGTCATCCCAACACATTGTGTTATGAATTGATATTCATATTTCAAGTCATGGCAACAATATGTGATATGTATGAAGTGTAACTTGAAGATAATAACAACACATTGATGTATATATTTTATTATTAATTCATATTCATCTGATTTAAGAGTAATGTGTATTTGATCAATCTATAATTTTTTTATTTTTATTATAAATTATATGCAATAACTATTTAGCCATGTATATGAAGTCTGAAATCACATTAACGATATGCAGTCTAACCAACCTACAAGTTATATCACTAATAGTAAGTTGAAAGATATGTAGTCTAACCAACCTATGAGTTATATGACCAATAATAGTGCAACATATGAGCTATTTAATGAGCAACTAATAGAGCTGCTTTGCTAGCCACAACATGAAGTTGACTTATGAGCTTAAATTAATTTAATTCACAAGACACATTATCGAGCTACCTCGTGATTCCCATCGAGCTAGCTCACAAGCAAGTTCATAAGCAACACTATCGAGTTAGCTCACGAGCTTCAAACGAGCCAGCTTGTGAGCCTGACCGAGTGAAATTGACTTGTCTTGTGCTCTACTCATTAACAAACAATTTGGCTCACGAGCTAGTTCATTAAAAATCGAGTTGAGTACCGAGCAACATTTTTACCGAATGTGAACCCAAGCCGCTCCCGAGCAGCATGTCTCATTTGCAGCTCTACCAAACATATAGTATAATTCCTTATCGTACAGTTTCCAAAATTACCAACCGAGCAACGACACAAATACTTAAAAAATTCCTTAATCAAATGTCCACACACATTTAATTAGAAGGCAAATTCTATTATCCACCTATCGGTAATTAGTAATTTAGAGTGAGATATTTTGTTACACTGCGTGACACAGACAAAATTTCACGTCTTATTTTTATATAATTCAATCACATAACCTTATTTTTTTGCATTAGTGAGCTATGCAAATCCATTCACACCTCGACACACGCAGACAAGCACAAATACATGCACGCGCGCAGACACTTACATTTGAATTTTATAACGAAATCCAGTTATAGCGTTCACATACTTTGACAAATAATAATTATATATTAGTCATTATTGTTTTTTATTGAATTGATCCTATATGCATTTGAGTTCATAGACTTAGGACAGTCACTCATTAGAAATTAGTGGATATATAATATTGGTGATAATCTACATCTAACTTACCTGACGAGCCAAGTCGAGGAGGATGGAAGCCATGCAATCGAACATAATCCCATTGGCAAGCCGCGAGTACGGCATCCCGTCGGGAATGCTGGGGCCCACCACCAGAACCATCCCTCCGGCCACCACCTCCGCCGCCCTCGCCGCCAGAAACCTCCCCATGTCTTCCCCCCACTGCGCCTTGTACGCCTCCAATACGGCGCCGGACGCCCCCGCGTAGTGGATCCGCCCTCTGTTGGCGGGTGGCCCCTTTGGCGCCGCGGAGAGCCAGTGGATGGAGTAGTACAGCTGGACGACGTGGAGGGACGACGCCGGGAACAGCCTGCCGTGGAACGAACCCGGGACGCCGGCGGCGAAGTAGCCCCTGCCGCCGTCGGCAGGGAGGGGGAGGGAGCGGAAGAGGGCGTTGAAGTCGTTGGACGGCAGGTCGTTGAAGAAGACTTGAAACTCCAGCTGTGACGTGGAAGGATGCTTCTGCTTGATGACGTGGATGAGGTCGTGGATCGAAGCCAGGGTGTTGGGCCCCACGGAGCAGCCCAAGTCGGCGAGTTTGATCACGTTGGCGGTTGCTGAGGTGGCACTTAGGTGACCTGTCACGTCTAGCTTCTTTGCGATGGTATCGTGGATCGTATCTTTTGTCACATCGGCTGCCATTTTCTGTTGCCGTTTCCCGCCATGTACAATAAATGGACAATTACGTACGATTAGTCTCTCTTAACAGAAATCACTGTGATTACCAAATAGTGTTATGTTTAGTCACTAGAAAAATTTAACATAAATTTTGGTTACTCGAATTACTGAATTTGGTCACATTTAGTCACTCTCCCGTCAATGGAATTGGACGGAAACTAATGGGAGAATGACTAAATGTGACATGTTTCAATAATTCGAGTGAACGGAGCTGGACAGAGGCTACAGGAGAGTGACCAAATGTGACCCGTTTCAGTAATTCGAGTGACAAAAATTGATATTAAATTGTTCTAGTGACTAAACATGACACGATTAAGTAATCTCAGCGACCAAATGTGACATTTACCCTAACAGAAATAGATAGTTGCTATCATTTTTCAACAAACACGTACGGCAGTTACTAAAATACCATCCATGTAATTAAGTTACGTATAGATTACATATGCGTATTTTATTTCGTTTCAAAATTAATGATACATCTCTTATATAGTACGTCAATAATAATAAAAATTATATGGAAAAAATTATAATTAAATTAAATAACTTATTCATTCACAATGTAACCATGCAGAAAGATCGATCCAATTACCTGATTGGATGAGGTCTGAATTTGTTTGAGAAGAAGAAGAAGAAAAGATAGATCTAATACTTAGCTTTATTAGATCTGGAAATAAAACACCTGATCTCGACATGAAACTAGCTTATAAGGTAGAGAGAAGGGACAGAGATGGCGAAGGTTGACACTTGATTACCTGATAGAAGGAGTGCAAAGAATAGCTATTATTGCAGCTGTTCTCGTTCATTTTCTTCTTGGTGGAAGAAGAAGAGGAAGAAGAAGAAGCATCGACAGCAGATGTAGCCATTTTCCACAAATCCTATTATACAGAGTTAGCTTTTACGATCTTTCTCGAGTAAGATTCCACTCGCTGTGTACCCCATTAATTTATAGAATGCTACCACTCAATCGTCACTCGGTTAACTTCAACATTTGATTATTTATTGATTTGATTCTTCTTTACAAAATAGTTAATAGCACAAAGTTAAAATATTCGGGAGTTTATATATGTGAATATACTTTTGTCCTTTAATTATTTAAGTAACGGTTGTTAATTGGTGCATGAGATGAGAGGACAGTAATCATACAGCTAGCAACCCATTTATTCATAAATTTAATATCCGCACCCACCCCACGTATATGTGTGTGTACGGGTAGTTGGTGACTTGGTATTTGGAAAATATTATATAGTACGTACGTACGTACGTAGATTTATGATTAATTAGATGAAGCAACGTACGCACAAGTCACAAACTTTGTTTAACTTATCTTTTCTGCGTTGTTTTCAAATTTCAGGCATAATAATGAACTAATGATGGCTCCCTATAGTCGCATTGCGTCAACTTTTTTTTTTTGTAAAAAAAAAAATGCTTAAAGGCCCCCTACTGGACACTTAAATTAAACAGTTTTGGAGATCCAAAAATTTAGATATGGATCGAACAAATTAAATCGAAACACGAGTCCATATCTCAAGGAAATGAGCTTTGTTGGCAAGATAATCCGCAGCCATATTACATTCTCTATACGTATGGCTAACTCGCACATCCCAATCTTTCTGTAAAAGCTCATGAAACTAGAGGTGTCAATCGGGCGGGTTCGGGCTGGGTTCATTCGGCTTGCGGGTTGGTCGGGTTGTGGATCAATCGGGTTGCGGGTTGATTGTGTTCGGGTTGATCAGGTTGCGGGTTACTCGGGTTATGGGTCACTCGGGTTGCGGGACAATCGGGTTACGGGTTAATCGGGCTGCCGGCGAATTGGGTTACCAGTCAATCGGGTGCGGGTCAATCAGGTTGTGGGTCGGGCAGTTTGGGTTGCGGGTTTTATGGACTAGAACATCGGGTTACTTTTTAGTGATTACTAGTAAGTCGTAAATCGTAACTATATGAAGCTAGCACAATACTTGTAAAAAAAGGAATCACTACTCAAAGTCAAAGATTCAAAGGTGGGGGAAAACAAAATTTTGGGGAAACATTACAGGGGGGAATTATTGGTGGGTCTCGGCGGGTGGGGGGAATCAAATTTTTGGGCAGTAGTATTGGGGGAACTCAAAATTTGGGGAGAAAAGTTTAAAAATAGTTTTTTAATTTTTTAAAAACAAGTGAAATTGTTCATATAAATGTATAGAGAAATTGTTGGTTAAGCTAGTTAATTTGTTTATATGATTTTTGTATTAAACTAAATTATAAAATTTAGAAAAATTATTGTGAGTTCAATTTTAACTTTACTCGATAACATATAATTTGTACCAATTTACCACGGGGAGCCCCTTGACTAATACCAAATTTTGTCACATACAACATCCAAAAAATCTTATTTAGAGACGGGAAGTACACCTTATTTATACAGTATTTGCTATGACAAAATCATTTCCCATGACTAGATGTCAAACATTAATCACAGTATTTGATTGGTTCTCCCATGTCTATATATTAATAATTGATCACGATATTCTATTATAGCTAATTATCAAATCACTAATCACAATATTTTGTCTATTAATATAGGTATGGAATTATAACATTAATATGTGCATGAAATTATAAGATTAGTGTCAATAAAACAAATATCAACACAATTGCCGCACCGTAATGAATAGAAATTGTACCTTCTCAAACCTAGGACAAGCGAAGTGAGAAGAGAAACAGAAATACAAGTCTTTAATAAAACCAGAGAGCTAGAAGAGAAACACAAGCTAGAGGGTGATGAATTATTAACTTTACATTGATTCTATAGTAATTGCAAAGCTGCAAGCTACGCAGGGTAGAAGAAACAACCTATTAGATAAAGGTTTCAAGAAGCATGAAGCCCAAAACCCCTAATGGTTTGATTCGTGAACATATATTAATAAGAAAACTTGATCTTATTAGCTTATGTTCTGCTATAAAAGGCGTCAACAATGACATCATAAAGTGCCCCTGCATACATACAACATAGAATTGGTTCATTAATTTTATTTTCCAAAAAGATAGCTCCCGGAAGCGGTTAGCGTGACTACCCCTAAAGGGGTCTGATTTTTGACACCCAGTGTCATTACCGTCCATTTTAGCTAGCTTAATCTAATGGTCATTGTAAGCACTAATTAATTACATCGAAAAAGAGGAATATGGGGAAAGAGAAGAATATGGGGAAAAACGATTATCACCCCCAATTCGAAACCCTTTTCTTCTCCCCCTTTTTTCTCTCCCTTTCGTTTCCTCCTCTCTCCCTCGATTCCCTCTTCCCTTGCTCGCCGTCGTCGCTTCTTCACCGTCACAGTCCACATCTCCCTCCGGCTCTGTCCCGCATCCTCCATCGTGGCTATGTCTTAGATCGTGACTGTCGGTGTTCTCCGAACAACGCCAAGCTTGCCGTAACTCTCCATCTCCTTCCACAAGCTTGGCACTGTGAAGGGATCGACGGAGAAGACAATGATCATCCTCACCTTCCCGGCAAAGATGACGACCCGTCTCCCCTTCCTACACTGGCCATCCTTCCCTTCCCGGCGACGACGACGAAGAATCTGAGGTAACTCTCTCCGTCCCACTATCTCTCTCTCCCATACCCAGATCTGGGTTTTTGGTGTAGAACTGGTATTGATACCAGTGAACTGGTAGTTTATGATTATACTCATATGTGAGTACTGGTATTGGTACCAGTGTACTGGTAGTTTATCATTATCCTGAATTTTTCTAGATTTGTGATTTTTAACTATTCCTTATCAGTCTAGTTTTTCTCTCTCATACCCACTAAGATGTGTTTTTCTTGTGGTAATGTTACCACTACAATGATAATTGTAGTGTTTGAGTTTTTGTTGAATGTTATTCCAGTGGTATATCACTGGAGTGGTATAAATTGTTGATTCTGGTACGGAAGTATACCACTCCAGTGATAGTTGATTCTTGGATAATGTAGTGTTTATTTGTCTGCAGTCTATCAATACATTGATATAGTTAACCATGTGAATGTTTTTGTGGCATATTGTGTCTATCACTTTAGTGGTAGATCTATCACTGCAGTTGTTGATCTATCGCTGCAGTGGTAGATCTATCGCTGCAGTGGTAGTTCATTGTGATGTTTTTGTGGGTAGTGCTATCACTGTAGTGGTACAAACAAAACCATTATGGTTGTTTAAAGTACAACTAACGTAGTAATTATGTTTAGAATGACTTTCTAGGATAGAGCTATCAATGGATTGATATATCTGCAGTGAAAGTCTTATTGTTGATCTCATCTATCAGTAGTTATATTTATTGGTTTGACTTTTGATTTTACCTTCTTTGATTTCAGTCAGAGCAGTGAGTTCCTCGAGAAATTGTGGAGCGGCGTCGGATGCACGCTAGGAAAGACAAATCACACGGAGCAGGGAGTAGAGCACGTTCCGGACTACAAGCGAGAGCGATTAGGGAGCTTGCAAAATGGAGCAATGACAATGAAGATATTTATGGTCCAACAACTCTTAATGTCGAGTTTCAACGAAAGTTAAAGAGGCTTGAGGTGGAAAAATATATTGTATTCATTTGGTTTATCAAATTGATGAAGAATTTAATGGATGCATATTTTGGGAACTTTAATGGTATTTGGTGCTCTATTTTCACATTAGTAGTATCCTTCCCCCAATTCTTATAGTTTTGTGGCGTGTAGTGTATTTCTCCCATACAAAATACAAATGAAGTGGTACATTAGAAGTGGCAAATACGAGTTGGAGTGAGAACAATACCAGTGCAATGATATTTTTCATAACAATGATAAACAATAACGGAGCAACAATGCAGTACCACTTCAATGATACAAATACCACTCCACTGGTACACGTACCACTCCACTGGTACACGTACCACTCCACTTGTGCGAGCAATCCACCAGGTAGGTCAGAGGCGATCCCAGGATAGCGGCGGCTGGAGATAGGAGGATGGTGGTGGGGGAAGGCGCTGGAGGAATACGACGGTTGGAGGGATGGAGGCGGCAGAGGTGGAAGGCGTGGATGAAGAGGGCGGAGAGGGGTGATGGCGGTGGCGGCTGCGGGAGGAAGAGGAAGATGAAAATGAGGGAGGGTTTTGGTCGTTTCAGAGTAGAGGAGGGTTCTGGTTAAAATGAAATCAAAATGGAGAGAGAAGGAGACGAAAGGAAGAAAAAAATGGCAATTAATTGCACATTTGGGGGGGGGGGGGTGCTTTTTTTCTGATTCCCCAAATTTTTTCCCTTTCCAATGTGGGTGAGAGAACCCAAATTACAAGATTAAAAAAAATAAAAAACCAGTTTAATTAATACTTGCCAATGATTGGAAATAAAATTGGCCAATCATAAAGGGGGTATCAAAAAGTCAACCCTTTTAAGGGTAGGCATACTATCCGACCCCCCATTCAACCACTTCCACTGAGAAAAACAACAACAAATCTACAGAATTGCAGCAATTACTACAACCTATTTGGGTGAAGAGGCTTGCTCAAACATTGAGATAACATATGGAACCATTGGCTTGCTATATTTTGAACATTCATCTCAAAACCCAAACCCAAATTAATTAGTATAAAAAAGACACGACATCAGTAAATCAAATGTATCGACAACTACTTATCTTGCTATGCCTTTCAATCTCTTTACAAATAATCTTCCCTCAACAATTTTCTAATATCACAGAAATAAAATGCAACAAAAAAAATCAGTAAATTACTTGCTCATGCATCAAGGTAAATTACTGGATCTAGATTCTCTTTTCTCTCTGCTAAGGGTCCAAAAATTAAACAATCCCCGCCCACCCCACTAAAACCCAAAAAAGAGCAGCCAACAACTCCTGCATCCCGCCCAAGTGCTTGTATATTTTAGACTTTGTTGTAAAACTGGCGGGGAAGACAAAATTTTGGTAAAAATAAGGGGGAAAATAAAGGGGGGAAGGCAAAAATTATCTGAACTACGGCGGCGAATTTTCACACTTTGGTGTAATTTTGGAGCAAAAAATGAAAAGTTCCCTCCAAACATTTACGGCTGTTTAAATCCTTTTTTATTTTTATTAATTATAAGCCAAACCTTTTTGTCGAATTCTTTTTTATTAATCAAACCTATTGAATTACTGATAATTATTTTGATTTTTTATAATTTATCAAAATAATAGTCATTTTCCCGTTATCGTTAATAATTTTTTAACTCTTTTCTTAGTTAAATACAATTTTTTTTTTGGAATTTTAACCTCCATGTATTTTTCCACCTCGGTATCATATTGTCAAATCAATATTATTAACAAACTTGCTAGCTAGAAGTTGACATTTGGTCAATTATTAGTAATTCAATAGGTTTGGCTAACTAAAAAGAAGGCAGGAAAACTTTGGCTAATAATTTTTCTTTACCCTACAATTTACAAAAGTAAACAATTACATTGTTCACGGTAATTAACCGTGACTAACAATTAGTCATAGGAAATGAAGACAGGAAAATAGGTAAACTGATTCACGTGTTTAGAACTATACAATCAAATATAAAAATTTTACCATGACTACAAACATACTTTTTAGTACGGGAAAACTTCCCGTGAATAAGATCTCGTGTCTAAAAACGAGTTTTCCTGTAGTGATAAGAAAAGTTGATCTTATTAGTTATGATTTTGACTAACCGTGGTCAAATCATTAAGACTTTGTACCCTAACCATATACCCTATAAGCCGACTCTATAACCTATACCCTAAACCCCTAATGATCTGAATTCTAATTGATGAACATGTGTTAATAAGAAAAGTTGATCTTATTAGTTATGATTTTGACTAGTAATTGTTAAACCATTAATACCTTATACCCTAACTCATTAGACTAACCATATACCCTATACATCGACTCTATAGTCTATATACCCTAAACCCCTAATGGTTTGATTCATGAACACGTGTAATACCTTAATAATAGGTTGATGATGTATATTATTATACTAAGTTAATAATTGATGATGTAATGATCAGACTTTAGTGAACTAGAATTTCAAATGTCAACTTTTGGTTTATCTTCATCGAATTCCTTCTATTATAGTCGGGCTGCGAGTTGGTCGGGTTACGGGTTCGGGTTAGTCGGGTTGCGGGTTGGTCGGGTTGTGGGTTGATGGGGTTGCGGGTCGATCGGATTGCGGGTTGGTTGGATTGCGGGTCAATCGGATTGCGGGTCATTGACTTTTAGTCAAATCGGGTTGCGGGCGGTTGCGGATCGGGTTGATCGGGTGGGTTACTCGGGTCGGGTTATATTTTGACAGCTCTACATGAAACTGAAGGATAGAATGTTGAGTTTGTAGTACATGTTCCGCCTCCCATCCATTGATGTTAGTAGGTGGAAAGCATCCATAGAGTCATTATTGAGCATAACCTGCTAGTGGCCTTGATTCAATGTCATTTGGAGGCCGATAATCGCCTCCTTAATGGTGCAGGTGCAAAGATTCGTTGCGAATTCCCCTAGGCATTTCTCCGCGCTATCTCGTATAAGGCCACTTGCTGCCTCGGAGTCTGACTGCTAAACAGAACCATCAGTGTTTACCATCACCCAGTCTCGCTAGTCGCGGGTTGTTTGGATGAGAAATTATAACGGATCAATTTGACACAATTGTCTCGTTTTGAGACAATTGTACCAAATTGCCTCGTTTGCCAGCAAAAAATTTGGATGAATCAATCTACCTGAAGTATTTTGAATTGATCCGTTTAGAGTCAATTTCAATTACTTGGGGTGGGGGCAGGTAATTCGAATTGACTCATTTATAAAACGACACAATTGGTCAAATTGACTCATTTCTAGATTGATCCATCCAAATAGGCCTGTTAGTCGGTGCGGTTTCGGTTTAACCGAACCGCACCATCGGTTAGCCGAGACCGCAAATACCCTATCATTGCCAACCGAAGCCGACACCGACAAGACCATCGGTGAACCGCTAACCGCAGACGGCGGTTTCGGTTTGGAGTTGCGGTTAGCCGAGACCGCAAGTCCCCTCTCCATTTTCGATCTCTCCAACTCTCTCTCTCTCACTCCTATCGGCTGCCATCAATCCCATCGACCACAGACGACTCCCTTCCAATCCTCTCCACTTCGACTTTTTCCAATTTACTCCTCCGCTCTTTTTCAGCCGACAATTTTTGAATCGGCCAGATTCTGCCGGAACTAGAACATGCATGGAGGTGTTGTTGTTGGATTTTTCGATCGGAGCCAAAGGAAAGAGTTGTTAGAGGCAGAAATGGCGGGCCTGGATCTGAACCCGCCGCGGAGGAGCTACTTCGCCAAAGGCTGCCGCTTCGACACCCTCTGCTTCTCTTCCTCCAAGCAAAGTCGTGGCTAGATCTCGCCAAGGTCGGGATTGGGGAGATAGGGTCGGCGACGCTCAGGTTGGGGCGCTAGGTTAGAAGGATGAGAATCGAGAAGAAGTTGGTGTTCTTCCATCTCTGGGTCGGCAAAAATTGAGATAAGGAGGTTGAATTGGGAATTTGGGATTTAGCTATTTAGGAATTAGGGATTTATGAGGGCAACAGTGGAGAAAGGTGGGAATTTGGAAAGGAAGGAAGAGGAGAGAGCTGCGGGAGGAGAGGGAGTGATTCGCATGGCCGGCATATTGGTCTTCCACTCTTCCTCTTCTTCGTCATTCTCATCGGCGTGCGCAGTGGAGAGGTCCGGCGGTTAGCAGCGGTGCACCGATTTTTTCTCGGTTAGCAACCGGCAACCGTCGGTTACAGATATTCCCAAAAATTGGCAACCGACGCCGACACCGAACCTATTATAGTCGGGTTTCGGTTATCCGATAAACCGACATTTCGGTTCGGTTGTCGGGTAAACCGAATAACCAAGACCGAATTATCACCCCTACATCCAAATGACCAGTAAGTATAATTTTTCATGATTCATGATTTTTCATTCAAGCCACTAAGTCTTGGATTCAACCTAAAGCTAGATAACTTATTAGAGACTAAAACGAGACAATTGATCAAATTGACTCATTTCTAAATTGATCCATCCAAACGACCCGTAAGTATAATTTGTCATGATTCATGATTTTTCATTCAAGCCACAAGTCTTGGATTCAACCTAAAGCTAGATAACTTATTAGAGACCTTTTTTTTTATGAATGAGCTAATTAGAGAGTTACAACCTTGTGAAACTCAATTGACTGCAAACTGATAAGTTTTACTTAATAGTGATCACAAATTATAAGTATATCGATCTCCACCTGTAATCTTAGCTTTCCAGTAATCATGGCTGACTCTGCAACCCTGAAATTTAATTAACAAACCTAACTAACTTCAGCACTAATCATCTGACTCACTTCCAAACCCTAAACCATGTTTAAACCCTAACAGACATAAAACTGACCAAACTATAATTAGCCAAATGACATAGTTTAATTTAAGACCGAACATTTGAATTTTCCACTCCTGAAGCAAAATAGCATTTCTTTCAAGTGACCCGAGTTCGATTCTTCCTCTAACATCCTTCCTTAAATGGAAGATGTTTCCTTCTTCAATTCATTGCAATTTCATCAACGTCACACACACCCAGCCTCTCTTTGCATAAGTTGAAATGATTTTAGCTTCATTGTCTTGGTCATTACATCAACAACTTGCTCACTACTTCCCACATGCTCCAACTCCACAACACCCTAAAAGTACAACAAATTACTTCGAATGACAAGATTATTTGGAGTATGGTATACTCTAAGAGTACACCAGGCAATTATAGGCGTGATAGTTTAGGGTGGTGGTTCGTTTAAGCAAACCAAAAATAATTAGAAATCGAAACCCGAATTCGCTAGTTGCCCTAAAGTCGTTAAGAGTTTAAGGGTTTTTGGTTAACGTTGACAGGCCTTTAAAGTTTTCGGCCAGAATACATAGAGAATGAAAATTTGAGTGCGTTAAGTCTTATCAATTTTTTATAAGCTTATTAACAATTTTTGGTATGACAAAAATATTTGAAGGATGATCAGTTTTCACCCATTAAAGAAGACTGCTAAGACTGTAAAATCATTTTGGTTAAGACCAAAAAACTGCACCCGACTCGCCACTTCTAGTGATAGTTGACTTTAAAATTTGAGCTTAAAAATGTGGATTTTATATCCCACGTTATTTTTATGCTACCTCTTGCCTACATATTCATCAACTTTTGTTGAAAAATAAGCCAACTTGAACAAATTTGTACAAAGAAATCAATTACAAAAGGCTTTCGAGCTTCTTCGCGAGCCTATCGAGGAGATTATGTCATGACTCGAGCCTAACTCATTTATAAATGAGCTTGTTTGCGAGACGGCTCAAATCAAGAGGATTCAAGTGGCGAATGAATTTTTCTCTAATTGAACACCGAATCATTCATGAGCAGCTTGGTTCATTAACAACGCTAATTGAATGGGAAGCACACAACTTGGATGAATATTCTATAATCCCATAAAGAAAAATATATATAAATGAAAAGGGAATGTTTTTTTTTTGGTGCGAAGAACCATTCGTCCATTCCCCACAGTCGCCATATTGGTGTCGCTGATGGCAATGTAAACTCAGGGTTGCTGGTAGAGGTGGCAATTAGGATCCAAATCCATGAATCCAATCCAATCCATCCACCAAATTATCCACCTAATCCAATCCATTTGATCCAAATCCAATTGGATTGGTGGATTCATGGATCAATCCATGGATCCAAATGTCAAATTACGATTTGGTACCTAAAATTTATATTTTTATACGAAAAATATCATTGGAAAAACTACATTTTGGTACCTAAATTTTTTCATTATGACATTTTAGTACCAAAACTTTTCAAATTTTACATTTTGGTCTAAGCTTTGGATGCCATTTGGATTCATGGATCAATCCACCAATCCATTTGATCCATGGATCCACCAATCCAATCCATCAATCCACGAATCCGATCCAATTGCCACCTCTAGTTGCGGGACCTACACAGCCGTTCAAGGACACCCAGGGTGGTCGGTGGGGAGATGGTCCTGGCATCTCGGGCAAGCTCCCTTCAATGCCTTCAACTATAATCGTTTTTTTTTTTGATGAAAGTGATTTAAATTGCATTGAAAAGGAAGGAGTCTGGAACAGACAAGGCACCAGGGGTGCCAAAAAAAGAGGCAGACGCAGCAGAAAGGGAAGAAAGAAATACAGAGGGACAAGAGAAAACGAAAATCACTGGGGAAGAATCACAAACGCCCAGAAGCAAGCCTCTCTAACAAGAACAGCACGCGACCGGGGAAAGCACACAGACCCAGCCATCCACGAGGAACGCACAGCTGCCAACTTAGAGAATCCGGTGGCGAAACAATTGAAGCCAGGCACAGACAAAGACGCGATCTGCTTTTCCTTTGGCTGTAATCCACCTTGTGATGTTATTGATTGATCTTGAGGCAACCCGATCTGGACTGGATGAAACATTGTGGAAAAGCCTCTGGTTTCGTTCGAGCCAAACGAACCAAGAGACGCCGTGAAAAGCACAGTATTTAATCCAGCCTTCAACAATAATCGTTAGTCGCTACTTAACAACATCTAACCCCCATGGTTAATAACTTGGATGAATATTCTATAATCCTATAAAAGAAAATATATATAACCGAAAATGGAATGTAATTTTTTTTTTGTTGTCTCAAGAACCCTTCCCCACAGACGCCACATTGGCTACACAGCCGTTCAAAGACGCCCAAGGTTGTCGGTGGGAGACGGTTCTGGCATCTCAAGCAGGACAAGGCCTTCAATTATAATTGTTACTCGCTACTTATCAACATCTAACTCCCCATGATTCATAACTTGGATGAATATTCTATAATTTCAGAAAAGAAAATATATATAACTGAAAATGGAATGTAAATTTTTTTGGTGCCAAGAACCCTTCCCCACAGTCGTCACATCGGTGTTGCTCAAGGCAAGGTAAACTCTGGGCTGGTGGGCCTATAGTGAAACACCCTAGTCCGGTTGGACACTACTTTTACCAAAATACCCTTAATAAATTGTGAAATAAAATAAGAACTAAAAATACTTAGAAAAATAGCGGAAAGATTTCATAATAACTTTAATAAATACTGAAAACAACTGTCATTAATTAAACTCGAATGCCTGACACTTGGACAAACTCAAACATTAAGAGTCTCAACCTGATCTCCAGTCTATACTCATAATCGTAAAGTATAATAACTAATTAATCTCAAATGCTGCTGCTGACTGATAACCTTGACTAGACATCCTCTGTGATGCTCGTACCGTCCTCCTCCAACTGGTTTCCCTCGAACCGTCTCTCTAGCTGCTCCTCCAGCTCTTCCTCTTCAAATTGGTGAGTGAGTTGGGGGTCAGTCTACGCCCTTACGTCTAAAATTTTCTTATACTTTAAGGGTCGTTTGGATGATGAATTGTAATGGATCAATTTGACACAATTGTCTCGTTTGCCGGCAAAAAATTGGGATGGATCAATTTGTCTGAGGTATTTTGAATTGATCCATTTTGAGTCAATTTCAATTGTCCGGGGTGGAGGCAGGTAATTCGAATTGACTTGTTTTAATTGCCTCGTTTATAAAACGAGACAATTGATCAAATTGTCTCATTTTTAAATTGATCCATCCAAACAACCTAAGTGTGAGAGAGGGATAATTTGTTACTTCTAATCCAATTCATTGCCACTAGTGGACAAATTATCCAAACCACCACCACGCCTTGACAACCTTGCTCCGCTAGCTAGGATGCATAATTTTGATCGCCGCATCAGCAAACTAAGCAATGCAATTAGAGCTAGTGGCTCCGTCCAATTGAAAGCACCAATAGAGCTACCTATTTCGTCCATAGTTGGGCGCTTCTCTCCCTCTCTCTCACGGATTCTCAGGCGATTGCTGGGTATCCCTCCAAGGTCCAGAAGCCTATTCCTTTTTGTGTTGCCGCTCGCCCATGCCCCAGCTGTTAGATACATAAGCATAGCAGCTTCGCCCATTCAGCCGCTTAATTTAGTTTTCCTCAATGGTATCGTTTCCATGTAGATAGGTTATTGGTTCATGTATGAACTGGTTAGATAGGTTAGGAGTTAACCAATGTATAGTTAGTTGAGTTGTATAGAGTCATATATAAAGGGAAAGCTACTCCCCTGTACAGACACCTTTTTCCAGTTTATTACATTCAATCGACTGATTTCGTTAAGACTTTGACATGGTATCAGAGCCATCAGGACATTCTTGATTCCTTTCGTTCTTTTCCCTAAAAGCTTCCGATCAATTTCTTCTCTGCAACAATGTCGTTTGCCAATCAGACTTCTGTCCCGTCGTCCCAATCGATTCCATCGCAACCGATTCCATCCATTCCTCCGCTTCCGCACACCACTGCTGATCTCGATCCCAACAGTCCGTTCTTCATCCATCCAGCTAAGAGCCTTAGCCAACAATTGGTTTCTCCTGTTCTTGATGAAACCAATTACTCAACCTGGCAGCGAGATATGATTCGAGCTTTATCGACGAAGAACAAGCTACAGTTCCTCGACGGCACCATCACGAAGCCTCCTCCTAGCGATCCTCACCTTCGTGTCTGGTCAAGAAACAACACCTTGCTTCTTGGATGGATTCTCCGATCTGTTTCTCCAGCGATTGCTCTAGGGTTTCAGTGGTTCGAAGATGCCCTAGTTGTCTGGAATGAGTTGCGTGAACGATTCTCTCGCGGCAACAATATTCGCATCGCTGAGCTTCAAGAAGATCTTTTCCGCTTCAAGCAAGGTTCCCAGTCTGTAAGTGCCTACTTCACACAGATGACCACTTGGATGCATGAATTGGATAATTTCTTGCCGATTCCTCCTTGTCGCTGCAATGGTCTTTGCAACTGTGGTTTAGCTATAGTGCGTCAGAATCATCAAATCAACTATGTCCTTAGGTCTGTTAGGGGTCTCAATGATTCGTATGCTGCTGCTCGATCTCAGATCATGTTAATGAACCCCATGCCTAGTCTAAACCAAGCTTTTGCAATGATCATTGAGCAAGAAAAACAGAACTGTGTCCTTGCCCCACCTTCCTTGCCTGATTCAATGGCAATGTAATCTAGAGGATTTCCTCCTGGTAGAAATCCCACTCATCCTCCACCAAGATCCCCTTACCCTTCTTCCACTAATTCCCAACCACCTCACTCTGGTAGCAACCGACCTTTCTGTACTCACTGTCACTCCTATAGTCACACTATCGACAAGTGTTACAAGCTCCATTGGTTTCCTCCTGGGTACAAAGGCAAGGCCAAGACTCACTGTGTGTCAACAGAAGAGGGTTCCTCTGATGAGCCAACTCCAATCTCATTTCCACCTCAGGAGTGGAGTCAGATACAAGAGACTTACCAGAAGATGACTCAATTCATGCAGTCGCAGTACTTCCAACAGCAATCTGATCCTGCTCAGGCATCTAGTTCTTCTCAGACTTATCCTCCTTACAATCCTCCTACTGCTACAACTGATCTGCCAGTCTCTTATGGTCTTCCATCTGCAAGTCAGGCATGTTCCATCACCACTCATGCTCTTCCCACACTGCCAGGTAAGGTCACTGTTCATCAATCCTCTTGTATGTTAGTGATGCGTCTCCTAAATGGATTCTGGATACGGGTGCTACTGATCATATAGTTAGTTCAATAGAATACCTAGATAACTATAGATCTGTTCCACCTACATATGTTTACCTTCCTAATGGGGATAAAGCTTTGATTACCCATATAGGACAGTGTCATGTTTTTCCCTCCCTTCCATTACAGGATGTCCTTCCAGTCCCTAGTTTCACATTTAACCTAGTCTCGGTAAGCAAGCTGGCAGCCAAGGTAGCACTTGGACTGACCTTTGCTAGTTCTCATTGCCTACTACAAGACCTCCAATCTCCGAGGACGATTGGTATAGCTAATCTCCGAGATGGCTTATGACAACTGGATCCTCATGCTGCTTCTCAACATAGCCTGTCCACCTCACATACATCCAACTCTGTCCAACTCTCCTCTTCCCCAAAATCCAATATTGATCTCTGGTACTATCGTCTAGGCCATCTACCCTATGCAAAACTACCTTTATTGCATTCTATAGATCCTGCTATTACTATGAATAAGCAGTTTCATTGTTCTGTATGCCCCTGTGCAAAACAGAAACGTCTACCCTTTCCTACTAGTCAAACTGTATCTGCTCAATGCTTTGATCTGTTACATATTGATATATGGGGTGCAGCTTCCATTGCTTCTAGTTCTGGCCATTTACATTTCTTAACAGTAGTTGATGATTTCTCTAGACATACATGGCTCTTTCTCATGAAATCAAAATCAGAGGTTAGGCCTTTGTTAAAATCCTTTTACACGTTTATTTTAACACAATATAATAAGAAAATCAAGTCCATAAGAACTGATAATGGTCAAGAATTTCTGTATAGTGAATTTTACAATGAAACTGGTATCTTACATCAACGTACTTGTGTTCAAACATCTCAATAGAATGGAATTGTTGAACGAAAACACCAACATCTACTTGCCATGACACGAGCATTACTTTTTCAATCTTCCCTCCCTTCTACTTACTGGAATCATGCTGTCATTCATTCTGTTCATCTCATTAATCGTCTTCCTTCTCCACTTTTAGCCAATAAAAGTCCCTATGAGTTGTTGCATAATGAGTCACCTAGCTATTCTCATCTTAGGGTGTTTGGTTCCCTCTGCTATGCTTCTACATTGTCTCATAATAGGTCTAAATTAGCTCCACGAGTTATTCCTAGTATTTTCCTAGGTTATGTTACAGGTACAAAAGGATATAAACTACTCAATATCCAAACCAGAGAGATTTTCATATCTCGAGATGTAACTTTTCACGAGAACATCTTCCCATTTGCCTCTCCTCATCCAACTGATACTCGTTCATTTCCCACTACCACAACTGACTTATCCACCATCATTTCCTTTAACACACCCCTCTATTTACACACTAGCACTCCTCCTCCTCCCACCCATTCCCCAACCATCACCCACTCCCCTCCCACAACCAGAAGAACCACAGTTACGCAGATCATCGAGACAGAGCAACATTCCTTCCTATCTCTCCAACTATCACCATAACCTCAAAACCACTGCCAATACCTGTCAAACTGCAACTAACTTCCACTGTAAGTATCCTTTACACTCTGTTCTGTCTTATTCTGACTTATCACCTACATATCTGCACTTTGCATTAGCAATCATGCAAATTAAGGAACCTAAAACTTATAAACAGGCTATCAAAAATCCAGAATGGGTTAAAGCTGTACTCCTAGAACTTAAAGCTCTTATAGATACTAAAACCTGGCAATTAGTGGACCTGCCTCCTGGTAAGATCCCAATAGGCTGCAAATGGGTGTTTAAAGTAAAGTACAAGTCTGATGGTTCCATAGAAAGTTTAAATCTAAGCTAGTTGCCAAAGGTTATACCCAAACCTATGGCATAGATTATTTTGATACTTTTTACATGGAGACCTTGATGAAGAGGTCTACATGGTCCTACCCCCTGGCCTCACAACTGACCCTGCTTATGCAAACAAGGTTTGCAAGTTAACCAAAAGTCTATATGGCTTGAAACAAGCCAGTAGACAGTGGTTTCTCAAGCTGACATCCACACTCTTTTCTATTGGTTATACACAGTCAAAATCAGATTACTCCCTGTTTATTAAAGACCAACCCAATTCCTACACTGCTTTGCTTGTTTACGTGGATGATATAGTCTTAACTGGCAATGATATGGCTGAGATCAATAGGGTCACAGAGCATTTAGACAAAGCTTTCACCATAAAAGATCTAGGACAACTTAAATATTTTCTTGGAATGGAAATAGCCCGATCTTCTGCAGGTATACACATGAACCAGAGGAAGTATGCTCTGGAATTACTTGAAGATCAAGGCATGCTGGCATCCAAGCCTGCAAACACTCCTCTTGACCCAGGTCTTCAGTTATCCAACACAGCAGGAGATCCTCTGTCAGAAGATGAAGCCACCAGTTACAGAACACTAGTTGGACGCTTGCAGTATCTCTGCAACAGTCGTCCAGACTTGCAGTTTGCTGTCAACTACCTGGCGCAGTTTGTCTCCATCCCACGAATGCCTCATCAGCAAGCCATTCAGAGAGTTCTTCGTTACATCAAGGCAGCACCAGCACAAGGACTCTTCTTCTCCACCAAGCCATCCATTGACCTCCATGCATACACTGACGCGGATTGGGCAGGATGTCTCGACACCAGAAGATCCACCTCAGGCTTCTGTGTCTTCCTCAGCTACTCTATGATTTCCTGGGCTGCTCATAAACAACAGATCGTTTCTCGCTCCTCAGCAGAAGCTGAGTATCGAGCTTTGGCAGAAACCACTTGTGAGCTCCAATGGTTGACATCTCTCCTCACAGAACTCCATCAGCCTATACAACTACCATTGCAGAATCACTGTGATAGCAAGTCTGCTATCCACATGGCGTCGAATCCAGTCCAGCACAAGCGCACGAAGCACATAGAGATAGACTGTCATCTTGTGCGAGATCAAGTTCAACGTGGATTCCTCAGCGTCAAGTATATTCCAACAGAACAGCAACTTGCTGATCCCTTCACAAAGGCAGTTGGAGTCTCCATCTTTAAGGACCTTATATCCAAGCTACCCATCCATTCCATACATGGTCAGCTTGCCGGGGGGGGGGGGGGGTCGATGGAAACGGTATCGTTTCCATGTAGATAGGTTATTGGTTCATGTAAAAACCGGTTAGATAGGTTAGGAGTTAACCAATGTATAGTTAGTTGAGTTGTATAGAGTCATATATAAAGGAAAGCTACTCCCCTTTACAGACACCTTTTTCCAGTTTATTACATTCAATCGACTGATTTCGTTAAGACTTTGACAACTTTTGACATCTCGACAATTAAGCCACATCATCCATTCAGTGACGGTGGTGACTCTGACAAACATGGCAATTCCAAATCCCAGCGTGGCTGTGAGAGGGATTCCTAGAGAAAGTAGAGATAGAGATGGGGCAAGATGTTTGATGCTAGCTTAGGTTTAGGTTTAATTAAAATGAGAAAGCCGAGTGGGGCGTTTTCAATCGGAAAAATGGGGATTAATGGTTGGTTTATATATATATAAAATAGAGGGCCGAACAGCTCTTATAATAAACCAACCATTAATCCCCATTTTCCGATTGAATATATATATATATATATATATATATATATATATATATATATATATATATATATGTATGGGTCAGACTGGTGCACGTCAGGCGTATACTATACGTCAGGTACTACTAGCGAGATATCTCTATCTAGACCATGAATTAAATCGAGTTTGGGGTATGATACTATACCCTAACCTCTAATGGATAAACCCCAGGCACCGGTTTTCTAAACCCTAACGTGAATTTTGATTTAATGAAAAATAAAAGTTGACCGTTGAGATCGGCCGGAGCTCATCTAACTACATCTAACGGCTAGATCACCTGACGTATGCTATACGCCTGACGTACACCAGTCATCACCACATATATATATATATATATATATATATATATATATATATATATATATATATATATATATATATGGTCACTTCTACGGTGCCCAGGGCAAAATCCGGGTACGGGTACCTTGGCCGATCTTAACCATTCGTTTTCAATCTCCACGGCTCACGTTTGTTAAACCTAACTGCGCCACTAAATAACTAAACAAATTACAAAGAGCCTCCTCCGCGTTAAGTTTGTTTTCATCCTAGTCCAACTAACTGCCCCGATTAAATTAAATGGATTAAGACTGCAAACCTAATTGGGTAGACCCACTGCCGCCCAAACCAATTTCCAGTCTCCCTAACCAATTACACGATCCCTCTCTCGTCTTGGAGGGACGCCCCTTCACAGTTCCAAGAGAAGCTCCCCATCCAATTTGAACTCCCTTTTTTTAATCATCTTTTTGAATCCCAATTACTTGCATCCACATTCGACGTAGATTGAATTTCCCAAAAAAAATTTGTCTTGTTTCTTCTTCGACATTGTATTTCCCCTCGCCTATCTCTTTCTAACACGATTACGGCGACCATGTCTATTATTGTGTTCATCGAACTTTTCATTTGCAAAAGAACCCTTGAAAGAGGTTTGCTAACCCTAGGGTTCATGTCACTAGTGCTTTGTCATCTTGTCTTAGCGTTATTGTGATTTTCTCGAACCTTATATCTCTCGGTGAAATTTAGGTTTCCTGATATGTAGTGTTCGTCTCGCCCAGAGGATTGAGGAAGAAGATGAAGAACACATAATTTGATTCGAATCGGATGGAGAGGTCTCCTTAGTTTGTGTTTATGTATTAACGGTGCGTTTATGAGTAATTCTAGTTGGACTGGGTCTGATCATTGATTTTTGCAGGCTTTTAAATAACATTCAAACGTGGGCTTGTACATGACCCATGCAATATTCAAAAGGGGGCCTGGAAAGTGCGAGCCCATTAGTTTTCTCCTGCGGTATCAGCGCCAACCCTAGTTTAACTAGCTTTACTTACCCTAGTTTAACCTACACGAGTTAACATCATCATTATTACATATTTTCCCAAATATTCTAACTCTTGACATTCCAGACTCAACCGTCTCCATCACACGTCTCCACACTCAACCCCCACGATCACTTTTTCTTACACCTACAATCTCTCTTTCCTCCATCTTCACCTTCCCTTGTTCCTTCTTCCTTTGACTCCATGGCAAACAAAGGTAAATCGTTTGCGGAAATGGGCATACTATCTCTATCAAACGACGACTGCCGATCGACCCCAAGTCTCGGGGACTATCTTTCATTCACAAGCAAGACATCTATTGTGGCCGAGTACGAGTTCATCCACCTGAGTCCTTTCCCTCAAGAAGTGAAGAAGTTAATTAAAAATCTTGGCTGGGAAAAGTTCTTTGATCTCCGGAGTCGAGGAAGCACCAGTTACTGCCCGCATGTGGTGAGGAAGTTCTACCACAATTTAGAGCTGTCTGGTCCCTCCGATTCTCATCTCGTGTCGGTCTTCCTGGGTTATAGAGCCTGCTTCCAGCCTCATCAGTTTGCTGAGATCCTCGATCTCCCCGCCGCAGGACACCACATTGATAGCAGAAGCGATCTTCAGCGGCTGTACGATTTTGAGTTTGAAGTTGACTTGGCGAAACTGACGAATGGGCGCATCCAGGCTTCTTTCCTCCCAGATCCTCTTCGATTCCTCCATTGGATGATCGTCAACTGCTTCATGCCAAGGTACAGTCGTCAATCGATAATTTGTAAACTTGACCTGTTTATCCTTGTGCAAGCTCAAAGAGGTGTTCCTGTTAACCTCGCATCTCTCATGTGCCTAAACATGGTTGAGGCTGCTCCTAGAGGGGAAAACTGGTACACTGCCTTTCCATATGCCACCTTCTTGACCACCTTTCTTGGAAGGGTTGGGATGGATATGGGGGTTTATGCTAAGGAGAACCATTGCGCCTATTTGCCAGTCTTCCGTATCCCGAAGTGACCAATACTTTTTATGACCTTCGGCATACGGAGCATGAAGAGACCCCTGAGGCATCCTCAAGCAAACGTCCTCGGCTTACATGAGAGTCGATTGATGCAGGGCGGGGTGGAGCGTTGGAGCAGCAAAGGGGCCAGCATTGGATGTCTTTTGTTAAGAAGTTTACTGTAAGGCTTTGTTGTTTTTTTTTCCAGTCTTTTTCTCCAGCACTCAAAACTGTCAGGTACTGAGGGGAGCCAGTACATCATCTGACTAGGAAAGTCTCCCATTTTTTTAATTATCCAGACAAATATTTTTCTATGCATGCAGTATTTTGTGAATTTGCCATGGCTAATTTCCCTAAGACAGGTGACGAGATGCAGTAATGGTCATCCCTAAGCAAGGAGGTGCAATTGCATCCTACACTTGCTATGATGTGAGAAGCTATTGCAAGGGTGCAAATTTGGTTGCAATTGAAATTGGCCCACGAGCGGGGACTATTGATGAAATTGCAATGTTTTCTCAAAATTATAGAAGTGGAAGTAGGGACTACCTATGAAATTGCAAATGAATTTTATTGGGGGAGATTTTAATCCGCTTTTGTTCTAAGCACTTCCAATTAGGTCGAAGTAGGGACTACCTATGAAATTGCAATGTTTTCGAAAATTATGGTTTTATTTAGAAGTTGAAGTAGGGACTACCTATGAAATTGCAATGTTTTCGAAAATTATGGTTTTATTTAGAAGTTGAAGTAGGGACTACCTATGAAATTGCAATGTTTTCGAAAATTATGGTTTTATTTATATTTGGTCACAAGTATAGTGACGATGATAGGCGTGAATAGTATGGATATGGCTTGATTATAATGATTTTTTATCTATGGTGATTTTTTCCCCTTTTTTATCAAGACTCATGCTTCTTTTATCCCCCTGTGGATCTATCATGCTTCGTTTATAGTAAAATATCCTTTTAATTATACACAATAAAGAATCCATTAATTATGTATGCCTTTTTATTGTATTTATTACTACAATGAATTCTCTGACTAAAAGGGGAGTGAAAACATCGTTGGTGGAAATTCAAGGAATGGAAGCCTTTCCATATCCTAGGAACATTAAATTAATTACATAAGAATTTTCTATCTGCCTTGTACTGGGTTTGGTCATTAATTATACTGATTGGGAGCCAATCAGTTTTACCTTTTGGGTTACCTATACATGAATGCTAATTTAATTATACGATTGGGAGCCAATCAGTTTTACCTTTTGGTTTACCTATACATGAATGCAAATTTAATTATACGATTGAGAGCCAATCAGTTTAACTATACATGATCCCAATTAAACCTCTCTACAAGATACAATGGCTTGAAGCCTTGAACAGAAGCAACCTCACTCACAAGTTGGAAGCTGGAATTTTGGTGAAGTCCCTTTGCCATTTCCACGAAAAAACAAACCAAACCAAACCAAATATAGAAAGCATTCACAATACCAAAAACCAAATATAGAAAGCATTCACCAAACCAAAAACCAAATATAAAAAGCATTCACCAAACCAAAAACCAAATATAAAAAGCATTCACCAAACCAAAAACCAAATATAAAAACCAAAAATAAAAAGCATTCAGCGAACCAAATAAAAAACGGTTGTCCATCATCCCGAGAAGAAAAAAAAACATAACTGTTGTCCATCATCTTGAAAACTAAAACGCAAAATCAGGTTGTTCTTGGGCTTGTTGACTGGGTTTCCTTGTGCTCTTCTCTTTCCTTTTTCCTCCTTTCATGGGTTTTCTTGTACTCTTCCACTGCAGCTTCAACTTGAGGTGCAACTCTTCTTGCTTCTGTGAGCACCATATGCCTTATGTAGTTCATGAACTCTCGAACAAGGTACAAAGCGATCTGCATCCTCCTCACTTGAGTGCATGACTATCAACATCAACAAACATGGTGCTTACCGCATGATTCAAAAATAACAATCAATTGTGGTTTTCTAATATGCGAATTAGAATTGTCTTTACCCAAATATAAGAGGAGTCCCAGCTTGCGCCATACATCCACATGCATACCCAGACTCCACTGTCAGACCTACATAAAATAAAAGCATTGCGTGATAAGAACCAAGTTGATAAGTCGTCGTTTAATATCACAAAAAAATGGGCATACTTACCGATGAAGTTGTTCTTGATCCTTTGAAGGAGTTGGGTACGAAAACTCCGCAATCCTTGGTGGCGACAATCCCGGACCTTGTTCACGATAGAGAATCTTCCACAAGGCTTGCATAAAGCTCATCTGTACAAATTAAGAAACGTTTGTACTTAGAAAGAGTTATTTACATTTTTTTGCGTTATAACGGCACAATGTCACAAATTTACCATTGTTTGAACAGATTGTAGTCGAAAGGAATTGCGGTCTTCATTTGGTTGTGGATCCAAGATATGGACTTCTTCATTGTCCAACTTAATGACAGCCAAGTACCAATGGACATTATCTCTCATCGGAACACACACCTACATATGCGGAAATTGTCAACACGTATTAAAAAAATAAACTGCAAACCATGTAATACTTATTAAGACGAACAGTTTACCTTGTTCACCATATTGGTTCGACTAAGGAATTTTGATTCGTATAGGTCTAATGCCATCTTGGGTGTTATTCCACATGAAATCACTAGTTCCTGCCCATGTGGTAGTTGCACAATTGAAATTTTGTCAACACAATATGATTCACGTTAAAAAAACATGTGTTGTAATTTTTTTGGTGAGAGGAAATTGTCATTAAGTATAATCGGACCACAACCTGTAGTTCAGCAGGCAGATAGCACACTCCTTTTCCGTCCTTGGAATTTGTCCACAACTCTTCTAGAGTCAAGTGGCAGGCCATCGCTGTTATAACCTAATATAACATGGACAAAAAACACTTCATGATACTATCGAGTTGTTATAAAATAATTCTACGTAGAAAGCATTGATAGTGGACAAACAAAACAAAATTTTGGAGTTCCGTTGATTACTTCAGCATCTACGAATGAGCGAGGGCTTAAGGACCACAATGACTTCCTCGTACAAGAGTTGTTAGAGGTTTTGACCAATACTTCGTCAGGTGGCAGATGGGCTAAAAATATATAGTGAGCAAGCTGGATTTGCTCATCATCGTATTCCATAGAGGTAGGTAGCTTAAACTTCAAAACAACCTGGAATAGGGGCCACAAATAAACACAAGTTGAAATGCATTCGTTATGACGAAATAACGGCAAAGAACACTTCAATGGCAAACATGCACCTTTATTACCTTGTCAACAGAAGGTAGACAAATACTTTTTCCATTTGGCTTCTTTGGTGTGACCTCAGAGTCAGATTCATCGTCCGAAATAAAAACGATGACTGAAGCAGGAGTGGGTGGACTGCTTGCACCTTTGGGTATCCTTGGTTTCTTTGTTGGAGTCACAAATTCGGCTGTCTCCTACAATGACAGTGAACCTGCGATTAATAAATTAACTAGAATAAATTTCAATGGTAGAAAGAGCTATTATACATACCACAAGCTTGGACGAAGAGCGAGTAATTCTCCTATTTTCCATGTTGCGCCTCTAATCTAAGCTTTACTCTGTACTCAAAATCGCGGCAAAGAAGGATATATATGGAACCACTGCTCTACCGATGAAGGTTAATTATATATACAAGGTTAGGATAAATTGTGGCGCCATATTTTTCCCGCGGGAAAATAGTTAGGGTTTAGTCTAAGGTACATGAACTTGGGATAAACATGGGTAGTTATTAAACCTAAAATTAAAAATATACTTTTTTCGATTGAATAAAGAATTGAGTGCTATTAGTAAATATTCGCTCATATTAATATTTGATCCTTCCCCATACACGTAGTACACAGCTAGAGTCAGCTGGCGTTTGGCTTTACTAAGAAAGGTTTTTCATTTTAAATATTTTCGTTATTTGTGAAAATGGTAAAGAAATCACTAAGATAAAGAACAGAAAGTTCAACTCGTTCCTACCAAAAATATAAGATATCACAAATCGTGTTATTAATGGGGATAATTATTAAGTGGCCCATTGAAGCATTAATTCTGCCATCATTCCCAGTAGGGTTTTGTAATTTAAGTCCTTGGTTCCCCAAAATTTCCAGCCGTGACAATGACGTCGGAGGCAGACTCATCATTGACGTCGGAGGGAGTCCTAGTATTGACGTCGGAGGGAGTCCAAGAAAACGCTGGTGCCGGAGCCAGTCACACCACCCAGGAAGATAATGTCGCCGATCTCATATTTCTACAGCCTGAAGATATTAAAAAAATGAAGTTCGATGATACAGAAGAAGCCTATGATTTCTACATGGACTACGGGTTAGTCAAAGGCTTCGACATCAGAAAATCAGACATTGGTCGTGATAAGAACAAAGTTATGATATGGCGTGACTATGTATGCTCTGGCGAGGGAAAGTGGCGCATGAAGAGCACAGAACGAAAGAGAGAAGCAAGAGGGGAGACCATATTTAACTGCAGAGCCAAGATGCGTGTTAAACAAGACAATGTCGATGGGAAGTGGTATGTGCACCAGTTTGATGATGTACACACACATGAAACGATCCCCAGAGAATATAGACGCTTCATGAAAGGGAAACGCCGTATGAGTGATGCAGTCAAAGCAGCGATAAATTTTAGAAGAGCTGCAGGTATGAAAACTTCTCAAATTGTGAATTTGGCCGTATCAGAAGCAAGAGGCTACGAGAATTTGGGGTACACGAGGAAGGATGCATATAATTATGTGGACAAAGAGAGGAAAGAACAAATCAGTGAAGGTGATGCCGCAACAGCCCTAGCCTACCTGCAAGCTAAATGCAGCGCGGACGAGCATTTCGTTATTGAACTAAAGAAGGATGACGACGGCCGGCTTATTAACATTTTCTGGGCCGATAGTATTTCTGTTGCCGATTATGCATGCTTTGGAGAATTACTGTCATTCGATGCTACTTACAAAATGAACATTTACCAGATGCCTCTCGTGATTTTTTCAGGTACTTTTCCTTCACACATAGAATTATCCCGAGCATGCTAAAATAACCCCTAGAAGTTTGCATAATCTAACTTTGTTTGAACTTTTTTAGGTGTCAACCACCATTCGCAAACTTGCGTATTTGCATGTGCTTTCTTGGCTAACGAGAGAGAGGAAAATTATATTTGGGTGTTGGGAGCTTTGAAGAGAAGGCTAGGCGGTGTAGATCCCAAGACTGTTATTACAGATGGGGATAGAGCAATGCGTAATGCTATTCAGAAAGTATTTCCCGATGCAACACATCGTCTATGTTCCTGGCATATAGACAAGACTATAACCAGAAATGTGAAGAATCATCCTACTTTTTTGCCCCGATAGAAGCATTTTGTGTCAGCTGACTGGGAACCTTCAGAATTCGAAGAAAAGTGGAAATCAGTGGTTGAGGAATGCTCCCTTCAGCACAACAATTGGGTCTCCAATTTATTTGAGCAAAGACATGAATGGGGGTATGCATATTTGCGTTCGAAGTTCTTCGCAGGCTTGAGTACAACATCAAGATGTGAAGGACTGAACTCTCAACTTGCCAATTATATCGAGAAGGATAAAAATCTCCTTGAGTTCTTTATTCACTTTGATCGTTGGACTAGGGATATGAGGGAGAATGAGCGTCATGCTGATTTTGAATCCATTCATCGAGAACGAACCATCACAAGCAATGTCTTAGTCTCACTTCAGAAGAGTGGAGCGGCGGTTTTCACAAAGAACGCATTCTTCTTATTCAGAGACGAGGTTGAAAAGTCGGCATGTTGCATAAGGTTGGAGACAGAGCGATCGGAAATTGAGCATGTGTACAAGGTCAAGGTGTCTGGCATGGATAAGGTTTTTCAAGTCACGTACGCAGTTGAACCCTTTGCAATGGAATGTAGTTGTAATCACTACAATTATATGGGAATACCATGTCGTCATATGATTTTTGTACTGAAAGAAGAGAGCATACTGGAACTTCATGAAGGCCTAGTACGTCGAAGATGGTCAAAGAAGCCGAAGACACTAGAGAGCTTGGAGGAACCGGGCAGACTAGATGAATCGCAACTTTTGAGATTTTTCCAGAAATAGCACTGTTTTAAAAAAAAATTCCAAAAATAGCACACAACTCCGAAAAATTCCAAAAATAGCACCATTTTTGTAAAACCGCAACCCGGAGGTGCGTTTTTCGATGAAAACGCCACCCGAGGGCGCGTTTTTCGATGCAAACCGCACTGGTAGGGAGCGGTTTTGCAAACCGCACCCCCAGGGTGCGATCTGTCTTTTTTTTTTTTTTTTTTTTTGCAAAACGCACCCCCAGGGTGCGATCTGTCTTTTTTTTTTTTTTTTTTGAAAAATCCTAACTTAGGTGGAAACTTCAAACGAACGTATCTTTATGTTCGGGTATCCGATCGTCGCGATTTTTTTTTTGATTCCGCATAATTTTTCGAGATCTTGCAAACCGCAAAATGCCGAAGGCGGTTTGGTCCCGCCTTCGTCCCGAAAAAACGTCGTTTGCTACCCCGAACGAGCCTTTTTTCGATTTCGTCAAACTTTGAACGACCATAACTTTGTGCTCCACAATCCGAAAATCATGAACTTTTTTTTGATTTTGCATAACTTTTTGAGGACTACAATTTTTTCTAGGAGAGAATTTTCAAAAAATGAATTATTTTGGATATACGGGGTTTTGGGAATAAGTTTACCTTTCTTTTTAGGAATCCAAGTACATTCCGAAATTATGTCTATGATAAAAAATTTAGTCCTCAAAAAGTTATGCAAAATCAAAAAAAAAATCATGATTTTCGGATTGTGGAGCACAAAGTTATGGTCGTTCAAAGTTTGACGAAATCGAAAAAATGCTCGTTCGGGGTAGCAAACGACATTTTTTGGTTCGAAGGCGAGACCAAACCACCTTTGGCAGTCTTCGACTTGAAAGATCTCAAAAAGTTATGCGGAATCAAAAAAAAATCGCGGCGATCGGATACCCGAACATAAAGATACGTTTTTTTGAAGTTTCCACCTAAGTTAGGATTTTTCAAAAAAAAAAAAAAAAAAAACAGATTGCACCCTGGGGGTGCGGTTTGCAAAAAAAAAAAAAAAAAAAAGGCAGATCGCACCCTGGGGGTGCGGTTTGCAAAACCGCTCCCTACCAGTGCGGTTTTCATCGAAAAACGCGCCCTCGGGTGGCGTTTTCATCGAAAAACGCACCTCCGGGTTGCGGTTTAAAAAAAATGGTGCTATTTTTGGAATTTTTCGGAGTTGGGTGCTATTTTTGGAATTTTTTTTTTAAACAGTGCTATTTCTGGAAAAATCTCGCAACTTTTCGCATTGAGGTTTGCCATGACTATCACTTTTAATCTTTTTTTTTTTAATATTGGTTCGAAGCTAGGTGAACATTAATTTTACTCACTTTGTATAAAATCTTGTGTCAATCAGGTATGGTACTATTCAACAACACAGCTTACAACTAATGTTAAAAGGGGCAAAATCTAGTGAGTGCTTCAAGATTGCTCGTGAGGGAATTCAATCATTATGTGAAAAGTTGGACATGGTGGACACTGGCAACGTGGACATACCCGGCATTAATAGACCGAAGGCGAATGAAATTTTGTTGGATCCATTACAAGTCAAAGCTAAAGGTTCGGGGGCTAAAAAATCTAAAAGGAAGAAAGGAGAACCACGACAGTGTAGCAATTGCAGTGAATGGCGCCACTATAGGACCCGATGCCCACATCCTGTTGGCTATGTGAAGCCAACCTCAAACGGTGATGCCCCGAATGATGGTGTTTCGGAAGAAGGTGGCGGTGGCGATGACACCGATGTTGATCCTCCCACCACTCAAGATCAGTCGGAAACAGTACCTAAGAGAAGGCAAAAGCATTGCAGTAAGTGCGGTTCTACCAATCATAATGCAAGAACGAGTACTGGGTCTGGGCCATCCGATGATGAAAATGACGATGACGACGATTATGAGCAACATAGGGTAAGAATAAGATATAATTGTTCGTGTCTACACAATGCAGTTGCATCCAATATTTTTGTACGTCTAAAATCGTCGTTATCGATTTTGCAGAAGAGGCCTGTTACAAGAAGTAGCAAACTAAGGATTGTTGAAAACTTGAAGTGAAGATGGACGTCCTTATCCTATTCGGATTAGGACTAATGGACTATGTGAAGACTGCCAGTATCAGCTTGAAGCGGCGTCGCTTGATTTATAAGAAGACTGTTGCCGTCTGCGGAGTCGTTTTACTTGTGTGTCGTTTTATTTATGTGTCTCTTTGGTTTATAAGAAGACTACTGCCTTCTACGGTGTCGTTTTATTTAGTTCGGATGGATTTGATTGAATTCGATATGGAGGTTGCTCCCTAAATAAATCATGTGCAACATTTCAGTTGAATTATTTTTCTCACTCGTTTTTTTTTATTGAATTATTAAATCGGATTTTTTACTTGTTTATAAAATTACTTAATTTTGGCTACTTAAATTATGAAATGTAATTTGGGCGTGAAATGACAAGAGCATGCGCCGACAGAGGACTTCTGAAAATGGAGGCAGTAATCAAGAAATAAACTACAGTATTTTTATTGAGTGAAAGATCCCTCACCGATATATTATTAAGATCTCAAACACTAAAAGTAAAAATCTTGAAAAACAAAACAATGTACTTTCCCTCCTCCCACTTTTATACTATACATATGGCAACTTTCCCCTCTTGTATATATTTTGGGAGCATGATCAACAAGTACGCGTCAATGTCGCCCAGAAGAACCATCATATGACGTAGGGTTCCACAACACCAATTATGGAATCGTAACAACATATGATGATTCTTTGGGCGATATTCAAACGGCGACTTATTGTCATTGCTCCCCTCCCTGCCTCTAACAAAGACCCTGCATGGAGAGCAAAGGAGAAACAATACAACGAAGGATTTAGTTTAACAGTCATGATCTAACAATGACATAATTAAAGGAACTGAGATCTAAAATAATACGCAGTCTCATCTTTACCACTGCACCCGAAAATAAAGCATGGACAGGAGGACGAAGAGGCGGATGGGGTTGATTTTCGGGGTTGAGAAGATGGGAGAAAGGGGTCTTTTCAGGGATTGAGAGGAGGAACGAACAACAGCAGGAGATGAGTGCCTCTTGGGTTTCGGAGCATGGTCTCTCCCTCTCTGATTAAAGAATTTATAAATGAGCTCATAAATTTACTTTGCCTTTCCAGCCCTTCCCATTTACTGAAAATCACACTCCCTATCGCTGCCTCGGCCTTGGTAACGTCAGCACTGGTTAGGGGCAAATGCGACTTTCCGAAAACGGCGATATCTGATTGGGTGACACGCCGCGGTTAGGATTGAAGCTCTTTCACCATCGGATTAAACGAAAATTTAGGAATTGACGGCGGGAGATGGGGATGTGCTTTTAGACTGGCTTTGTAGATTAACTAACTTTTTCGTTTACCAAAATTAATCTACAGATTTGGTACATGTAATTGTAACCCTAAACCCTAAACCCGAATCCCTAAACCCTAAACCCTAAACCCGAACCAATCAATACCATATACTCTATAACAATAACACCTTAGAGCATCTCCATCCCATTGCTAAACCAACCTTTAGCAATTGGCAAAGTCTAGGTGGCAACTCAATTGGCAATTGCAAGGGATGGAGAGGCAATTGCTTATTTAGAAAGATTGCTAAATTAGCAAGTCCTTTAGCAATGCCACATGTGTATATATTTTTCGTTTTCTTTTTCTTAGTAGTAAATTTTCAATGGAAAATGGTTTTGGTAGATTTAAAATATTAGTTGGGCCCACATTAGCAATTACAAACAAAACTTAGGGATGTAGGTAGTTTGCAGTTCTTTTAACTGAAATTGCTAAATATGATGATGTGGCTGTAGGGACCACGTTTAGAAATTGCTAGGGATGGAGATGGTCTTATACCCGAACCAATCCATCCCATTGCTTATTTAGTGGAATCCTAGGTGGCACCATTATTTAGCAAGATTGCAATGCCACCTAGGATATTTTTCTAAACTAGCAAGATTGCTAAATTAGGAATTCTTCTTGCAATGCCAAACCCTAATACACGAACCAATCAATAACATATACTCTACAACAATAACACCTTATAGGCTTATACCCTAACCAATCAATACCATATATACTCTAAACCATCAACACCTTGCTTATTTAGACCATCTCCAATGGTGCAATTCTTGAGAATTGCAAGCTGATGTGGCAAGGGAGTGAAAGTGGGATGGTGAGTTGCATTGATGTGGGATCAATTACAAAAGTTGCAAATTTTCATCTGATGAATGTTTTCATGCAGTTGCAAATTTTCATGCAGCACACACATATATACAATTCCAATCATAATACTTTACATAATTCGAATAACCCAACGACAAAAAACAACTTGAGAGAAAACTCAAATTAATATAACACACTCACCAATTAATATTGAATTGCATTGAAAATTAAGTAGGACCCACGGTCACAATTGATGTATAGTTAAAGTTGCTGAAGTGGCAATTGGGACCATATATTTGCTCGGTGTTGGAAACTTGAACTGAAACTGGAAGTCCTCCTATGCCGAGTCGTTTGGTATATAAGAAGACTGTTGGCTCTTGCGGTGTCGTTTAATTTATGCACTCATTAATGGTCAGTTGAAGGCATTTTTTAAGCACTCTAAATAAATCATGTGCAACATTTCAGTTGAATAATCTTGAGAACTAGTTTTTTTATTCAATTATTATATCGTATTTTTTGCACTAATTTTGAGCACTCATTAAATGGGTAGAGCATGTGGCGACAGAGGAGCAGAGTTCGGAATCCGGCAAAAAATCCGGTTGGCCCAATCGTAACGACTTCTAAAAATGGAGTCAGTAGTCAACAAATAAAGTATAATATTTTTATTGGGAGTGTAGGATCCCCTGCAGATTTAGAAGATCTCAAACGCTAATAGTACAAAGTAAAGTATTTTTATTGGGAGTGTAGGATCCCCTGCAGATTTAGAAGATCTCAAACGCTTAATAGTACAAAGTATAGTATTTTTATTGGGAGTGGAGGATCCCTCGCAGTTTTAGAAGATCTCAAACACTTTTGGAAGCCGCCATGGAAGCGAAGAGAGAAGCAGAAGAAAAAATAACAAAACAGTATACAAATATAAACAAATGTTACATAGAGTCCAACAAAAACAAAAAGCTGTACTTTCCCTCCCTATTTTATCCTATTATACATATGGCAACTTCCCTATCTTGTATACATTTTGGGAGCATGATCAACAAGTACGCGTCAATATGGCGCAAAAGAACCACCACATGACGTAGGGTTCCACAACACCTATTATGGAATCGCAACAACATGTGATGATTCTTTCGGCGATATTCAGACGGCGACTTATTGTCATTGCTCCCCTCCCTGCCTCTAACAAAGACCCTGCATGGAGAGAAAAGGAGAAACAATACAACGAAGGATTTAGTTTAATAGTCATGATCTAACAATGACATAATGAAAGGAAATGAGATCTAAAATAATACGCAGTCTCATCATTACCACTAGGGGTGGGAATCGGTCGGTAAACGGTAAACCGTTTATCGAATTTACCGGTTTCGGTATACCGACGGTGGGCAAACTGGTTACCGTTTACCGATACCGATTTGTAACCGGTTTACCGATTACCGATTTACCGGTAAACGGTTACAAACCGGTTTACCGAATTACCGCAAAGGAAGGCTTGAGGCGGGTTTTCGGTTCGGTTTACCGACCATTTACCGAACCGAAATTCTGTTAAGTGGGGAATATGTTGTAATATTTTTATTTTTCTGAGTTTTTTTCTTCATTTTTGTAATTAATAAATTATAACATTTTTCCGAGAAACTCCCATGTCCGCTGCAATCAACCAAAACAAAATTCAATCCCCAATACACACGAATGTCGGACTACAAATTGAACCAGTACCCAGATAAAAAAAAAAAAAACAAGTTTAGGGATTTGAGCCTACGAAGAACAACCAATCCAATATGAGGGTGCATGTACAAAAAAAAAAACAGAACAATGGTGGCTGAATGTCATGAATTACCAATCGTGCCCGAGGACGAAGATTGCCCAGAACATGGTCCCCTGAGCGACCCAGTAGAGCGGCCAGAGAGCCCAGTTATCGAGCTTCGCGGCGGCGAAAGCGAAGCCGAGCACGACGATGGCGTCCCTGAGGGTTCGGTATCGGTATTACAGATTTACCGTCGGTAATTACCGATACCGGATTCGGTATACCGACCCACCCATTTTGCATCTCGACCGCCGATACCGCCGGTAAACGGTTCGGTAAACCGGTAAACCGTTTACCGGCATACCGATTCCCACCCCTAATTACCACTGCACCCGAAAATAAAGCATGGGATAGGAGGACGAAGAGGCGGATGGGGTTGGTTTTCGGAGTTTCATATTGAGAAGATGGAAGAAAGGGTTCTTTTCAGGGATTGAGAGGAGGAGGAACGAACAGCAGCAGGAGATGAGTGCCACTCGGGTTTCGGAGCACGGTCTCTCCTTCACTGATTAACGAATTTATAGATTGACTCGTAATTACTTTTACTTTCCCTCCCTTCACATTTACTGAAAATTACACTCCCTACCACTGCCTCGGCCTTGGTAACGCCAGCATTGGTTATGGGCAAAAGCGACTTTCCGAATTCGGCAGTATCTGATTGGGTGACACGCACGCGACGAGGATCGAAGGTATTTCACCATCGGATTAAGGGAAAAGTTTAGGAATTGACGGTGGGAAATGGGGATGTACTTTTATAAATAGTCTGAATTTGTAGATTAACTAACTTTTTCGTTTACCAACATTACTCTATTGATCTGGTTTATGTTATTCTAACTTGAATCATAACCCTAAACCCTAAACCCTAAACCAAATCCTAATACACGAACCAATCAATACCATATACTCTACAACAATAACAACACCTTATAGGCTTATACTGTAACCAATCAATAACATATATACTTTAAACCATCAACACCTTGCTCCTCCCTTATACCATAACCTTCAAGACCTTATACTGTATACCAACAACACCTTCTTCTATCTCCATCCCCAACTTTCAATTTATAATAAGTGTTTCCTTTGAAATATAAAATGGAACCCACCTTGGCAATTGCTAGCATAATTTAGGGATGTAGATGAATAGAAATTGTTAAGTGATGAATTGCTAAAATTGATGATGTGGCGGTAGGGACCTCGTTTAGAAATTGTTGTTCAATTTTAGGGATGAAGATGATCAATACACTAACCCAATACCATATACTCTAAACCATCAACACCTTATACAATATCGTATTTTAGGGATGGAGATGATCAATACACTAACCCAATACCATGTACTCTAAACCATGAACACCTTATACAATATCGTATACCTATACGCTGATAAATTAAAATTATAACTTGCTTTTCAAAACATAAATTAAAAATTGATACTCACTAAGTATCGAACCACAAACCTCTACTTTATTGACTAAGCAAATAACAGACAATTAACCAATTAAGCTACATCACATTGATGACCATCTTGCATAATTTCGCTTTCTTATTAAGTGAAGGGCTAAAATGAACGATAAATATATCACAGGGGATTGTTTCAACTTCGGCGGGGACTGAGAGAGTGGAAAAGGGGTAATTATTCTACCAAAAAGGAAAAGAAAAGGGGGGAATTAACGAAGAGTTAAATTGGACGGATTGTCTTTAGCACGCCACTACCACCCAAAATCCTTCGGAGCAAAGACATGTTGGTTCAAGTCAAAGAATAAATGAAGAAAGATGAAGTTAAGAACTCTAACTAATTTTGATTCCATATGTGGCGAATCGCTAATAGGCGGGATAACCAACATGGCAAAATCGTTGATGAAAACCTACTTTGCACACACCAAATCATTTTATCTCGTACCGATAAATGTGTAAAGAGACACGCTACAATAATTATGTCTAAATTTCCTGATAATAAGGCATGATCAGCATTTATAAGAAGATGTTAAGACAATATAAAATCGAGAAAAATAAAACAACACCTACCCTCAGTCGAATCAATCAATACAATATGCTCTGGACCATCAACAATTCAACACCTTATAAACCATCTCATATACCATATACTCTAAACCATATACCATATACCATATACTCTAAACCATCCCATATACCATACACCATATACCATATACTCTAAACCATCAACAACCTAATACACTAACTAGTCAGTAATCATTAACTTAACCATAAACACCTTATACAATAATCGCATACCTATACGCTGATAAAATTTTACATTTTGAAAATACTTGCCCAAGTAAAGTACACAAGTACTTCAAAAGTGAAATTCTAACTTCCGTTTCAAAACATAAATTTAAAAAATGTCCTCACTAAGTATCCAACCACAAGCCTCTAATTAGTCTACAAGAGGTTTGTTATGTCAAGAGGGGCAAACAGTGAGAGAGTGGAATATGGGCAATTAATAAAGAGTTAAATTGGGCGGATTGTTTTTTACCTCGTACCGATAAATGTGTAAAGAGACACGCTACCATTTACCGAATCCCAAAAAAAAGATGGAACACATAATTGTGTTTAAATTGCGTGAACGCAAGACATGATCAGGATTTAGAAGCAGAAGCAGAAGCAGGCGCAGATGTAAATAAAAGCCCAACCTCTTCACAATCCGGATCATGTACACAAGCCCACTTTTGAAGGGAATTTAAAAGCCCAACTAGACTTTGTCCTAAACGCACCGTTAATACATAAACACAAGTTAAGGCGACCTCTCCATCCGATTCGATTGTGGATACAAGGAAACGATGATTATGTGGATATTTTTGATTCCGGTCGGAAATAAAATGGCGAAGAACAAAACGTCGATTGTGGATACAAGGATTTGTGGTTCAAAATGATGATTATGTGGGGATTTTAGATTGAAAAGGGATCTTCTCTTCGAACGTGGATACATAGATTTGGGGTTCAAAACATGATGATGTTGGGGATTTGATATTGGATTGGAGCTAAATCGAATGTTGATCAAATTATAAAAAGGATTTCAGATTTCAGAAACGATGATAAAAGGATTATGTTCGAACTTCAAACTAAGAGGGGACATCCCCTCCAAGACGAATGAGGGACTAGAAATTGGTTAGGGCGGCGGGTCGTATCCATAGGGTTTAACCTCTTAATCGATATAATTAAACCGGGTACAGTTAGGTTGAAGTCCAATGAAAAACGCTTAAACGCTTCGTGTTGCTTTTGGTAATTTTCCTTACCCCTGGTTACCCGTACCCCGGATTTTGCCCTGGGCACCGTAGAACTGCCCATATATATATATATATATATATATATATATATAAAATTTTGTAGTTATTATTATTATTATTCATAATTCGCAATTGCAACCGTTCGCACGTAACCGTTCACGTATTATGGTCGAACTAGAATTTAAAAGTCGGGGTGTTACATACACATCCGTTCAAAGACACCTAGCATCTCCGGCATGCCCTCTGCAAGCAGAGCAAGGCCTCCAACACCGAGAGTGCTACTCCAAGGCAGCGACGGATGCAGAATTTGAAACTACCAATGTCTTCTTTTCATAATATAAATATAAAAATATATAATTACTAGATATTTGATAAATATAATTAAAACTAATAATATCCAAATAATTCATTCATAGATAAAGAAATAACTTACTAATACAAATGTTGTTTGCATAAATAACCACGACGAGTTTTCATATTCTGAAAGTTATGCAAAATTTAACTTGTTGTCTACACTCTTAAGTAAGTATCTTTCAATGTATCCCACTAAACAATCATTAGCAAATTGATAGTCAATTCGACTTCAAAGTTTGTTCTTAATATAACTAAAACTAAAAATGTTCTTTCTACACTTACAGTTGCAACGGGTAGAACCACAGCTAGTTTTAGAAGCAAATAAACTGATAAATATGAATGATGCACTTTTATCTCTGCTATTACTCTAGATTATTCATCATGAACAAGTTGTTGTCGAATAATATTATCATGAAAGGTACCAATAAATTATTTAGTTTTATTTTTTAATTAATGAACAAGTAAGTGTGATACTTTTCCTCCCCATTCCCCAAAAGTACCCTTGTCTTGTCATAAGGTCCAAGTGGCTCGGCTTCGCCTATGCTCTAAGGATTAAAGCTTTCATTGTGTGGATCGAAGGGCCAAGATCACGTGACTAAGGAGGGTTTTCTTAGTCACATGATTAAGTCAATTTCAACCATTGGACCTCATTAAAATCTAATGATTCAGATTTATCTAGTTTAATGAAAGATAAGATGGTAATTATATTATTTATTTATTTATCAATTAAAACAAAATAAAAAAAACGTCCATTTCCCTCGGCTCTCCAGCCGCCGGTCCGTTTCTGGGAATTCTCCCGCTGGTAGTGGTGGGATTTTTTGTGTGTCCCAAGTGAGATATTTGTGGCCTGCAAAGAGAGCTGGCGGTGGGATTTTTGTGTGTCCCAATCCAAGTGATATTTGGGGAGAGAGATTTTTCGTGACCGGCAAATTTTTCGACTGCGGCGGTGAGAATTTCCGGCGATGGTGGATTTTCCGGCCAGAGCATCTGTTTTGTTATATTTGACGGAAGATTTTGTAATGTTTGTTAGTATGTTTTGTGATTTTGTATTAATTCGGTTTGTATCGTTTATCATTTTGGTTTGTCAATTTTATCTATTATGTTTGTAATGTTTATATGAGAAATTTGTATACATTTTAATTTGTAATGTTTGTTTGTCTAGTTTGTATACTTTGTATTCATTGATTTGTAATACAACTTTACTATTTTGTATTGTTAGTAGTGGCATTTTGTACTGTTAGTATGTTTTGTATTGTTTGTCGGTTTAGTTTGTATTGTTTGTATACTTCGTATGTTTCATATTGTTTGTATGTTTTGTTGCTCTATTTTGTATTGTTCGTATGTTTGTACTGATTGTAAGTCCGGTTTGTATACTTCGTAATTTTCCATAATATCCAAACTACCATTGTCATTAATTAAGTAGCCCTTCCCACCTTTTAACCGTCAAATTAATGTGTCCAGATCTAAGCGCTGGAAAGGGCTTAGTCACTTGACTAAGCACCACCCCATAGTTAAAGAATCCGGACCCGTTGATGGAACCGAGGACCTTGTCCTCCACACCAGCTAGGCTAGCCTTCTTTCGCAGGGAATGGGAAGTTAGCCAAACAGAAACGAGTTTTATCTTGACCATTGACTTTTGACTCTCTCAAAACCCAACTGAAGGTGCAGAGAACAAGAGAAGAAGGTCGGGACGTCAGACGAGGGAGGCAGAGTTTAAAATAAACAGAGAATCGTGGAAACAAATTTTTTAGTATATATAAATGCCGGCAGTTGTTCGTTGGCTCCTATATTTCAAAAACACGAATGCCTTCTCCGATTCGTGTACCAATAGCAATGCTCGCCACGTTCCGCGCGCAGACATCCTTGAAGCCTCACGGCGGCCTGTTCAGACTTCTCCTCTCGACAAATCCGCCGCGGCATTCTGTTCTGCTTTCTCCGTCGTGGGTTCCATCCATTCCGTCCGGTAAGCTCTGTTTCTTCCTTCCTTCCTTGGGTTCTTCCTCCCACCATTTTTGGCCATCTGGGTACTGTTCCATAGGTATCGTCGGAAGCTTAATTTCTTACGATTTGATCAAGCCCGGAAGGGTTTTGTACCACTTCAGCTGATAGTTTGAGAATAGGGTAGTTGGCTATTGTCCATTTCCGGTTTGAATGGGTGAAATTAGGGGTTAGTGGAAAGTTCTTCGTCTTATTACCATGTATAGCCTCTGCAACTACCGTCCAGCGGCCGGCCCCTTTCGTAATTATGACGGAAAACTACTATTTCTTTTGTTGTTGACTTGGTGCATGACAATTGTTGATTTCTTGATACGAATTTCCCTCTCCAGATCCAATTTAGAGAATCCAGCTGGTCTCTCGGTTGTTCTTGAATTGGAAAAAGGAAGTTTCAAGGGGAAGCCTTTTTGATGAATGTTTGCGGAAAACTGAAGAAATAGGGTCTTTTGTTTTTAAGGTAGAACCAACACTACCACGACCAGCAGTGGCAAAGAGAGAGTTTATTCCTCAACAAGAGTACAGAACAAGAACATGTCTTCTTCTTCCGTAAAAAGTGTTGTGGTTCCAACAATGGCTAATGAGGATCGCCACGTTGATGGAGGAGTGAAGGAAGAGATCAAATTGTTAAATGCAACAGAGGATTGGTTTGGGGGAGTGACTGTGGTAGCGAGTGAGCATACGCAAGTTGCGGATTTCATGCCTCGACTGAGACATTCCATCTCCAAATGGAAGGAACAGGTAAAAGTGAAAACGGTTTAGGCTGCAATTCGATTTTTTCAGGTTTAGAGGCTTCAAGCTCTGCAGATTTTGATGGATGTTTTGGGTTTCTTTATAGGGAAGGAGAGGACTTTGGATGAAGTTGCCAATTAACCAGTCTCACCTAGTGGATCCAGTAGTTAAGGTGCTCAAAATCATGAACGGGTTTAAGGTTCATTCTAGGATGGATTTTTGTTCTTAGATTTATGATAACTGGTGTCTGGGATTCCGTTGGTTACAGGAAGGGTTTAGGTTTCACCATGCTGAATCTGATTATGTGATGCTTGTGCGTTGGCTGCCTGAAGACGAACCTGATACTCTCCCAGTCAATGCCTCTCATCGAGTTGGTATTGGGGCACTTGTGCTTAACGAAAACAAAGAGGTAAATATCTTTGTTCTTTATTCAACAGTATTCACCTTCCTAAGATTTAGCTCTATGGAGGGGTTGAAATGTTCGAAGCCCATGGTCCGAAATGGCTTACAAACCCAAGTTTTAATCTCTTGTACCTGATCAGTTTGCCAATGGTCTGCTATGCCTGTGATGTTTGGCTTGCCAGGTATTGGTAGTCATGGAGAAGAATGGAGGTTTCAAAGACACAGGGTACTGGAAGATGCCAACTGGTGTAGTTGATGAGGTAAGAGGCCTGGGGGGAAAATGGTTTGTTTTCAAACCTCTTTTTGGCCTGCGGCAAAGTTCCATGACATGATTTGGTCAAATGATGGCTGAAATATGTGTGTGTTAAAATCTACAGGGCGAAGACATCTATGCAGCTGCAGTAAGAGAAGTGAAAGAAGAAACGGGAGTAAGTAGATTGGAAAGGTGTTCTGCGCTTCTTTCCAATCACATGAAACTTGCTCTTATGCTGATATATCTTCTCTGCGTTTGTCGATCTTTTGTCAATCAGATTGACGCCGAATTTGTCGAAATTTTAGCATTCAGGCAAAGTCACCAGTCGTTCTTCAGCAAATCAGACATGTTTTTTGTCTGTATGATGCGTCCACTTTCTTCAAACATCACTGTTCAGGAATCAGAGATTGCTGCATCTAAGGTGAGTGGTTATTCCAACTTTGTCTAATATGTTTTGTTAACTGAGATCAAGCTACCATCTCAGGAGTTCCATAATATCTAAATGTCGCTAAAATACAAATCATAAAAGAAACGATCACTTCCTCGCATTTCGTCTGATCCCGTGTTACCCAGTCAAGGCTTTATCTACCCACTCTATCCAATCCCTTTCAACTCAAAGCAACCCCGACTCCAGACCTGAGATGTGTAGCCTATCCTTGATTTTGAAATGGTTGGGTTGGTGGGTGCCTAAACTGCTGAATTGGATAATGTGGTTTGTGATCTTAAGTCATCCAAACCAAGGACACATTAGACAGAGTGTGGGCTGATTGTTTTGCCATACATCAATTCAATGAGTTACCTTTCTGCTACAATTTGTACCCTGCAAGGGTCTGATTAAGAACTCCATTTGACCGGCCGGCCTTTTGCAGTGGATGCCGATCGATGAGTATGTTGAACAACCTTACAATAAGAAGCATGGACAGTTCAGGTATGTTGCTGAGATCTGCAAAGCTAGAGCAGAGGGAACATATATTGGTTTCTCTGCGTTGCCAGTCTCATCAGCTTCTGGCAAGGATGTTTACCTCTACTACAACAAGCAGGACTGCAGCGGATGATTGTAGGCACGTCTCTAACTCTGGTCTCGCATCAAATTCATCTATTATATTTAGTGTCGGAACTTTGGCCTCCTCCCAATTATAACATTGTGGAGTAAATCTATGTTGGCAGTTGAAATATTCAATCTTTAAGCTCGCCTATCCCGTTTTAAAACATTTGTAACTTTTTCTTAATGACTTGCCTGTATTCAAAAGGGTTAATAGTCCCTGTGCCTCTATTATTTATGGCCAAATTCACTTGCATAGCCAAAACTTTGACGGTTGTGACAAATATAGCCAATTTTGGAGAAATACCAGAAATAGCCAGATTTTTGAAAGTTCGATGACAAATATAGCCATTTCCGTTACATAGTTTGACGGCGTCAATGACACCGTTAGTCTATTTAACGGACAGTTGATGTGGCTGCCACCTCACCGTGTCTTTCCTTCCCACCTCAGCATCCATTGACAGGTGGGTTGCCACATCACATTAAAAATTTAAATTTTTAACAAATTTTTTTTTAAATTTTTTTTTTTCATATTCTTTCCCCTGATTTCATCTTCACCAACAAAACCTCTCTCCCACTCCTCTGTCTCTTTCTCCCCTCTGGTCCAACCTCTCTCTCTATCTATCTCACTCTTTCATCTTCAACCTCCGACCAGTAAATCCAGAAAATGATGTCTCCTCAAAATGACCCAATTCAAAACCTGGAATCCAACCCTAGGATCTCGCCGATAGAATCGATTCCACTCTGGGCCCTCTCTCGGCTCTACCCATCTTCTTCCTTCTCTGTTGCCGCTAGCGGAGAAGAAGAACCGATTTTATGGGCGAACTTGACTCACCTTCTCTTTCCTCTTGATCCGTCCACGCCTGATTCCATTCTCAACCCCCGCGGCAGCCACAAGCTTAAAGTTGCAGGTGAAACTGCCGTGCCACCGACGATGAACAGATCTCGTCCCGACGGCGAGGTTCCTGTAGCCGAGCGGCTGGCGGGGATCTATTGGCGCTCGATTCTCCTTCGTTGGTGGTGAGGATGAGGAAATGGTGTGCGGAGAGGTGACAGCGGCGGGGATTTGTGTAGGTTTGGTGGCGGCGGGGATAGGGGATTAGGGATTTAATCTCAGCTGTATGCCTTCTCCATTCCGCCCAAAAGAAGACGATCCCTTCGTAGAGTTCTTGTTCGACTCCAACACCCCAGATCCACCTCCCAGTGGAGGAGAACCGAAAGAGAATCGAGTACTAGAAGACATCGGCGGAACCGCCGTCGTCGCCGCTGCAGCTACGCCGGTCCTTCTTGGGACAGCTCGCCGGAACCCAATTAGCCTCCCCAGGGACACGCTGTTGTCTTGGAAGAAAGACGTCGTAGACTGCACCAAAAGAAGCACAAATGAAATTACCAGATCAGTGGTAAAATCCAATTCAACCATGAGATAGCACCCATTGACTCGATTCAATTTCAACTTTTAGTACCTCGGTGTCGAGATTTGAGGAAGACAGAGAGGAAAACTGGACGACGGTGGGAGACGACGGCTGGTCTGATTTCTGCTGATCTCCGTCACTCGAAGTCTCAAGTTCATGATTCGCATCCCAAGCGGCCACCCACTCGAGCTCCATGATTGCTCGACGATTCCAATTTTGCTGGCGAAAGGATAGCCGCCACCAACCGTCGTGGAAAGCTTCTTGAAGAAGTGGAAGGTTTCAAAATGGGTAGGGATTGATTTTCAATTATATTTTTATTTGGGTTAGGAAGTTGTGGAGGTTTGAGCACTTAATTGTTTGTTGTTTGGGTTATGGAAGGATTCAATCCTAGTGATTGCAGAAGAGGAAGCTTCTGGTAGGAAGTATTGTTGAAGATGAACAGGCGGTGGTGGTGGGGAGAAAGACATTTATTTTTTATTGTTTTTATGATTTTTTTTTAATTTAATTTGATAACAAATATAAGTATAAAATTTTAATTATTTTCCACCTAACATTATATTTTAATAAAATATGCCATGCCAACCACGGCTGTTAGTCCAGTCAGCATGTTAACTAACACCGTCAAACAATTGGACGGAAGTGGCTATTTTTGGTATTTCGCCAAAAGTGGCTATATTTGGCAAAACCGTCAAAGTTTTGGCTATACAAGTGTATTTGGCCATTATTTATTTACACTTTTATACCCTTCAACTATCAAAGTGTAAAAAATATACCCTTCTGTTACTATTATCCTCAAATGTCTGTTACTAAGGTCAGCAAATAATTATACTACCGGGATAAGATCAGTTTGGGTCCTTTGGTCACATGACTAAGTCAATCTTAGTCCTCCAATCTCATTAAATCTAAAAGTTATAATTAATTCAGTTTAATGAAGGGCAATGTAGTAATTGCATAATTAAATTTGAATTTTCGATTATAAAGGGAATAAAAAATCTCTGGCGTCCCGTCCACCTCCCTTTTGCCGGCCATGAAAATTTACGTCCTTGCCGCCAACCATGGAAATTTCCGACTCCCTTCCGCTGACCATGGAAATTCCCGGCGCGTTTCCGTCTTGGCAAATGCTTTGGCCTTTTTCTGGGAACAATTGTAATTCTCCACCTCAATGTATATATATATATATGGTGGCGTCTTCGGTGCACTCACTTTTTTGGGTGCATTCAGTGCACTCGCTTCATAATCGTCATTTTAAACATGAGATTTATGTCAAAATGATGTCAATCATCACTTATGATGTGATGAACAATAACGCACATGAATTTTCACAAAAACTATGAAAGCTTTGCTTTAATTTGAAGGATTTAGAGTTTAAAGATCTAGGGTTAGGGTTAGGGTTTATAGTTTGGGGTTTAGGGATAGAACTCAAAATTGGAGGTCTAGGGCTTAGGGTAATCCACTAATTAGTTGTTATCATATGTTATATCATCATATTATACTAATTCTACAAATTAAAATTCAAAATCCGACTCCTTAAGACTAGTTTTTGAGTTGGGTGCATTGAACGCACTCATTTTTGTGAGTGCGCCGAAGTAGTCACCTATATGGCAAAGGCTAGCGTACACCTGACGAATGTTGTACGCCTGCGTTCACACTTATTAATTAATTATTAAATTTTTTATTGAATTATAATTAAGTTAATTAATAATAATAAATATGGTTACAATTATATACCTTCATTAATTGCTATGCACGTTTTACTCCCGTATCAATTTTTATCCTACATTCTGCCAAATCAATCCTTTAACTAATAATCGTATAAATTACAGTGCTTTTTTCCCAAATTATAAATTTATAACACCCATACTTATAATGATGCACAACTTCAATTTTTTTGCCACTGATTCAATTTATAACACCAGTATCAATTTTCTTTCTGTCCATTTGTCCTCGTTCTACTGTACTGAAACTGAAAGCATGGTTTCAAGGACTTCACTCAAAGCATCCAAGACGTTAGCTCACCAAATAGAGGACTATGAATCAGCGCCAGTGGTGAAAGGACGAAGAATCAATGGCGGTAACTCCCAACTTCCAAGCTTTCTTCCACTTTTGATTGGCTAGGATTCCCAACGTCCCGGTGAAGAAAGAATTGTGTATGCAATTGTTGGGAAGGAGAATTTAGGCCGATGCATTTATGATTTCCGGGTTTCTGGGAATAGGGGCGAAACCTGTACGTGCAGGTAGGGATGGCAATGAGTCGGATGATGAGAATACAAAAGGGACGAGGATAATACCATCCGAAATAGATACCATGTCTATACTGCTTACTAATTGTTGTAGCTTGCAAACTTATCCATCCAAAACCAAAAGGAGTTCCCAACCGCAAAAGAACCTAGGCAGTCACAGACACTAGTTACTACTTATCACTAAGACACCTACCAATACCAATATACCATTGTTCATCTTTCTCCCGTAGTTTACTACATTGTTTACTACATTGCTTGGCCCTTACTATCTATGAAAAGGGAGGTTAAGGCTAGCAAGTAATCGAGTAAAAAACCCAGTTCAGTATGGAATTAAGCATTTGATCAGGCTTCCTTTTCCCTGAGCTCGCATGGTAGTCTATAGGTGCTTCCTTGGATTGATAACAAATCAGTAAACATTTTAAAAACTGTCGATGTTATAACTCGTGTGCAATACTAATCTCATGATTCCATCGCCTTCAGTGTCAGACATTCTCTTGTACAAGGAATCAATCATTTCAACTTTGGGAGACTGGTTCGTAAAGAATCCCTAGCTATAGTGAGAAATCAAAGGCCAGTGTTAAGAGCTGACCACCTAAAACATTTCATGAAGCAAAGTAGATCAAGAATTCTTTAATGGGAAGGTAAAAAGGTACAAACCGTAGCACTGATGTATAGTTAATTAGTTACACAGTTAAAAGAGGGATACCGCATCTTCTTTATTCTTCTCCATTTACCTTTCTCCTTCGTCACGAGGGATACTGCATCTGGTCTCCATCTGTTATGCCTCTCTGTACGGACGAGAATTTCCCGATTATTCTTTCTCCTTCTCAATCTTCAATTCCCGTAACTGCCATGAAAATCCAGCCGCTATCGTTATCGGTAAATCATAGTTTTTCCATCTTCCCAACCCAAAGCAGGCATACTGGTCTCTTTAGGTTCTAGGGTTTCTGAGCTCAATATCTCGCAGGAAGGAGGCGCTGCAAGGATAGGAGACGCGGAGGAGGGGAAGGGCACGCATGTGAGATCTGACCAGCCTCCTACAGTATGGAGCCTTGAAGAAGATGGACGATGGAAAGAGCTAGGTAGGAGATGAATGTTGGTAAATTAGAATCTTTCTCATATAAGAAAATGAATACAAGGTTGCTGCATTCTCAAAGAATAAATTAAATGAACTTGGATGGATAATGGATTGTTAGTCTGTTACAAATGAGCGATTGGACTATTTCTTTGCAATAAGGAATTTGTTCGTATAAATCATGATTAGCAAAAATTAAGGTGCTATAGTCTCACGGTGGATACTTATATGATTGGGTTAAGCATAATGATGATAAAAAATTTATTTTGGACTAAATCGTATTGGAAATTAAATTAATAGGTGTATTTGTAATTATGATTTCTATTAATTTTTTATTTAATAAAAAATAATAAACAATTGTGAACACAGGTGTATAGCATATACCTGGTGTACGCTAGCCTGAACCATATATATATAGATAGATAGATAGATAGAGAGACTTTTCGGCGACCAGCAACGCTGGAGAAGGATTTCCCGGCGACAGTGCTGGATTTGTGATGTTTGTTGACATATTTTATAATATTTGTAAGTATGATTTGTAATGTTTGCATCGATTCGGTTTGTATTGTTTATCATTCTTGTTTGTCATTTTTGGTGACATTTTGTACGTTTAGTATGTTTTGTATTGTTTGCCGGTTTATTTTGTAATGTTTGTACGCTTTGTTATTTTGTAATGTTTGTCGGTTTCTTTTGTAATATTTGTAAGCTTTGTTACTTTTGTGCACCATGTTTATCATTTTTGTCAACCATGTCTGTAATATTTTTTATGTCTAAAAAACAACCTACTTGATTTTTGGATGAAAGTCTTCTATATAGGGATGGATCCTCCAAAGTCAACCTGGGTATTTTTCCAGTTTGTATGATTTGTCGGTCTAGTTTGTCATTTTTGTCCAACATGTTTGTATGTCTAAAAAACAACTGGGTTGACTTTGGGACAGAGCCCCTCTATATAGGGATGAAGCCTCCAAAGTCAACTGGTTGTTTTTTTCTTTTTGTATGGTTTGTATTGTTTGTCGGTCTAAGTTGTATTGTTTGTACAGTTCATACGTTTGTAAAGTTTGTAAATCTATTTATATGTTTTGTCGCTGTAGTTTGTACTGTTCGTATGATTAGTACTGATTGTAAGTCTGGTTTGTATACTTCATAATTTTTCATAATACCCAAACTACCCCTGTCATTAATTAAATAACTCTTCTCATTTTTTATCCATTAGATTGTTGTGTCCAGATCACAGGATGCAGACCCCTATACTAGCCATCTATTATCATTTTATATAATTATTTTCTAGAAAAAATAAAAATAACTATAAAATTGATTTTTGATTTTTTTTTCCTACTCTTTTAATCCCTCGTACTATCGACGAGAACCCCACCCCTCCAATTTCTTCCTTCTCCATATGCCCCCACCGTCCCTTCATCTTTATCGTGGAAAACTCCGACGCCAAGTCTCACCGACATTCCAGAAACACACCTGTATCAGTGAAACCCAACTTTATAAGCCACCAATTTTCGACGCCATACAAATAAATTTGAGAAATTTGGGATGTAAAACCTAAGGCCTCAATTTAGTATTGTTGCTTGTTTATGTTTTCTGTTGTGTTCTTTAAAATTGTGAAAACCAAAAAATAAAAACATGTTTAGTTTGGTTTTTAATTTTTGTTGTGAAACGGATTTACACAACCAAGACAAAATTAGAGAAACAACAAAAGATTGCTTTGGATGTGTTTTCCATATTTGTTGCACACGGGTTTTTAATAGATTTTCATTAATCCGGACCGGGACCGGATAGCAAACAATCCAATCTCATATTCGGGCTTAGATTTGAGGTAAAAAAACCCGGATAAAGACCAGATAAGAGACCCTCAACACCTAAAATCAAGATCAAATTGGGACCGGACCGGGTCAAGACCGGACCGAATCAAGACCGGACTGTATCCAATCTATTCTTTGGTCTTTATATTCCCGAAAAAACCGGACTGGGACCGGATCAATTTGGTCCAATTTAACCGGACCGGACCGTATAGCCACCCCTAATGTTTACAAATCGCAAAATCAAGAAGCAAAAGGGTTGTAGACTTGGAGGTCCAAACCAGCAAATAATCTGCAAAACAGAAGAAAAGATGTCAATCAGTTTGGCCCAGATTTCAAAGTCCATTACAACAGCAGTTCGGCCCGATTACCATTCTACACACAAGCCCATTCGAGCACACAAGCTAAAGCTGACGGGTTTGACCCAAAACCAACCCCGCCCAACCGCATTTTGGTCCAACCTTACCAACGAACGCTTACCAAGGAGAATGACAGTCTTGCAGGAACAACCTTTGCAGCGACCAATCGAAAGTTGACACGTGTTAAACGTTTTTTTTTTGCTATAACTAGAGCTCTTTGGCTCTCTGTTTTGGGGGGAATTCGGGAAAAAAGGGAGAAGAAAAGTAGGAAAAATAATACAGTTCTTTCTTTTTAGGGTGATGGATGAAACCAAAATTTTTCCTTTTGATCGATTACAAGAGTGAGGAGCAGCGCCAGATCTCTAGTCCAATTCTGCAATCTGTATATCCAGGTTCATCAATTTCTCTTCTTGTCAAGCCAGTACTTCTGTTCCATTCAAGTTCTTTCCATTAATTTCTGTTTTATTCAAGTTCTTTCCATTAAGATTGCTAGTTACTACTGCTTGTTGCCACTTATGTTGTTATTAAGTATTTCATTTAAGCACTTCGTTTTAGCATTTCATTAAAAGCGCTTTACTATTATCGTATAGCTCTTTCGATTAAGTATTTCCTTACTTTTAGAATCACGGTCTCTGGTCTATGCTAAATCTATGTTGTGCTTTTCATGTTTATTGTTAAACATATAGTGATAATCAGATTATGATGTGCATAAACACATTAAAGTAAAACTCAAGCAGACGAAATTTCAAAGAATCAAAACCCTTTTTCTTTCCTTAGAAGCCATGCTCGATGTCAACCTGGATCCGACGAAAACCCACTTGAATTCGATGGATTGACAGTTCCAGGTATCTGTCTTCTGTTGTTGCTGTTGAAATTCTTCCAGGTAATTATGTGTTCTTGCCACAGTTTGCCCTTCCTCAAGGTTAGGGTTGTTGAATAGATGGTTGTTTCTCCTTTTTCATAGAAACCATAGGGTTATAAGAACTGCACACAACTCTTCCTTGGTTGCTTGCTAGGTTAGATCGCATAGCCATTCTTCGCAATTCTTCTCCTTACCCATCTTGAATAGGTTGGATAGAAAGCTAGGCCTCCATATCCTCCCTGCATAGTCACAGTCTCTTGTGATATGTTCTTGTGTCTTTACTCTTCACAAGCCCACAGAAAGGACATTCATCATTTGCATCATTGATTCTTCTAGTCGGGTTTGATCCTATAGGTAGAATGTTACTGCCCCATCTCCAAATAAACACTCGAACCTTAGGAGGTAAATCTAGCATCCATATCTGCTTCTAGTCAATAGGCATATACCTCTCTTCTTGGTTCTGTTCTTGTTTTTTCTTCCATTCCCTGTATCTCAATCTCAGTGAGTATTTCCCTGTCTTGTCCTTATCCCAAACTCGAATGTCTGGTCTCAACTGGGGAAGAATTGATATTTGGTAGATTCGATCTAGATCGATTGGTTGGAAAGGGGTTTGCAAAAATTTGCTTTTCTATGATCAAGTTTCCATATCTACCAGGTTGACACCTGATAGCTGGAAGACGGAGCGCCTCCCATGAGTTTGGAAGTCAGAGTGCCTCCCAGCAGAGAAACAAGATTAAGCGCCTCCCAAGAACAAGACGGGGCATCTCTCAGCAGGCTAAAAGATGGAGCATGTCTCACGAGGCTAGAGACGGAGTGCCTCCCATCAGGATGGAAGGCAGAGCGCCTCCCACAGGGTGAAAGACAAGCGCTTCTCAGAAGCTGAAGACTAAAGCACTTCCCAGAAAGCCAAAATACTTAAGCGCTTCTCGGGGAGCTGAATGACTAATGCACTTCCGGGAAGCCGAAAGACTAATGCGCTTCTCAGAAGGGGAAGATTAAAGCGCTTCCTAGTAAGCAGAAAGAATAAAGCGCTTGCTAGAAAGTCGAAAGACTAATGCGCTTCTCAGAAGTGGAAGACTAAAGCGCTTTCCAGAAAGCCGAAAGACTAATTTGCTTCTCAGAAGCAGAAGACTAAAGTGCTTCCTATGAAGATGAAAGGCTAAGGCACTTCCCAGAAAGTGGAAAGACTAATGCGCTTCTCAGAAGCGGAAGACTAAAGCGCTTTCTAGGAAGCCGAAAGACTAACACGCTTCTCAGAAGCCGAAGACTAAAGCGCTTCTCTAAAAGCCAAAATACTTAAGCTCTTCCCAGGAAACCGGAAGACTAATGCGCTTCCTAGGAAGCGGAAGACTAAAGCACTTCTCAGAAGCGGAAGATTAAGGCGCTTCCTAGAAAGTCAATAACTCATGCGCTTCTCAAAGGCGGAAGATTAAAGTGCTTCCCAGTAAGCCGAAAGAATAATGCGTTTCTCCGAAGCCGAAGACAAAAGCGCTTCCCAGAAAGCATGAAGACTAAAAGCGCTTCTCATAAAGAAAGAATGCCTTCCAAAGGTTGGAAAGATGGAATATTCCCAGTAGGCTAGAAGACGGTACGCCTCCTAGTAGTGGCAACATCAACAAGACAGAAAAACTTGATCCCGCCTCACACATGCAGGACATTGGCAAGATACATGAGCTCCCAACACACATGGATGCGACATTGGTGAGACACAAGAGCGTCTTGAGTTAAAACTCTCCTGTCGTGGGGGCCACCCTATCTAGCCCGCATTTATGGCCTACTAGCGCTAATAACAATGGACTGGAGAAGAAAATCTTAACAACTTGAGAGCTCTTCAAGACATCGAAAGATAAGCAAGGGGCAAACCGCATCGTCCGGACTCGCAAGTAAGGCAAATAAATACACGATCAACGCATTATATTACTCCTTTCTTTCTTACATGATACAAGAAGTAAAGGGGAAATTGTTGGGTGTGGTATTAATCCGCCTAATACGACAAACGACTATTATTGGGCCCAAGCTCACCGCAAGACATCCCGGGCTCAAGCCCACTCAAGGAGGCCCAAATCCAATATTGAGGAGCAAAACAGAGGATCCTCTCTTTCCTTCCTCACTTCCCCCCAAGGTCTCTCTCTACTCTATCTCTCTACTTGTCATATACCTTCTCCTAAATCGTACTAACAGAAGCTATTAACAATAAGACAAATCCTACTCGAACAAGGAAACTACTAATACCTATCCAAATCCTTCTAGAATAATGAAAACAATTAAATTTTTTTAATATCCGAAATAAAATACCAACTAATTAATAAAAATAGATGATCCCAGAATTTTATATTTGATACGATGGCTCATCTCGTAACACCGTCAGTGCCTCTAGAGCCGTATTCCGGTGTGTTTATCATCAACGAGTTTTGGCCCCTTCCATCATTCGGGCAAGCAAACTTATGAATGGTGTCGGAGAATTCGCTGACGATCTTCACCTTGAACTTGTTCTGTTGGAGTAAGCCACAACCACCGCCAAAAGCATATCTTCCTCTTTTTTTTGGGGTATATGGCGTTGACCACCCGGAAGTCTCTCCAATTGTTCCACATGTCGTAGGAGTTGTACACAATACACCCCTGTTGCCGTCATTGTGGCACTGAAGTGGTGGCATCGGAGTAATTACATGGATTAGTGAAAACTAGAGAGTAGAGTGTAGGGAGAACCCTCGCTCAAATGTGGTTCAGCTCGGCGGGGGAGGATTGGAGTATGATTCCATCTTCTCCTCCTTCTATAGGAGGCGACTCTAATTCAGGGGGAGTTCCAGGGCGTCGGGTGATGAGGAAGACGAAAAGGTTGGGTTGTCGAAGAGAAGGGTGGGCTGGTTTAATATTTAATTGAGTTGGGTCACAAAATAATTTAAACCAAATTAGGAGTAAATGAGGGGCATTTGGGTAATTTATGCAGCCCATTAAACGACCGATTAACAGATAATTAGATAGAATGGTATATTTGTTACGTATTAAAATTAGAAGGGTATGTTTGTGCAAAAATTTAGTAAAAAGGTATATTTTTTTAATTTTCAATGATAGATGGGTACAAACTGCGAGATATACAATTTTTAGGTACTAAATTATAATTTTCCACCGATATATTTAAAACTTATATGAAAAGAAATTCTTTAGGTAGTAAATCTAAAATATATTAAGTTTAGGTATCAAACTATAATTTGCATATAGATACAAATCCATATTCATGGATTAAAAATACAACAAAAAAAATGGTTCTGAATATAAACTCATCTAACTATACCTATTTGCCATGTATTTGAATTTTTTACCCAACCCAATTAAATTGAATAAAAAAATACTCTTAAATTTGTGCAAAACTCGAATTTTTTTTTTCTATAACAGAGCGTAGCTATACTCTCTTGATTATACGGATATCTTTTGGAAAAAAGTTAGAGCTTAACTCTAAAATAAAGCATGGAAAATAAAATTTCGAAACCAAAAGAGATGCGATTGCTTTTATTCCACTCAATAAATATGGGGACTTACGGGTATAAATTAGTAGTTGGAATCAGGTTCTTAACTGCCGTGCTAAGCTCAATAAAGGCAAGGATTCTCAATATTAAAGGAAAGGTGGATGGATTATGGGTTTGGAATCAGAATCTTTCCCCTCACCAGTCACCCCACACACACTAAACGTTTAGTTTCAAATAATAAACTGTTGCTTAATTTCCAATCAAAGCATCTTCATGACTTCATCCCTCCATGCTAACTAGCGTGGGCCCCGACCATTTGGGCGGAGGAAGGTGAGGTATGAAATTTGATAATGTAACGGGGTGTATAGCTTATTGTTGTATAGTTTTTTTTTTGGCAAACACGTGATAAAAATAGTGAATTTTAGTAGAAAAGAGACATGAATGATGCAACGAATCAAAAATCAGCCTTATGAACCAAAATCAAGTACCTGTTACCTTGTGAAACAATATTGTTTCTGGTAATATGATGAGGTGGAGTAAGTTTTATAGAAACCGAATTCCAGAAAATCGAATAAAAAATCGCCTATCCCGCCGGTTTCGGGAAATGAGCATCTCACAATCGTTGCTAGCTTTTACTCGGCCCGTTGGCCGATTAATTTGCTTTATAAAACTTTCATCTTCTCATCATTGTGCTTTCTGGTTTTTTGCCAAGCCATGATAAAATCTAAAGAAATCAAGAATGAACAGCACGATTTGGGATAGGAACCAACTTTCCTGTATCCCTAGAAAATGGTGGTAAACACGGACTCACCTGCCAAACTGGTTTGGATTGAGATTTTTATAGGGTATCAGGGAACCATGTGATTATAAATTAGACTTGATCAAAACGGGCAAAAATTTGAAATTCAGCCTGTTTGACCGACTCATGCCAAACTCTAATTATTCTTTACTTTTAAACTTTATATTTGAAAATAAAAAATAATGAAAGAAAAGAGATGACTGCAATTCACCATTTGCACATCACTGATTCGAAAATAAAACTATAGAATTTCGAAAGGAAATTGAAAATGTTTAGGATCGTTTTAATGTTAAAAATAACCAAATAGATCTTTCTGTTTAGTTTTTAACTAACAAATACCAAACCATTCCCTATAATATACACTATAATTTAATCATTATGATATCAGATAATTACATAATATATATTTGAAATGATAAAAATTGGACTAATTGAGTTGGTCGAGGTTGTACCATTGAATAACTTTAAAATACATTATATTTTAGCCACTAAGATATAAAATAATAGCATAATATATATTATGCTAGAGAAAATAGTTTGTTTTAGAATGGCAAACCCATGATGTTCATTTGTTTTACTTGATGGGCAAATCCCGTGTAGGTCAGACCCATTCAACTCTTTTATTTTATGATTAGCGGTTAGCCCATTAGAATCCATGCATTAGTTTATTGTTATTTTTTTCCTTTTTAGCAATAAAAAGGAGTATTGTTTTTTCCTTTTCATATATATATTTTACCACTACGGAGAAATAAAAGGACTTAAAGAAAAAAATTGACACTCCTAGACCCGTTTAAATCCGCATGTGTACGGTAAGTTGGCCCGATCCACAGAGGAAAAAGAAAAAAATTGACACTCCCTACTCTACTCTTCCTACAAACGCTCATGGAGCAGGGAATTTGAAATGGGGGAAGAGTTTTTTCCTCTCTGCAATTATATGTTTTTAATTTAAAAAGATACAACAAATGTACTTAGTGTGATTGGTTATGATCTTTGTTTTTCTTTAAAATGGTCATGGTTCGAATCCTAGTAAGTGTCTTTTTAATAAATAAATAAAAGTAATTGTGAAGACCAAAATGTCCTTCCTACTTTCACTCTGGATGCAGGAAATTTGAAATGGGGCTTCAAGTTTTCTCATTTGGCTTTTATTTATTGCGTAGATTGTTACTAGAAAGCACATTCGGTGGGTAACCACATCTTTATATAAATTTTATGTTTTTTTTAATACAACGAATTATATCTCACTTTATTTTAGGTTTGCTTATAAATTATATATTAATTAATCTACAAAATGAAATTCATTTCAAAATAGTTTGGTAATAAACACTAAATCATGACTTTTTTACCAAAATATATACTATAGTGGTAATAACACATGATACGGAAATGTACCAAAGTGATAGGAATATATCATAGTGATAGATAGGAGGTGGATAGAGATGGCAATAAAACTCATGGCCGCGTATATCTGACTGCCCCGATCTAGTCAATGCGGGGAATCCCCGCTTTGACTGGGTATGGGTAAAACCCGCAAAAAGTTTGATGGGTCTGGGGCGGGTATGGTTTTAGCATCCGCCGCCCCATACCCATACCCGCCCCACTAAGAGAATTCCTTCACGTATAAAAAAATACGTGGATCAAATTGTAACCTATCAATGATAATAAAAGGTAACTTGAGAAAATAAATAATAGAAATGCAATTGAGTGGCCACGCTAAGGAAAACCTAATTCATTTCCATCAATTCTCCCTTCACTCTTTCACTTTCTCCCTCGTCAATAAGATTATGTTAGTTAATTATTATTTAGTAGATGTATCAAAGTTAGAGCATAATAATTTGGAAAATATTGTACTCTATATTATGTATTAATTTATGTTTTTGGATCATATTCTTTGACCCTATTTAGAAAATGGTTGTGTTTTGTTGACTTCATGATATAGTAGGTTCGTTTAGTGTTCTAATTAAAAATTTTCTTGTAAAGTTTTAGGTATAATAATGTTGGATGTATGAGCGGGTATTACCCATGGGTACCCGAAACCCAGGGGTATGGGGATGGGTTTGCAAAACACTCCCATGGAGCGGCGGATGCAGGATATAATAGAGCACTAGGCCGCATTTGAATGGAATATTAGCTACCGTAAACAAAGATATAAACTATAGTTTTCATTACAAAGTTAATTTTATAAAAAAGCTTTTTTGATTTAGCAAATCCATATCAATAATAGAATCTCCATCCATACCAATATCATACTCTCTCACATAGAAAATAACTAAGCAATCAACGAGAAATTAATCGTTCATTTTGTTGCACAAATCAGTTTTCACATGTTGCATTGCTGAAAATGTTCTCTCCATGGTAGTCGTTGAAATGAGCAAGGTCAACACTAAATGAATCAACCGAAAAATCCATTTGTATTGTTTATCCATCCCAGTTTCCTCCAACTTCTCTAGTAATTTTGCAAGAGAAGAAAACTTCCCCAATCCCAGTTTTCATTCAACTAAGGCAATCTAAATGATGACTCATCAAATTTGTAAATATTTTCTTAATCGAAAGACTGGAAAGAAATCTAGCACTCGACGGACTACCGGAGTAATCCATTTCGGATCCGTTCGTCTCTTCGTTCTTGTTTTGTTTTATGGGGGATTGGGGAATTTTTTTTAGTTTTGCAGGATGGGTGAGCTTTAGTTTAGATGATTTTTTTTTATTCAAATGAAACTACATTTTTAGACTTTTAGGTTCTAGTGTATTTTTTCAAATAAAAATAATTGGGCCTAGAATTTTAAGTCTAAATTAAGATTAGTGATTTGGATATGTTCATATGGATCATTATGCTAGTTACAAAAAATTCTATTATCAAATAAAATTGGACCGAATTTGAAATAGCACTGGGCCGAATACCTAAACCGAGAAATTTCTAAGCACTATACTAATTCTGGATCTAGAGGAGGGCTGGGCCGTGGCCCGGGTTGGCCCAGCTCTAGATCCGCCACTGCTCCCCGCATGAGTATGGGGCGAGTATGGATTTGAGTATTTAAAGATGGAAATGAGGATGGATTAGGCAAACCCGCCCATTGCCATTCCTAAAAGTGGATCGTTTTAGTAGGAAAGTGGTAGACCCAGGATATACAGAGATAAAAATTGGTCCAATTTTTCCCCCTAAAATATGTAATAATTTAAAGCAGGGTTGTCGACGGAAATGAAATCCTGGACCCAGATTCTAGAGGTGGCACTGGAGAATAGGCATAATTATCGCCTGCATGAGAAAGTTCATGATATAGTTTCGATAACCGAGGGAGGTAAAGGCAAAGGCAAAGGCGGAGAATCGATGGGAAGGTTGTCTTATTGGCCACTTTGTTGGCTCTCTTCTGAAGCTGACGCTGCTACAATTGTGTGTGGGTACTCTTTGGGGTAGAGATGAGCAGGTTAGGGTTTCTCGTTTAGGCCCTTCCATGCTTGTTTTTCAATCTCCATCGGACGCCAGCAGGGGCGGAGACACAGTATTAAAAGGGTGTGCCCTTGGATCGGGGCTAAAACATTAAAAAATAGAGGTATTAGTTTATGCTATAGCTAGGATTTGAACGTGGAACCCCCTTACTATTAGCTTTCACATCTTCCACTAAACCACAATTACTTACATGATAAACTAATACGTTTTATTGCATATATATAATTTACTGTTTACAAATAATAAGTAAATTAAATTAAAAAACCTCATAATTACATATGCTTATTCAAGAAGTAAACAAAAATTTAACCCTAACAAGCGAGCTTCTTGATAGTCTTGATGATGAATGTATTTTACAGACTTTTCAAAATATGAGAACCCGTCGTGGGTCACTATAAAATATTGATAGTCATTTTAATTTTTTTTAATTGGCACCCCCTTACCCAAAATCCTGGCTACGCCACTTGACATTTCCAGGGCAACAAAATATTCTTCAGGAAGTAGCACGCAGGGAATCAACCATTGACTCTTAAGGTAGAAACCTACTAATCTGGGTGAAAGTATGGGGCTCCCGGTGGAAGGAATAGAGTCGGTGGCTAGTACAATGGAGCCTCCGCTATGGACTGATAAGACTAGGAGGATGGACAATGGGTGGGTTTTTGGGCAAAATCTACCCAGTCATTTGTGAACACACAATATTTTGTTGATAGTTATCATATTTTAAAATGATCAATTTTATGTTGTAAATTAAGTAAACTTTTAAAAAAGATAATTGTAATTTAATTGAATCAATCACGATTGAAGTTTTGGTATAAAATAATAGTGTTTTATTATAGAATGTGGATTAACGACTTAATATATAATGTGATTTAGCATGTAATGACCCACCCGCTACTCACCCAAATTTAGTGGGTGACAGAAACAATGATCCACACCCACCCACCACGTCCACCCAAACATGCAATGGGTGAGTTATAATCAGGTGGATTCGGGTGAGTCTAGTGGTTGACCCACCCATTGCCCATCCCTAAATTCATACCTGATTTTCTCAACCCCACATTTGTTATGTCTTACAATTTGGTACTAAACTTTCCTATTTTAGTAGATCCTTTACCCACCGTCTTTCAATTCGTATCAAAATTTCACATTTGAGGCATATTTTTCTCATTTTAACCCTAATTTTTCTGAATTTTGCAAGTCAATTTTCTTATGATTAGAAATTTATTTTTTTAACCAAACAATATGTCAAAGCTCTTCTAGTAGTTAAAAATAGGCTTTATATGTTGATATTTTGGTAATTATTGTTGAATGATAATTAGCATAATAATTTATTTCTTAAAAAAAATTAGTGGCCCCCCTTTCCTAAATTCGCTCCGTCCCTTTTAGACTTGCCATAAGTAATAAGAGTTAGGTGCCCAAGACTAAAAATGAGGAGCTTGAAGATACAATTGAGCAGCAAGTGGTAGTTGTGGCACAAGAAAAAGTTGGTGTTGAAGCAAAAGCTCATGAAGCTAGGAAATACAGATTGGATATTTTCCTAACGAAAATACTACTACTCCTCTATCAATTGGGAGCAGGGGATGAGCCAGGATTTCGACACCAGATGGGCCAAAAATAATTAAATATAAATAAAATATAATTACTTTAAAAGTACACAACGTTCTTTGAGATCATTGAAATCACTCAAAATAGTATCTAAACTAAAAAAAATAGCTATCTGTCTTTCAATATAAATAGCTAATTAAACCATTAACAAGAAACTCATCATTTATTTTTTTCGCAATCTATTCTTCACTATCTTCATACCTGAAAATGCACGATCACCTATAGCAGTGGAAACTAGAAGAGTTAGAAGAAGACGAATTAGCCTATCAACAAAATAATATTCATTTAATAATCTTAAATAGGTTAATCTCTGGCATAGATAAAAGAATAGATCATATCGTTTCTATAAAGGAGAATGATTGGAATTTCAATTCGAAAAATCCCCAAGTAAAAATTAAATAGAGTTTGAGTCGTTTGATTAAAATAATAAAAAGAATGAAAAAGAGTGTGTTTTGGGGTGGTTTTTTCGTTGTAAATTCTTGCAATAATGAGGACATTGTTTCCGTTTGGAGAATTAAGATTAAAATAATAAAAATAATGAAAATGAGTGTGTTTTGGGTGGTTTTTTCATTGTAATTTCTGACACTAATGGGGACATGTGAAATAGTTGTGGATCAAACCTATGTGGTTCAGACTGGAAATCTAGCTAAGCTACCAGTAGAATACATGACTATTATATGGTACAATGTACTTCCTGAGCCTTACGTATTCAATTTTATCTAAATACCCTTAAGGTACTAGAGGCCGAGACTATTCCGCAGGGGGGCTAATTTAATTTGATGTTAATTGACCTCAGAGTGAAGATCTCCTTAGGGTCAATTGAGAGCATCAACACTTAGGGGTGTTATTCGGGTAAACCGAAAACCGACACGAAAACCATGGTTATTTGATTTAACCGAAACCGTTTATATGTGTTCGGTGTCGGTTGCCATTTTCAGGCAATATCCATAGCCGGAAATCGATGGTGGCTAACCAAGAAAACTCGGTGCACCGATAAATAACCGCCGAATGAAATAGAAGGATAAAGACACCCTATGCTCTGCCCCATCCAGAAGCTTCTCGACCTCCACCAGATCTGTCCTCGACATCGTCGTCCCAATCTCCCCAATCCCAACCTCGGCGCCCCAACCAGACATGCACCACACAATATTTCACTCTCATTGCCCCGCCGAAGTTGTCGCCTCCGGCGATTAATAGGCGGCGACAGTCGAGACCCATCAAATGAAGGAAAAGAAGGTCGATGCCCGTGAAGATTGAGTGTAGGTCATCGCCGTCGTCCCTGCCTTCTTCAGCCTTGGAGGTGGGCGAGAACTGGAAAGATTCGGAGATGCGAAGGGGTCTTAGTCGCCGCGTCCCCCTCGCCTTCGCCCGTGAGATTCAGATCCGCCTATTTCTTTTGCCTGGCGACTCTTTCTCTTCGTCCTCTGCCGCCGACTCTAGATTCACCGTTGCCATACCCTTTTTCCCCTTCCCAGGTCACCGTCGGTTGTCGCCCTGCCTTCTAGATCAGAGATTGAGGGGCTTTAGATGGTCAGAGAGAGGGGGCGGGGAGAGGGATTTGTGGAAGGCATATCGGAGATTGAGAGGGGGGGGGGGGGAGAGATAGAGGGATTTTCGGAAGACGAGAGAAGAATAATAGGTCATAGGAGAAGAAGTAATTTAACGTAGGTTGTTCCTAAAAAAATCATCAAAACATCAAACACCCTCGTTCGAATATTGTTCGGAGAGGTGTGAACCGTGTTTAGAATCGTTGTTCAAAAAGTTAAGGTGTATTAATTGAGTTCAAACACCAATTTTTCCTCGCCGGAAAACAGTTCTACGACTCTAATTACACAGAATTTTACTAGCTAGGCTATAGAAGAAGTGGTGCAGGGCGCTGTTACTATTCTAATAAATTAATATACAAACAAGCTAACAACCTTCATTCAAAACTAGGATATAGTTGAGCGATCGAGTATTACCAATTTCCACGGGCAAAAGAAGAAGTTTCATAGTCCAATTCCTCCTTAGATCGACTTTGGGAATGTTCGCAACCATAACATCGATGGAGTGCCTTAATAATTAAACGCGGCGGTTGGTAAATCTAACCACCGAGTACCAAGGTCCAACTACAATATTATTGTAAATGACCAGTTCTTTTTATATATTTTTGCCCGATATTATTTAAGCAACATCTTCCTTGTGCTTATTCATGTCCTTTAATTTAGGTGGAGTCGATGATTCCCATTTGTACAAATCTCAGAAAAATTTGACCAATACAAATTATTAGAAATATTAGGTATCAAATTGTACAAATATATAGATACTAATCTCTCTATATGACTATATATAGTGCAGGCTATTGTCTTTAGCCAAACATATATATCTCTAAATTCCAGAGCTGACTGACTCCATCTCTCCCTTCCTCCTCCTCGTTTCATTTTCTGCTCTGCTCTGCTCTGCCCGCCGGACGTTATTTCCAGCCCGCAACCACCTTTAAGGTACGCTACCAATTTCTAGCTCAACATGCGTGGCCGATAATTATTAGTAAGTTTAATCCGTTTCAATCCTTCCTGGGAAATCCAGATATAGGAATGACCCACATACATTTTCGAGGTGAATCATTAACCTACCTATTCCACAACATATTATCATGATAGCTTCTCTCCTCGCTGTCAACCAAGAGATGTTCCGGAACGCTCTTAAAATCTGAGAGAATATTTATTTATTCTTGGGTAACTGTTAGTTTGCAGAAAAAGAATTAAGTTTATTCGTATGTTTTGAACCATACGTTCAAACTAATAAGAAAGAAAATGTTATTTACCACATCAAAATCTTTTTTTTTTTTTTGTTAAAACTAAAATACTACATTAAATCAAACCCCAATGAAATACAAATTTATCCAATATTTTATTATTTACCACATCAAAATTATTATGTTTTGTTCCATTTCTGAAAGTGCTCCTGAAAGTGCTACAACGCAACTAATCTGTATATTAACCAAAAGGATTTTTGGTTGTAATTTAAATACCTTACCGACACATGAAGGAACTCGATGAACAAGAATATTTTCATGCCGTGTAAATTAGGAATACGTACATGTTCTTTAGCAAAAGTCGGCCGCAGATCTGCTCAACATTTTAAGTTGTGCTTAATTAATTATCTTCATTTGCTACCAACATTATTGCTAAGCGAGGATAACAATTCTACGTATAGATAGATTTGAGAATATGAGCTTAGTATAAGGGTAAGTTTGAGTTGATAAATAGTAGAATGGCAAGTTTGAGAAACTTTCATAATAGAAGCTCAATTTATACTATTAACCCTTTTAATTTGGATGAATATATAACACAAGGGACCTTCTACAGTGACTTAGGTATAATTTCAAGTTAAGTAACTTGCATGAATGTATACCGTTAAAATAAACTAAAATTAATTTAGATCGTTGAATACCAAAACGGTGGTAACCGGCCATGGAGGTCATTCACTTACTGGCCTTGTACAGTTGTTACGTAAAAAATACCTCAATTACGTAACGATTACGGAACGACAGTTGTTTCTTACGTAATAGTTAAATCAGAAACATTACGTAATACGTTTTCATAATGACTTAATACTTTACGTAAATCGAAATTAATATTCATTACATTCCGTAATGGCTAAACACGGTAAAAAAAAAATTCTAACTTATCCAATAATACACTCCCCTCCCCTGTTAGGAACAAAAACTTTCTTACTGCGGACTTGGAAAACAAAAACACTCCGAAAAAGCAATAGTTGAAACGGCCACTTGATCATCATCACTAAATTTTTGTCAGTATATAAATGTGGGCGGTTGTTGTTGAGTTTGGGTCAGCGATCCTAATAGATTATCCAGAAAACATATATACAAGAATGAATGGAGTCTCCGATTAGTTGTTTATTAGTATACCAACGCAACGCTGGCCACTTCACGCCGGCCGGTTTGTTCCATCTTCGGTGAGCCTCCTTCCTTCTTAATTCATTGGGTGCTTCCTCCACCCCCCCCAATTTTGGCCAACTGGTTACTGTTCCATAGGTTTTTAGTTACACTACCGTTCCAAACACTGAGTTCCGTACCCATTTTCTTTTTGATAAATGGCGATATAAATTTTATTAAGGAAGACAAGAAGGAAAGGAAAAAAAGTTCGGTACCCATTTTCGATTGGAATGGGTTACTTGAGGGTTTGTGGCAAGTCCTGAAGTCCATTGTTAATACGCATTTCCCTATCAAGATACAATTTTGAGAACCCAGCTGGTCTCTCTGTCCTTCTCGAACTGGAAAAGGGAATTTTTACGGGGTTGTTTAAATGCTGTGCTATTCGCTGTCCTCTTTTTTACTAATCCTCGCCCTCGCCCTCGACCTATAAATTGTACACTGAAGCTCAAATTCATAGAGAACAACTACACAACCTCTTCAAGAATAGCCCCATCCGATTATCCCGAGCATCAGCCTGATTGATATTATCAGACAATAACCACTTTGGCATCACCTTCAAATCGCATCTCCAAAAAAATCAATCGCCTCCCGGAGGACTAGTAACTCCGCCACCATTGGATCATCAACCAACGGAAACCGAACCCCCTTAACCCATAGTACCTCCCTAGCGTGATTGAGGATAACAATCCTCCTGTCGAATGAGATCCACTCCGAACTGCCCCATCCCACATACAAATAGGCACATCTGGCCCAGCCAGACCCACAAGGGGTCTAATTAGTAAGAAATGATATGAAAGACTTTTTCGTTAAAGTGAATAAATACATGGATATAAACCTTGTTAAAATATAGGTAAGCTAAATTAGAATGCAACTCGATTGTGTACTATTTCGAATGCATTTTAATTGTCTTTTATACGAGTATTGTGTTTGTGTTACAGGAAAATAATATTTTTGTTACGTGAATATTGTATTTATGTTATGATAATATGATAGTTTCGCTATGTTATTATTATGATCCACAATACCATTCACAATATTTGTCCATAATGTGACATGGATATAAAACTTGTTAGAATAGATGTAGGATAAAAGGAATCATTTTAATTCATTTTTCATACGCATATTGTATTTGTGTTATAGGAATATATTATTTATGTTATGTGAATATTGGATTTATGTTATTGAGAATATGATTTTTTTTTCATTCCCTCTTGCTATAAAAAACTTGGATCACATTAAAGTAAAAAAAATTCAATTTTATAAGGACTTTAACTCGGACCATGTAAAATGACTAAATTCACATGGTCAAACATAGGTGGAACAATGTATTTTAACACGGTCGAACCTTGTATGTATAATCCTATTTGAAATGGTTTTGTCTAGGACGAATGATCCTATTTTACAAGATCTATCCTGGAACAAACCATGTCATTTTATATGGTCCAAAAAAGAGAAGCAAAGTGGCCAAGTGGGGCAGGGAAAAAGAAAGGAGAAGAGGAAGATTTGTTTCATTAAGGATAAATAGGTCTTTTTATATCAAATTAGTAAGACAATTAGTAAAAATCAGGGTTCAAGAAGGCGCGCCTAGGCTCAATTAGGCGTTAGGCGGTGGAGGATCGCCTTGACTTGGTCATAGGCGTTGTAAAAGGCGCTGATAGCGCTTAGTAGGTAGGAATAGCGCTTAGTTTGCGCCTAGTGGAGAAAAAGGCGTGCCTGGGCGTTCCTAGGCGAGCTTAGGCGGTTAAACCCAATACTCTTTGTTTTGTCCTAGAAAATAAGAAAATTGCCTCTTGCCCTAGAAAATCATAAACATGGGAAGGGGATGACCATGCTATGTATGTATTCGTAGATGAGGATGAGGAATCATATTGTGCACCCTCGAGTACTGTTACAGATGCAATGGCTGGTGAACAGAGTGAGCTTCGTAGGAGTGCATGAGTGAGAGAGCTCCATGATGAAGAATTAGAGTCTGAAGAGGAGGAGGATGGTGAGGATATTGCTTTTGAGGATGATGAAGATGAAGTGGTGGTTGGACGGACATACTTGGATGATGAAGAATGAACATTTACCTATGAACTTATTGACTATTGTTTAGTATTTCGACATTTTATGAACTTGTGATTCTAGGAAGTGGTCACTATTTGCTTGTTATTTGTTATGTTAAGTGTTTATTGTTAAGAACTAGGCATTGCTAATTTTATATGCACTTCGATTATATGAATTATTCCAGAAAAGAAGAAATATTTGAAAACTTTTTCCATTTATACTCTGAACACCTAGGCGCGCCTAGGCTACGCCTAATCAGGCAAGGCGCAAGTCAGGAGCCGAGCGCCTGCCTTACGCCTAGCACCTTTTAGAACCTTGGTAAAAATTAGTGCGGTGATAACAATCCTGTTGTTTGAAGGTAGAAGTAGAACCACCACTACCACAACCCGCAGTGGCAAGGAGAGAGTTTCTCCGTCAGCAAGAGTAAAGAACATGTCCACTTCTTCTTCAGAAAGTGTTATGGTTCCGACAATGGCTAATGAGGATCGCCACGTTGATGGAGGAGTGAAGGAAGAGATCAAATTGTTAAATGCAACAGAGGATTGGTTTGGGGGAGTGACTGTGGTAATGAGCGAGCATATGGAAATTGCGGATTTCGTGCCTCGACTGAGACATTCCATCTCCAAATGGAAGGAACAGGTAAAAATTAAAAATGGTTTAAGGCTGCGACTTGATTTTTTTTAGGGTTTCAGAGTCTTCAACCTCTGCAGATTTTGATTGTAAGTTTTGGAGTTTTTGTTCAGGGGAAGAGGGGACTTTGGATGAAGTTGCCGATAAACCAGTCTCACCTAGTGGATTCAGTAGTCAAGGTACTCGAAATCCCGCCTTGGTTTAAATTCCATTTCTAGGGTGGACTTTTTGTTCTTAGGTTTCTAATGAATTGAATGAACTGGTGTCTGGGATTCCGTTGGTTACAGGAAGGGTTTAGGTTTCACCATGCTGAATCAGATTATGTGATGCTCGTGCGTTGGCTGCCTGAAGATGAACCTGATACTCTCCCTATCAATGCATCTCATCGAGTTGGTATTGGGGCATTTGTGCTCAATGGAAACAAAGAGGTAAAAATATTGTTCCCCTTCTTACCATTTAGCACTATGGACGGAGGGGTCGAAACCCATGTTCCGAAATGGCTTGTGAAGCAAGTTTTAATCTCTTGTACCTGATCAGTTTGCCAATGGTCTGCTGCGATGTTTGGCTTGCCAGGTATTGGTAGTCATGGAGAAGAATGGAGGTTTCAAAGGCACAGAGTATTGGAAGATGCCAACTGGTGTAGTTGATGAGGTAAGAGGGTCAGGGAAAATGGGGTTTTTTTTATTGTATTTCAAATCTCTTTTTGGCCTTCTGCAAAGTTCCATGAGTTGCTCAATTGATGACTGGAATTTGTGTGTGCTAAATTTTTCAGGGTGAAGACATCTATGCAGCTGCAGTAAGAGAAGTGAAAGAAGAAACGGGAGTAAGTAGATTGGAAAAAAGTGTTCTAAGCTTCTTTTTTCCAATCACATGAAACTTACTCTTGTGCTGATCTATCTTCTTTGGGGTTTTCTCGATCGTTTGTCAATCAGATTGACGCTGAATTTGTCGAAATATTAGCATTCAGGCAAAGCCACAAGTCGTTCTTCAGCAAATCAGACCTGTTTTTTGTCTGTATGATGCGCCCACTTTCTTCAAACATCACTGCTCAGGAATCAGAGATTGCAGCATCTAAGGTAAGTTTGTTCTTGCAATGTACTTCTGTTTACTTACTGATTTGCTACAGTTTGTGATATCTGAAGAAGTGATTAAGAACTGCAGTACTCTACCTTCTTCTCTGCAGTGGATGCCAATCAAGGAGTATGTGGAACAGCCCTACAATAAGAAACATGGACAGTTCCAAAAAGTTGCTGAGATCTGTAGAGATCGAGCAGCAGGAGCATATGTTGGTTTCTCTGCTGTGCCAGTCTCATCAGCTTCTGGGAAGGAAGTTTACCTCTACTGTAATAATAACAAGGGCAGCAAATTGTAGAGCACTAACCTCTAGTCTTGACAATCTATCAATTGTGGCCAACTTTAGGATCGGCATTCACCTATTAATGTTATCTAGTAATGCTGCCTCCTCCTTTATATTACTGCCCAGTAAATATATTGTCTAGTTGAAGTGAAGCGCTTTGTAGCTTGATTACTACAAAGCTAATAGCCTAATACACAGTGGAAAAAAACTGAAATCATTTGGTTTGGTATAATCGTCCTTTTTCTGTTGTTCTTTTCTCAATTCCATCTATTGAATTAGCATTTCGAAAATTATAAACCGTGGGTCAATCAGTTGTGAATGATTGTTGAAAGCGTATTTTGTTTGTATGAATAATCAAATCACTTCCAGTCACTCAAATTGTTAGGATCAATTGCTTCTGATATGTACTACCTTCGGCAGCTAAACAATCCCACCACTTAGATAAGAAGATTTAGAAAGTGCATATTTTTCCAAATAAGATCTCTCTTGCTTGTTGAGAGTTTTTCGCATAAAAAACCTAGAGGTAAATGTCACATTTGGTCACTGGGATACTAAATCGTGTTATGTTTAATCACTAGAAAAAATTAATATCAATTTTGGTCACTCGAATTACTAAAACAGGTCACATTTAGTCACTCTCCCATTAGCCTCCGTCCAACTCCGATCACTCGAATTACTTTTTTTTTTTATGAATGTCACTCGAATTACTGAAAAATGTCACGTTTAGTCACTCTCCCGTTAGTAATTTCATTAGATTCCTGGAGTTGTGTCTGTTAGGGCTGGCTATTTGGACCGGGACCGGATGAAAAACCGGAAACCGGAGCGTATAACCCGGACCGACACCGGACCGGGACCGGATAGTAAACAATCCAATCCAATCTTTGGGCTTAGATTTGAGGTAAAAAACCGGATAAAGACCGGATAAGAGAGCTCAACACCCAAAACTTAAGGGTAATTTGCATAAACGGTCACAAACCTTTGCACTTAGTACAAAACTTAACCAACTCCTCACCCTTTTAGGCCTTAGGCCACTCAAATTCCCACAATCTCAATATAAAATCCAAACCGAATTGGGACCGGACCGGGTCAAGACCGGACCGGATCATGACCGACTGTATCCAATCCAATCTTCGGTCCTTATATTTTCAAAAAAACCGGACTGGACCGGATCAATTTGGGCCAATTTAATCGGACCAGACCGTATAGCCACCCCTAGTGTCTGTAGGTTCTTTGACGGTGAGAGTTTTGAGAGTATTCAAAGGGTCTCGAGTTCTTGGAAACCTCAGCGATTCGGGTAAGGGAGCAATCTCCATTGATTTGAGCGAGAGCTTCCTTAGCGTACTATTCTGCTCCTAGGGTATTCGATTGTTGAAGAGTTACGTATCGAACAAGGAAACATGGACGTAGAGGATATAACTAAACACGCTGATTACCAAGAGCAAGAGGGATATAAAAACACACGAGATGTGGTATTGACAATGGTAATTAGTGCTGAAAATGAGAACCGAGAAAAGCCTTCGGAACTGGAGCAGCGAGAACTGAAGGTTCTGCCACCCAGATTCAAAATTTCATAATAGCATGTCAAATAACCGTTGGTGATAGAAGAGATGGACTATGATTCACTGTTAGTAAGGGTTTATGATTGTTAGACCTTGTAAGTCGCTCGATAACATAAAAGAAACCCAATTTCAAGTCGATAAAAATTGTCTTAACCAAGGCATGGAACCTGCGTCAAGGTTTTCAAATTACTGATCTAGGAGATCAGTCGTTCGCTTCAAATTCATGGAAAAAAGAGAGAGAAAGAGAGAGACAAGGTGGTAACTGGCGTGTTGATTGGAAAGAATTCTTTCGACTCAAGTCAAGAGATTGCTTGAACCAATCAAGAGATTTGCAGCCGCAATCAAGGAGGAGCTGCTGTCTGGCAAAATCATTCTACTTGCCTTGTCTGGATAAATTCGAAAAGCTCCAGTCCAACGGTCATCTTCGTGAAGCCTATTTAAAGGGGAAGCAGAGTCTGTTTATGTAACAATTCAATTCGGCATTCTTTGTGGTAAAGGGCAAAGGGTTGGGAATTGAAAGTGGGTTTGATCTCAACTTAGGAATAGGTTCAGTGGATCAAAGGTGTAACGAATTCCTGCGCGAATTCGGGTCTAGGTTCTTTCACTTTGATTTTCACATTTGTGTTTGTAACTTTCAGTTTCTTTCGTTCGTCGGTCTAGAGTCAAGAAAATCAAAGTGTCTCTCGGGATAGTGTCTACTATTCCGGGACGAGGAGTAGCCCTGTGGTGAACCTCGTTAAAAATCCCTGTGCATTTTCTTTCTGCCGTTCTTCCTCGCTTTTCCCTTTCTGCTTCCTCTGTTTTAGGTTACTCTGTTTTTGCCAAGAACTCTGCCCTGTGGCTTGGTGAAGAAGACGATCCTTCAAGTCTCTTCTCCGAGTCTGGGTTTGGGCCGCTACTGGAACTGGTCCCAAATCTACTCGCATGATTCTTGGGCCGGGGATAGTTAAGCCCACTCGGTCTCTTTCCTATCCATCAAACAAAGTGAGTCACGGGTTAGACCTTTAAGGTTTTAACCGGTTCGATTAAGAACAGAGACTCTTAAGTCAAAATCCCTAATTCCTTGTTCATATCGATCAATCGAGTTCCCTGCTCATCCTTCTCTCCACCTTGCTCTCTGATTACAAGTGGTATCAGAGTGAGCCTGGTTCTTGAGAGAGTTAACTACTGCCAAGACAGATCCTGAATCCATGGGGTCCACAAGCTTCGGGCATGCCTCCTACAATCATCCACCTGTGTTCACTGGCTCGAACTACACTGCATGGAAGAAACGGATGAAGACTTTCCTGTGGGGAGTGGATGAAGATCTCTGGATCGTGGTGAGGGATGGCACGATAGAAATGGAGGATGCAGAGCAAAATATATGGTCAGCGGCGCAGAAAAAGAGCGCTCAACTCAACCAGCGGGTGATGCACATTCTGCAATCAGCGATGGCGCCCGACGAAGCGGATAAAGTGGAGTACTGCGAATCCGCTCGGGAAATCTGGACTTCACTCGAAAGCACGTACGAGGGAACGTCAAACATCAAGGAAACCAGAATCGATCTTCTGGTCCACGAGTACGAGTGCTTCGAAATGGCTCCAGGTGAGGAAATTCATGAAATGTACTCTCGTTTCACTGTTTTAATTAACAAACTGAAAGGTCTAGGGAAAACTTACCTTCTTAAAGACTTAAACAGAAAGATTCTAAGATCTCTTCCTAAGCAATGGCTGCCAAAGAGAACAGCAATAGAAAAGGCTAGAAACCTTAATACCTTACCCATAGATGAACTGATCGGGTCACTTCTTAGTCATGAGCATGTTCTAAAGCAAGTAAATAAGGATGAAGAGAAAAGAAAGAAAAACTTGGCTTTTAAGTCTCAGGCAGTTGAATATGATTCTGATACTGATTTAGGTGATGAGTTTGATAGAGAATTTGCACTGATAAGCAATAAATTTCATAGGATGCTCAAATACAAACAAGAACAAAAACAGAAATCTTTTGACAGAAACTCCTCTTTTCGTACTAATCCTTTTGACAAAGTCAAAAGTTCTTTTCAAGATAGGCTGCGTACTCCGCAGACCAAACATGTTGAAACAGGAAACTACGAAACTCAGGATTGCTACAAATGTGGAAAGCCAGGCCACATTCGCGCGAATTGTCCCATGACATTAAAAGCAAAAGAAAGAGCCATGAAGGCTACCTGGAGTGACTATGAGTCCGATAATGAAGAGGATGAAGGAGAAGAAAAGGCTCTCATGGCATTTTCACAGCCATCAGACCAGGTATCTAGACTCACTCCTGAAGATACTCAGTGGTATCTTGACAGTGGGTGTTCCCATCATATGTTAGGTAAGAGCTATCTGTTTAATTCCCTAGCTATGAAACGTGGAGGTAAAGTCACCTTTGGAGATGACAGTCAAGGAACTATCATAGGCTCAGGAAACATAGGAAAAACACCTGGCCCTGTGATAAAAAATGTTTTACTCGTAGAGGGATTAAAACATAATCTATTATTTATAAGCCAGTTATGCAGTAATGGAAACCGAGTGACTTTTGAGAACAATAAATGCTCTGTTGAACAAATTAATGAAAATAAAACCTTGTTTATTGGAAAAAGGGTCAATAATATGTACCTGGTAGATGTCTCTGATCTAAGTAAGTATAATGCCAAGTGTCTCCAGGCTACATCTGTTTCCACAGAAGTTCTTTGGCACAAACGTCTAGGACATGTTAGCATGTCTAAATTGGCTATTCTGTCCAAACTTAATCTAGCCAGGGGGATTCCTAACCTTAAAGAAAAGGCTGAGTTCTTCTGTAATGCATGTGCTGCAGGGAAACACAAGAAAAAAAGTTTTAAATCCAAGCCTGATAGCACTACAGCTAAAACCTTTGAGTTAATTCACATGGATTTGTTCGGTCCATGTAATGTCACCAGTCTAGGTGGTAAAAACTATGTTTTTGTCTTGGTTGATGACTATTCCAGGTTTACCTGGGTTTACTTTCTAGCAACCAAGGATGAAACATTTGAAAAATTTCAATCATTCGTTGCTTTGCATCATCCAACCATAAAAACTATTCGCAGTGACAATGGGGGAGAATTTATATCTGATGAATTTGCTGAGCTCTGTGATAAATCAGGAATAGAACATACCTTCTCTGCTCCTAGAACTCCTCAACAAAATGGAGTTGTAAAACGTAAGAATAGAACCCTGATTGAATGTGCTAGAACCATGTTGCTAGATTATAACCTGCCTAAGTTTTTCTGGGCCGAGTCAGTCAATACTGCTTGCTATATAATTAACAGAGTGTTAGTACGTAAACAGTTAAACAAGACACCCTATGAAATTTTAAAAGGAAGAGCCCCTAGAATCTCTTACTTCCATCCTTTTGGTTGCCCTTGTTACACTCTAAATACTCGAGATACTCTAGGAAAGTTTGATGCTAAGTCTGACCCTGCAACCTTTCTTGGTTACTCCACTAAAGGTCAAGCCTATAGGGTTTACAACAAGAGAACTAGGAAAGTAGAAGAATCAGTTCATGTCATATTCAATGAAACCGATCTGGTTACTCCTGACACCTCTATGATGGTAGATTTAAGTGAACTCACCACGAGTCAAGTTTCTTCTTGTGAGCAGAACACAGGTATACAAAATCCATCCACTCAAGAATGCATAACACAAGAAGATGAAGCTCTGGATAAGTCTGATGAAGTACCTAAAGCTCCGCCACATATACAAAAAAGACATCCAGAGAGCCAAGTCATTGGCAAATTGAGTGATGGACTGCAAACTCGAGGTAAGTACACTCCTGGACAGTATGCTTTTGTATCCCAATTAGAACCTAAAAATATTAAGGAAGCTTTAAATGATGAAGAATGGGGTATTGCTATGATAGAAGAACTCACTCAGTTTGAACATTTGCGTGTTTGGGACTTAGTTCCTCGTCCTCCTAATGTTATTGTCATAGGAACTAAGTGGGTTTTTAGAAACAAGTCTGATGAATTAGGTTTTATAATTAGAAATAAAGCAAGGCTTGTTGCACAAGGGTATCTTCAAGAAGAAGGCATCGATTATGATGAAACCTTCGCACCAGTAGCTAGATTAGAATCTATTTGGTTGCTGTGTGCATTTGCTAGTCATATGGGGTTTCCTTTATATCAAATGGATGTGAAGAGTGCCTTCTTGAATGGTATCATTCAAGAAGAAGTATACGTGTCTCAACCTCCAGGGTTTGTGAATTCTGAACACCCTGACTACGTGTATAAACTAAATAAAGCTCTGTATGGCCTCAAACAAGCTCCTAGGGCTTGGTTTGAACGTCTTACAACCTTTTTACTTGAAAATTCATTCACTCAAGGAGGAACAGATAAAACTCTTTTTATAAAACATGTGAATAATAAAATTCTTCTTGTGCAAATCTATGTAGACGATATAGTCTTTGGATCCACTGATCCCTCTCTTTGCACTGATTTTTGCAATTCTATGCAATCTGTTTTTGAAATGAGCATGATGGGAGAACTTAAATTCTTCCTTGGTCTTCAAGTTAAACAAACTTCCTTGGGTATATTCATTAACCAGTCGAAATATTTACAGAATATGCTCAAGAAGTTTGATCTTAACAATGTTAAACCTAGCCCAACTCCTATGGCAGTAAATCTAAAGTTAGATCGAGATGAATCAGGTGCTCTTGTAGATGAAAAGAAATACAGGGGCATGATTGGATCCCTGTTATATCTCACTGCCAGTCGACCAGATATCCACTATAGTGTGTGTATCTGTGCTAGGTTTCAGTCAGCTCCTAAAGAGAGTCACTTGTCAGCTGTGAAAAGGATCTTTAGATACTTAAAAGGAACTCCTGAACTAGGTCTTTGGTATCCTAAGCACAATAATTTCTATCTGATAGGCTATAGTGATTCAGACTTTGCTGGTAGCTTAACAGATAGGAAAAGCACAACTGGTACCTGCCAATTTGTAGGAACTTCTTTAGTTTCTTGGTCATGTAAGAAGCAGGATGCAGTTGCCCTATCTACTGCTGAGGCAGAATACATTGCGGCTGGAAGTTGCTGTACTCAGCTTATATGGCTTAAAAACCAACTAAAGGACTATAGTATGGTGATAGATTCGATACCTCTTCTATGTGATAATACCAGTGCTATATGTATGGCTAAAAATCCGGTTCAGCATTCAAGAACTAAACATATCGAGGTTAAGTATCACTTTATTAGGGATCTAGTTAACCAGAATACTATAACCATCAGTCACATCCCTACTGAGTATCAATTAGCGGATCTATTTACTAAAGCCTTAAATGCTGATCGATTTATCTTCCTTTGTTATGAGATAGGGCTGCGATCTCCAGAGAATCTGGAAGATCTGTCTTGACTCTTTTTCTGATATGATTTCCATATGTATATAGCTGCATTTCCTTTACTTCCTGTTTTGATTGGCTTACTTTGTTTATTTCTTCCTCTTGAGTGTCTCTGGTTTTCTATTTAAGTCTGTTTTGTTCTCGGTCTTTCTCATTCTTGCTTTAAGTGTCTTAGAATTCCTCTGTGTTAGTAGTCATGGTGCTAGGGTTCTCGAAAACCTTCACAGGTACCCTGTTCCACGACCCTATTCCTGCAAATGCTCATCGTCATTCTATATCTTTTTCAAATCGTCCATTTATTCCCACTCATCATGTTCCTTTTGCTGATCTCATAGAATATGGGCTAGATGTTACTGGGTACGCCCACAATCTGGGGTGGGATTTCCTAATCGATGATACTCCTGAGCACATCTGCCCTGAAGGAGTGCGTCTGTTTTTCTCGAACTTTAGGTCTTTTGGGGTTAATACCCGCACTTTCACAAGCTTGATCTATGGTAACCTTGTCACCATCCCTCTTGAGGATCTTAGCTGTCTGCTCAATATTCCTAGGTTTGGCGAAATCCTAGCAAACGACTCTGAGTTCCCTCTCTTCAACTTTGACATAGTTCATGAGTTCGTGCTTCTTACTGGTCATGAACCCGATGCCTACCTCACATTGCATGCTGCTTTCCTGCTCCCTTCCCTTCGTACATTTCATTATCTTTTGACTCGTAGGTTTCTCCCTCGTACTATCCTGTTAGATCGAGTCACCCCACTAGATCTTTGGGTTCTGCAGCATGCTGTTCATGGTGTCCCTCTTGATTATTGCCACCTTCTGTTCGGACACCTTTATCCCTTCCAACAGTTTGAATATCTTAGCCCTCTCCCGTTTGGACCCCTAATCACTCGTCTAATCATTCGTCTTGGTATTTCAATGGACCCATTCCGAATTGTCACTCCAAATGTCTATCTTACTGCTGACGATATCCTAGACGAGATTGCGCTTGCCGTTGAGGGGGAGGATACTGCGGATGATAGCGATGATGAGGATGATGACAACTCCTCTACTGATAAGGACTCTGAAGATGACGGACCGGTGGAGGCCGCTGCTGCTGAGCCTGAAGGTGAGGTCGTCCCTAGCCCTGACATCGAAGTCCACTGGATCAGCAGTGATGAAGATTCTGATAGTGATAACTCGTCGGATTCCTCCTTTGGTACTCCATCTCTGGCAGAAGTCCTGGCTGATCTAAGGGAAGCTTATAGCTCTGAGTAACTTGATTGGTTTGTTTTGGTCTGGATGATGTGTTAAACTTGGTTTGCCTGTTCTTGCTTGACTGGGATGGTTTGCTGGATGCGTTTTTACCAGCGTTGCTTAGCGTCTTGTTTGGACAGGTTTGCTGGGTCTGTTTTACCAGCTGTTTTAAACTGATGATTATCTCGGACTAGTTGCTTGCGCTGGTTGTTTTTTCTCTTTGCTCTGGAAATGGTATATTTCTTTGCAGGTTTCAATCGGACAATCAGCAATCTCTGACTTAGGGGGAGATTGTTGATTGGAAAGAATTCTTTCGACTCAAGTCAAGAGATTGCTTGAACCAATCAAGAGATTTGCAGCCGCAATCAAGGGGGAGCTGCTGTCTGGCAAAATCATTCTACTTGCCTTGTCTGGATAAATTCGAAAAGCTCCAGTCCAACGGTCATCTTCGTGAAGCCTATTTAAAGGGGAAGCAGAGTCTGTTTATGTAACAATTCAATTCGGCATTCTTTGTGGTAAAGGGCAAAGGGTTGGGAATTGAAAGTGGGTTTGATCTCAACTGAGGAATAGGTTCAGTGGATCAAAGGTGTAACGAATTCCTGCGCGAATTCGGGTCTAGGTTCTTTCACTTTGATTTTCACATTTGTGTTTGTAACTTTCAGTTTCTTTCGTTCGTCGGTCTAGAGTCAAGAAAATCAAAGTGTCTCTCGGGATAGTGTCTACTATTCCGGGACGAGGAGTAGCCCTGTGGTGAACCTCGTTAAAAATCCCTGTGCATTTTCTTTCTGCCGTTCTTCCTCGCTTTTCCCTTTCTGCTTCCTCTGTTTTAGGTTACTCTGTTTTTGCCAAGAACTCTGCCCTGTGGCTTGGTGAAGAAGACGATCCTTCAAGTCTCTTCTCCGAGTCTGGGTTTGGGCCGCTACTGGAACTGGTCCCAAATCTACTCGCATGATTCTTGGGCCGGGGATAGTTAAGCCCACTCGGTCTCTTTCCTATCCATCAAACAAAGTGAGTCACGGGTTAGACCTTTAAGGTTTAACCGGTTCGATTAAGAACAGAGACTCTTAAGTCAAAATCCCTAATTCCTTGTTCATATCGATCAATCGAGTTCCCTGCTCATCCTTCTCTCCACCTTGCTCTCTGATTACATGGCGGACCCTAGCAACATGAAAAAAACTGTTAATTTTCAAGTTGCCAGATCTATCCGACAAACTGTAGATTGACGATTTCAATACAATGTGTTGAGATGAATAGTTTTGAAAAAGTTATAAATGAAATTCCTAATTAATTATCCAGCATATTTTTATATATGAAAATAAGAAAGATAATTAATAAAAGGAATATTATGAATATAATTAGAGTTAATTATCTTAATAGGACACAATTTAATTGGGTAAATTGCATGGCTGGTCACTGAGATTACAAAAAACGTTCAAGTTTGGTCACTCGAAATATTTAAATCCATTGGTGGTACTTCACTTTACAAAAACCGTTCACGTTTGGTCACTCTCTGTTAGCTACCGTCCATCTCCGTTATGGAGTCCGTTAAGTGATGACGTGGCGGACGGAATCGTCTAATCAGCACTATTTAACTCAAAAATAGTCTGACCAGCCACGTCATTGAAACCCACCAGCTCATCTAAACCTACCCAACCGTCTAACCAAACTAGACCCGATCCACCAACCCAACTACCCACCAATATGGAATTCAGGACCTCCTAGAACTTGGTTTCTAACATTTGGTATTAAAGTCTAGTTGGCGAGATCGAGTTCGTTACAACTCTCCACCGAGACCAATTCGAAGAAAGCTCAATGGTCTAGACCAAGTCGCAAACTGCAACTGAAAAGGTGGCAGAGAAGGCAGTCCAAGAGAAGGCGATGCAGGGGAGTGGCCCAACACCGCAGAGGTCGAGGTAGAAGGCACGATGGACATGGACGCATTGCAGAAAACGACATGGCGGCAGGTGGGAGCCCAAGTGCGTCTGGCTAAGGGAATGGCTTTGTTGCGTTCTAAAATGTGCAAGCACCAGAGAGCCCTTAACGGGCTATCACAAGCCATTGTCGCCATCCAAGGCCAACTAACTACGCTAACCACCGCGTTGGAGGCCTCGAAGGAGAGGGCAGAGGAATGGGCGCTAGCAAAGGAGTCGGTGATCAGGGATTCGTCAGCCCCGGCGATCTCGCAAAGCGGTGCATGTAGAGGGATGAACCCGGGCATGGCGACAATGAGAGGCACGACAGAAATCGGGGGGGTCTGAAAGAAAAGGATGCGGCAACGACCGCGACGGTGGCTTTGGCTAGCCTAGGTCATGGAGCGGCTGAACATGCGGGCCACGTCTCTTTCGGCTCACGTAGCGGGGGTGGGTTTCTACCTACTCCGACGGCCTATGAAGTGGAGGCTAAGCGCGGGAATGCCAAGATGCCAGAATACAACGACCCGGACTTTCAATCCGACATGGCATTTGGAGGTGTTGGTAGAAAAGGGGAGATGGGACGCATGCAGGAGCCCAATGGAATGGGTTGGTTGGGAACAGAATTAGGGGAGGAAGAGCTGAGCCTGGTGGGCCAACCCATGAACGGGGTTGGGCCAGGGTGGAGCTCAGGAGCACTAGACGGATCAGGGGGAGCGGGTCAGGCTGTAGGCTTCGGACTAAACCGAACTGGTTGGACCAAGAGTGGTCAAATCGGAGCTGGTCGACCCGAAACTAGTCGAACTGGGATCAACCCGAGCCAACTAGAACCAGATCTTACCTGGCCCGGCAACAGGGGTCGTGGCGCGTTGAGGTTCCTCGAGGAAGGTGGATCTTCCTTTCTGGCCTTCACGATGTCGCGAACAGCGGGGCGGCCAGCAGGAGGGATTTGGAGCGACGGGCGGGGACTGGGCGGGTATGAAGACTACCTGAGGATGAGGCAGGACTCTGGGGGCGGGATCGAGATCAGTGGTATCCGCGAGACTATCACGATGGAGGCCCGAGCTTTAGCAGGTATGACGATTATACTCGTGGTTATGATGCCGATGATGGTTTGGTGTTTAGGGCCAAACCTCCCACAATTGAATTTGCGAAATTCAATGGTCAAGAGAATGCAGGATTATGATCGATGGTTCAAGAACCATTCCACGCGTGAAGAGAAGAAAGCGCATCTGGCGTCCTTCTATCTTGAGGGCGATGCTCAACAGTGGTAGGAACGGTTGGAGAGGTCGTATGCAGAGGCACATACTTTGATCACCTGACCTAGGTTTCGGAAGGAGCTCCGATACCAGTTCGGTAAGTCGGAGGGATGGGCATTGGAGCAGCTGGACAAGCTACGTCAGACCGGGACGGTGGCGGAATACAGGGGCGGAGTTCTTCAAACTTGGCAATCAATGCAAGGACGTACCGGAGAAGACATTGGTTGGATTGTGTATGGTCGAGATGACGCTGAAGATCGCCGCTGCGGTCAAGGTCTTCGAGCCGGATTCCTTGAGGACTGCTTTTCGTCTTGCAGATCACAAGGAGGAGGAGCTGGCAAGCTGGAGGAACACGATCGGTCTCTTCTCGAGGTCCGGCGGAAGCGAGGGCGGCAACACTTCTGCTAGTGGAGGTGGAAGCCCGCCCTCCAGATCGGGCTCTGCAATGAAAAATGCGCCAACAGCGGCGCGACCGGGACCCATATGGCTCTGCCAAAGAGGTTTGTGCGACTGTCACCAATAGAGATTGAGCAGAAGAGGCGGGAGGGGAAGTGCTTCAACTGTGACGAGAGGTTTACCGTTGGGCACAAGTGTGTGAAACCCGATCCGATGATGTTGGTGGGACGAGGCTGAAGACGAGACGGAGGAGGCAAGGAATCAAAACCTGGAGCATAAGCTACAACCTTGAGGACAAGGTTGTTTCCAAGGTGTCGGGGATGTTAGAAACACATTTATTGCTTATTTTTGTCATTTGAGATTATTTATCAATTTGAGACGTTTTGAGATTATTTGGAAAATTTTAAGAATAATTGGGGAGTAGTTTGTCATGTCGTCGTATTAGCAGGGTATAAGATAGTTATTAGTAGGACTACATAATCTCTAATTAGTGGGATTTACCCATTAGGTAATTACATAACTAAATTATCGGGTAAATTGCAAGTTTGGTCACTCGAATTGCTACAAAATTTCATGTTTGGTCACTCGAATTCGTTTATTCCATTCGTAGTCACTTAAATTAGTTGAACAGGCCAAGTTCGGTCACTCTCCGTTAACCTCCGTCAGACTCCGTTAGTGCCGTCAGTTAACTGCTGACGTGGCTAACAGAGATGCCTAGTCACCCAATTTTAACCTAAGAAAAAACAAAAATTGACCCGCCACGTCAGAAAAACATGCCACCTCATATAAACACAACCCAACCCAACCCACCCAACCTAAAAAAAACCATTAACCCACCCAGAAATCGAACCCATGACCCATCCACACTTCTTCTTCCTCTACACCCTGCTTCCGCCGCCGCCGGGAGATTTCCCCTCGATCTCCCTGCTGCAGCCCCCGCCGCCGGATCCAATAACCCCCAAACCGTCGCCGCCAAGAGGAACAGCAGCCGCCCGCACAAATCACTGGTGCGACTCCTCGAGGTTCCTACACGGCCTCCGATTTCATCGATTGTTTCGCGCTCTATGTCCCAGATGGTGCAGGTGGTGTCGATGCTGGAGGTGCCAATTCGCTTGGGCTCGGCCTCGTTCCAGTCAAAGGAGGTGAGAGGGCCGCAATACTCGTTGTTCTTGTTGCCGTTGAGGAGGCTCTTGAGCTCCACCCGGTCGTCGGAGATTCGCCAGACGTGGAGGAAGTCGCTGGAGGTGGCCAGGAGGTCCGGCTTCTGGCAGTCCTTGTCAGGGATGAACATGGTCTTCGTCGGAGGGAAAGGGTGCTCGAAGGAGAGGTTTTGGTCGCAGCGGATCTCGCCGTTGGAATCGTATGCTTTTCTGGGTTATATATACAATTGACCAAACTCCTCAATCTCATTAGCCTAACCCCAACAAACAACAGCAGAAACCAGTCACCAAATCCTCCCCCTCCCTTCACCTTATAAATACACAGGTTGTCAGGATGTCAGCTCTCAAGAAGATCATCCGGCGAGCCAAGCGGAAGAGAAGACAGCACCACCAGCACCAGGAACAGGGGATGACGATGGATAATCAAGAGGGGATTAGCACTTGTAAGGGTGATGATGTTCATAAAGTAGTAGAAGGGGAAGAAGAGATTAGTGTTGTTAATCATGGGATTAAGAAGAAGAACAAGGAGGTTAGTTACAAGCTGTCGTCGAGCATAACAATCTCAACGCGGTTCTGGTACTGCTCCATGAGGCTAGCTATGGCGAGCCGGTACTTCTTGTCGCGGCGGACGCTCCAGTTCATTGCGTAGATGTGCCAGGGAGCGTCATAGGTGTAGATCTCGGATTGCTCTGTTGCTCATTCGGCGGCGGGGGCTGCAGCAGGTAGATCGAGGGGAAATCCCCCCGAAGGCGGCGGAAGCAGGGTATAGAGGAAGAAGAAGAAGGGTGGATGGGTCATGGGTTTGATTTCTGGGTGGGTTTATGGTTTTTTTAGGTTGGGTGGTTTGGGTTGTGTTTATATGAGGTGGCATGTTTTTCTGACGTGGCGGGTCAATTTTTGTTTTTTCTTGGATTAAAATTGGGTGACTAGGCATCTCTGTTAGCCACGTCAGCAGTTAACTGACGGTACTAACGGAGTTTGACGGAGGTTAACGGAGAGTGACCGAACTTGGACTGTTCAACTAATTTAAGTGACTACGAATGGAATAAACGAATTCGAGTGACCAAACGTGAAATTTTGTAGCAATTCGAGTGACCAAACTTGCAATTTAGCCCTAAATTATCAAATCTAATCTCCTTCTCTCTCTTTCCCTAACCCTCCCTACGTCTCCCTCTCTTCTCCCAAAGCTGTGGCAGCAGCTATCTCTCACCCTTCCCTTTGTTCTTGAATTCTTCCCCTATTCTAAATCTCTAGCTAAATCAATCCCTAATTGATCTAGATAATTTCCTCAATCCTACACGAATCTGGAATCTCCTAGGACCTTATTTCTAACAATGATCCAACATACGTCCCTAATCAGTAGGATAATGAAATTTAGACAGTGAAATTTCAACAAGGCATGATACATACTTTAGAGTTTATACTAAATCTCGTCTTAGAAAACATTTTGTATAATTAAAAAGTTTCTGTTATCAATCAAAACAAAGACCATCAACATTATCCAAAATCACATGAACCACTTCATTACCACCACCTCTAAAATAAATGTCTCCCAACAAAAATCAATCATTTCCATCCATTATTCTCAAATCTTCTTATTGTCAAAAAAAAAAAAAAAAAAATTCTCAAATCTTCTCCATATATAAAAAAAAATCTCTTTTCATCACTCCCCTCCAAGTTTCTTTCAATCAAATTGATACATTTCACACGCACACAAACAAAAAGAAACTACAAGATTTGACCCAATCAAATGAACATCAACCCTATACACAAACTCAAAGCCACAGTCGCCAAACTCCCGCCGTTCAACATCTTCCCAACTCCGTTCTGGTCCTCATCAGCCGCCGTCGCATCATCCGAATCACCCTCCGGCGCATCTGCAGAATCCGGCGAATCCGCCTCCGCGGCCTTCTTCTTCCCCTTAGCCTTCTTAGCCCCCTTAGGAGCTGGTGCCACGTCATCCGCGTCAAACAGCTCCCCAGGCTGCAAAACCTTGTCCACCTTGTACACGATTAAGGGGTCTTGTTCCTTTAGCGTCCCCGTGATCGTGGCCGTCACGACTTTGGTCTTCAGCTTCACGATCTCGCCGTCATCCTGGACGGTGATGTCGAACTTGCTGGCGCCGTCAGTTGCCAGCGTGTTAACGACGCCGTTATTGTCTTTCAACATCTGCATCGACATGAAGACTGGGATGCCGTGGTAGAGCATGAGGGAGAGCTTCTCGGAGTCTGTCAAGTTTTTGTACTTCGGCATGAAGGACGTTATCACGGTGTCGGATGGGCAGAACACCGTCAGGCCGCCGTCCACGTTGGCCTCAAACGTGGCCTCGGCCCCCGTGGCGGACAGAAGGTCGGCGAATTTGGTGCAGCCTTGCTTGTGGAGGATTGATGTCAGGTTCAACGAGGGGGCTGAAGCTGGCGCCTCTGCTTCGGCTGAATTTACCGCCTGTGATCATGTCACAAATGCATCATTAAACAAAAGAAAAAACTCACAGAATAGTTTGAATAATTAAGTTATTAGCAAGTAGCAACAAAGGATTTAGATCTGATGATTAATTTTAGTATCAAACGGCCTGATGATTAATGTAAGCATTAGATCTAATCGTTTTTTTCCATTTGAAAATTTACGGAACATGCACATTGAATTAAGGTATTACCTAAATCCAGTTAAATGACTATTTCTTACAAATCACTTTGTTGAAATGGATCACACTTCTTCACACCTATATGTATTAATAAATATAATATAATTTGTACATCATGCCCACTAGTGACCTGGGCACCCATAAAGAAAGGGAAAGAAAAGAAAAACAGAGGAGTGCTGTGTTTTCACGTGGGTGGACGTGGACACATTAATGACAACCATACAAAATCTGGATTTTTCCATAATAAATAAAATTACGAAAAACGGAAAAAAAATTGCACAACCAATATAAATATTCCTTTAAATAAATAATCCCACTATCGCACATTTAAACAAAATTTATTCATATAAAATAGAAGTCACCACATTAGTTAGCTCGAAACAAATAAGAATCAAAATGACTTTGAGCCATTTGATTGTGTAGGCACTATGCTACAAAGTTCCCAGAACGTGTGTGCAAAATAATTATGATGCCCAGTTTTTCATACCACCAATTCATTTGACTAATCAATTGATGTTAAACCTAAAGAATAAAATTGGAGTTCAAACTTTGAAGTTAACCATGTCATTAAAAAGGAATTGGCTAACCCATTAATCATATCATTGACGATTATGCAAATAATAATTAATTGCCACAATTCATTCATCCGTTAATCTAGAATTGTGACGGATTCATCCCCAATCTAGCAAAGAGACAGAAATTACTTACCAGAAGACACATACATAACATAAAGGCTAAAGCAGAAGCAGAAGCAGAAGCATACCTGACTGATTTGCAAGACGGAGATGTTGTAGGGCATCTCGACGAGCGACTTGACAAAAACGGCGTCCATCTTGCCGTCGTTCTCCTCGGGGGCAAACGCCACCTTCCCGCCCTTGAGATCCGTGATGTTCAAGTATCCAGAAGTCCCCGGGGCGGCGCCGGTGGCCTGGAACATGGTGGAGGTGAGGGTGGAGCCACCGGTGATCTGGTGGAGCTTCTTGGTGCCGAAGTAGTCGACCAGCACGTGCAAGGAGAGGACGTTGCGGAGGGTGGTGACGGAGAGGTGGCGGTCGAGCAAGGAGGACATGGCGGCGTTGTCGAGGGCGAGGACGGTGATGGTCTGGCGGCGGTTGATCTCGGCGGCGAGGTGGGTGACGGTGAGGTAGTGGTTGAAGGTGGAGAACTGTGGGTGGGTGGAGAGGAGGTGGGTGATGTTGTGGGCCGAGGTGATGGTGGTGGCGGAGAAGAGGGAGAGGAAGAGGAAGAGGACAGCGGTGGTGCTGGAAGGCGTCGGCATTGTGGCGGCGGAGGGAGGTGGGGAGTAAGTGGTGGAGGAGAGGAAAGTGTGGTGGGTTGGGTTTAAAGGAGAGAGTTAGCCAGTGTTTGTATGTGTGTGTGTCTGATTTATTATTATTATTATTATTATTATTATTATGATTGGTGGGAATACGCCAGGTTGGCAATGGGTGGAACACATCAAATGTGGGACCTAGCTAGCTAGGAAGGATGATGATGAGGACTTTAACGGATACTCTAACTCTAGTCTTGAAGCCGTTGAAGACTGTGGGCCCGGCCGGTCTTTTTATGACCCCAATTCATCCGGGAAATTAGAGTAAATTTCGGCTATTATAATTATTACCTCGTAATGGATTTGGATGGATTTAAGGTTGCAAGTCGAGATGAGTATTATAAATACATATTATGATCGATCAAAAATTCTCATTGTATAGATGGGTGGACTAATGAGTAATGAAAATATCTTTTTGGCTTAATCAAAATTTGAAGGGTTGATATTGTGATATGATGAAAAAAATCGTGGATTGAATGCGAAAACCCGATTTTAAAAGTTTAGACTTAGTTTTTGGTATCTTTAATAGATCAATCTAAATATAGACCTAAGTCGTGCAAGTATTTCTAAATTTTGGCGGCACGAAGCTTGAATTGGACTAAGGAGTTGGAAGGTGGGCAAAACAAGAAAGATGAGACTTGGAGGCTCTTTTTGTTTTTGTCTTTTCAGTCTAAAATGACACACAAAGCTGAGTTAGTAATTGATTTGCAACTCATAAATAAGTCATATAACTTTTTGCCACAAACAATGATCCTTCCCGTGAGTATCAAGAACTCGCTTTTGAGCAATCCCCCTGCCCTTCCCTTTTGGTGAAACAGCGTTATGAAAAATATTCATCTCCTTCAACACTCAACATCATTGGGGGAGTATCTGTCGCCCCCAGGTAACAAAATATGTTATCTTCTTTCAATCTTTCTTTATCGTTGAATCCAGGCAATATATGTTTGTGTCTATCAATCTTTATGAGCATTTGTAATTCGTAAAGTGGTGAATTGGATAAACAAGTATATTTTTTTTGGCATATATCAAAATTTCTTTTTAACGATATTAGATTATATGAATCGAACGTGGTCCTAAAATCTATATTATTGTGTCCAATACAATTTGTCAATTTCAAGACTTATGGAACCTGGTATAAAGGGTCCAGAGAACAGCTAAGGTATCACATCACTCTTGGTTGTATGAAAAATGGCTTGTTTGGATAGTGGGCTTTGTAGAAAAAGAAACATATATAAGTTTTCTTGTCTTCTTTTAATCACCCCCAACATTAAAAAAAATCTGCATAAGAGTTGATGATTCAATTATAGGAGCTGGCACAGACAGAGCCCCAGGGTAGATCTCCCCATGATACATCCCATATGGGACCCAGAAAAAAATTATTTACACTACACAAACAACAACATTATGCCCTAATGATTAACTCAACAATTAGCAAATGAAAAAAAATAAATGTCCACCAACGACAACATCATGCTTTCATATATATTAGCTAGAAATAAGTGTGACATACGTAAAACATTGTTGATTTTCCATAGAAACATATTGTAACAACACCTTAGACGAATCTCACATCGACAAAGCATGAGAGAGATCGTTGATTTATAATTAAGAAATCGATTTTAACTGACAAACAAGGTTTCTGATATGAAATGAAAGGGTTCTTGTAAGAACTCCGAACTTAAACGTGCTCATTGTGGAGCATTGTAAAGATGTGTAACCTTATAGGAAGTCACATTGATATGCATCTCAAGGCAAAATTTGTGAGGGTCTATCATCAAAGCGGACAATATCTTGTCGATCAAAGGTCCGTAATGTTACACATATGCACACAAGTTCTTAAAAAAAATCATTGTGCCATGATATATAACATATATATTATCAAAGAGTATAATTCTAATCGATATTTACAAGAGTCATTTCATTATCCTCTAAAGTATTGATATTTCGAAATACAAATTGAATTTCTTCTTCCGCAAGTTAAAAGTATACAAATTTAGTTTGTATTATAAAAATAATTTTTACAAAAGAATATATAAATATTGTATCCAAACATTAAAATACAAATAATCTATAAAATTTCACATTTGCCAAATAAAAATATTTATCAAACAATATTTGTGTCGGTTTCTTAGCAAAAGAACATTTATCATACAAAAATATTCGTCTGAGGTGGAGTTGTTGAGGGTAACCACGACGCTGTCGGCAACATTTGAGAATAGAATAGAGAGAGCAAGAAATTTTTTGGGGCAGTATTGACTGCGAATGAGGACGAGCCACGTGGACAACGATGTCTTCACTGGTGCATTTGGGCTTTGGGTATACTATAGATAGTTTCATGTCCACCGACGGTTCATGGGATCTTTTATTGTCCGGACAATTACAAGAACAGTCACTAAACAATTTGGGCACTCACTGAATTTGCTACTCAGGTTTTGGGTGATTAACACAACACTCCCTTTATCCACTACTTTCATAAACCTCCACGTTCAAATTTTACAGATGAGGTTATCAACTATCAACTCACTCAGAATAACTACACTTTTTTTTTTTATGTCAGAATAACTACACATATGTTACATGATTTTTGTATTGATCCCGAGAATGTAAAGAAGACTATGTAGGCTAATGCACTAGTACTATATCGAGTAATGAGTTTAATTTTGATTGATATATGTGTCTTATGTGTAAACTATTTCATGTATTTTATGCCTTTTTTTTCTTTTTTCACAGGAATTTGACAAAACAAATTTTGACGAACTGGATTCAAACTCTTATAAAACCGAATATAACTATATAAGTACTTGTTATGTTCGTTATCCCAAACTTGAATGGCAAATTTGTTGATTAGTAAAATTAAGGGACAAAGGTATTGGTGACACCAAAATTCAGTGTCTGCTGTGTGATTGGCCTTCCTTTTGCTCCGTTGCTTTGATTGAAGTAGAGATTACTGATTAGAGAGCTGGGTTGGGGACAGCCTGTGCTTTTGTCTTCATTTATTTTTGTTTTGATTCTGACATTCCAAATTTCTCCATATAATTCTTTGGGGTTTTCTTTTTGTATTTGTGTTTTGTATGATCAAATTTGTTTATATGTCACATTCATAACACAACTTTATCGATCTGTTGTAATAAAAATACAGACGAATATGACACCCATTCGCTACATTTTCCCCCAATTCCTTACCTTTAATTGTATGATTTGATGGGGTTGTATAAATTCACGAGATAACGGGATTCTTCTACCAGTCCCAATTGCATTCGTATAACCATTGTTACAACTTACAAGATTATCTTAATTATTTATTGATCAATACTCAATTTTTGTTCGAATTTTGGCTTAAGTGTCAATTTTTAAATAATATAGTTACGGCCAACTTTTTAAAGAAATTGACAAATTTGGCTTATGTTTTAAATTGACCGTTAATATTAACGATAAACTATTTTTCCTACAGTGACTTAGCATCTTAAACTGAGATGACATCCTCGTCATTCACTAATTAATAAAAAAACCAATTTAAGGAAAAAGGAAAAGGGGAATCGAGCAACCCTTCCCCTCCTCCAATCCCTCTCTCAAACATTAGTAGCTCCAGACCTGTTCATTGGGCGTGTAACCTACGCACAATCGTATTGTTTGATAATAATTGAATTATAATCCCAATTGACAATAGTTCATTGTTTTGATAACTTTTGTAATAAAATCGTGTTTGTACAAAAGTTTAGCCAAAAAAAGTGTCTATTAAGTCCTATGAAAGTTTTATCTAAAAATTATTGTATGGAAGTGTTTATGGGAGAAGCTGAAATTAAACTATCCATGCTGATAGAGCCACTTAATGTTTATTATGAAGATGAATTAAAAGAATTGATTTGTAATTTTACAAACAATAATAATAATGTTATATGAGATGAACGTAAAAAAATGTGTTGAAAAATGTTATATTAGATGAACGTAAAAAAAAAAAAGTTATAGGAAATAAATACTGGAAAAAATCCAAAAGTACCACTGTTTAAAAAAAATTCCAAAAATACCACCCAACCCCAAAAAATTCCAAAAATACCACCCTTTTTCAAAAACTGCCACCCCACCCAGCGGTTTGGTCGAAAACCGCTTGTCGGGGGCCCGGTTTTGGACCAAACCGCGGGCCTAGGGGGCGGTTATAAAAAAAAACCGCAACCCCAACCAGCGGTTTGGTCCAAATTTTTTTTTCTTTTTTTCGACCAACCCCTAACTTCGGTCGAAACTTCAAACGAACGTAACTTTGCACTAGGATATCCGATCGTAGCGATTTTTTTTTTCATTTCGCATAACTTTTCAAGATCTACAACTTTTACTAGGATGAAAATTTCAAAACAGGAACTATTTGTGGATATACGGGACCTTGAGAATAACTTTACCTTTACTTTTCAGAAACATCCATGTACATTTTGAAATTATGATTGTATTAAAAGTTGTAGATCTTGAAAAGTTATGCGCAATAAAAAAAAATTCATGACATTCGGATTTTGGAGCACAAAGTTATGGCCGCCCAAAGTTTGACGAAAGTTTCGACCGTGGGTGGTGATGGATCGGATCCTCCATCTGCGCTCCTGGTCTCCAAAAATCACTAAGCTTACCTTCGAGGAGCTGGCCATAGCACCATTTCGCGTTCAACTTAGGAACGTCAAAGACGACTGCTGCACGAAACAATTCGGGCATAAACTTGCACAGGGCACTGTTGGGAAGGTCCTGGAATCTGGTGTGTTTGCCTCCAACGACACCAATGAGTGCTTTGTGAAAATTCGAGCTCTCGTTGACTTCATCAAACCCCTTAGATCACAAATCATGGCCGCTAGTGAGGAATTGGGGCGCTTCTGGGTGAACCTAAAATATGAGTTCTTACCGAGCTTTTGCTACTACTGCGGGCGAGTGGGGCATACGAAGCCCGACTGCGCTTTTGATCCGCCTCAAAGACAAGAGCGATTCGGCCCACACATGTCAACAAAGAAGCTCGGGCGTAAACTCTATGATAATGAGGAAGAGGGTCCAAGTTTCAGGCAGGAACGGAACACGGTGTGGGTCAATCGCACTGTTCGTGGGCAGAAGGAGGAGGAGCGGAGGGCGACAGGGGGCCTCATCGATGAGGCTCGGCTTACCCAATTGAATCCTGATACTCTTGCTCGCCCGCCAGGAGATTAACCCTCTCCCCCATGAGCCAAAACAAATGGAATGTGAGGGTGAAAGGAAAGTTAACCGGCGGCGGGGCAACCCTCGAGTTTTCAAACTGCGGACATCGCCGCGATTCCAGCTGGGCCGAGGTGACGGCAAAGGGCAGGGAAGGCGGTCCCCGCGAGTCGGCTCCAGCAAATCGGCGAAACCCGAGGCGGTGGCAGAACGGCGACCAAAGAATATGCAGCTCCGGGGAGAGTGTCCGGTTGAGGCAGCTGCGATATTGGCTCAAACTAGGTTGCGGCGTCTCATTTTGGCGGACGAATCCGAGGATGAGTGGGAGGCTGGCTCAAAATCGGTGGCTGGAGGGTCTAGGCCCAACTCGCTTCCCACTCAAGATCTGAAGTCAGCCGGGCCTTAGGCCCGGCAAAGGATTGTGGCAGATGAGACCAGTAGTGGGCTTGTGACAGTGGAAAGAGGCAAAGCGGCTGAAGTAATTAAGGCGGAAGCTGTAGCTCCCCGTCGTACAAGTCGTCGCCTGCGAAAGATGGGAGCCCATTCTGTTCGTACCATGGAGGGAGGGGAGCAAATGGGCCTGCAGGAGGCTGAACTAGTGGACGCTGACCTCGGCCCACAGGAAGTGATCCTGGGCTCGGATGATGATTCCTCCCCTGCCGCCGAAGATGCTTTTGTAATTAGGAGGAGGTCGCCTCTCCCCAATCCCCAGCGGGCCCAGCCGATTAAATCAGGCCGGGTTGGGAAGATTGTTGCGGCTTTTGAGGGTGAAATGGTTGATGAGATTGCTGAGGGTGATGGTCCGGATCATAGGGCAAGTGTTTCGCTCCCTACTGTGTCTAAAGGAGATAATCTGAAGCTGTGCGGGGAGGCCTTGGCCACGCTGGACGAGTATGGGTCAAATTTAATTGACCCTAATTCTGGGAATCGGAAACGGCCGCTGGAAATGCTGGATGGGGATGGAGGTAATCCTCCTACTCCGAAAAAACAATTTGTGGAGATTAATGACAATCAGGAAAAGGTGGAGGTAGCCAGCCTGGAATGGCCCCAGGGTGATAAATGAGGCTTCTGGCCTGGAATGTGAGGGGAATTGGACCATTACTCACATTCCAAACTGCTGTAGGGTTGATTCATTCCAATAAACCGCACCTTGTGTTCTTCTCGGAGACACGATCGAGCCGGAGAGTAGTTACCCGCCGTATGCGGGGGTTAGGTTTTCAGCTTTCCCATTGTTTTTTTGTTGATGCGATTGATGCATCTGGTGGTTTAGTAGCGGCTTGGTCCCCCGGAGTTGATGCTTCGGTGTTTTTTCATTCTAGCTTCTGTATTTGCATTCAAATAAATGAAGTTGATTTTTCGTATGTTGTGGTCCTTGTTTATATTAGTTGCAATGTGACTGTTCGTGAATCCCAACTTGCGCAGCTGCGCGAAATCTGTGAGCATTTCCACCATCCCTTTGTGGTCATTGGGGACTTCAATACTACTCTTCATGAGAGTGAGAAGGATGGTGGGTTGGTGTGGAATGCCGCCCAAGCTCTTAGTCTGCGAAACTTCATTCAGGAGCTGGGTCTCCATGATCCCGAGTACCAGGGTGACATGTTCACTTGGTCAAATAGACGAATGGGTGCTGCCTGCATTCGGGAGAGGTTGGATAGGGCTCTCTGCTCTCAATCCTGGATTGATCGATTCCAGGAAACCATGGTTAAACATTTTACGGATCAGGGGTCGGATCATCGTGCCATTCTCCTCTCTGACAAGGTGTATGCTCGCCATAGCCGCCCCTCTTTCGATTTGACGCCCGCTGGGCCGAAAATCCTGAGGTTAGAGCTATGGTTAACTACGTCTGGAAAGAGGAGATCCAGGGCATCCCTATGTTTCGACTGTGGGAGCGCCTTAAGAAGCTCCGACATTTATTGTATGATTGGAGTAGGGCTGGCACTACAAATTCATTGCGTAACATTAAAACTCTCCAGGCAGAGATTGAGAGGATTAAGATGACCCATCCGATTGATTGGGATACCGTTAGAGGTCTTGAGACCGAACTTAATCGACAATGGGAAGCGGAGGAGGTGTACTGGCAACAGAAATCCCGGGTCCAGTGGCTCAAGAAAGGTGACAAAAATTCGTCCTATTTCCATACGGTGACTCGGGTTCGCAGGAAACGGAACTTCGTTGCCGGCCTTCGGGATGAGAGTGGGAGCTGGGTCACGGAGGAAAATGGGAAATCTGCCATTGCCACTGGTTTTTATCAGGGTCTTTTTTCCTCTGAATCCCAAGTCCCAAATATGGGGGACAGGGTTGCTGCCCTCCCCATTAATCGCAGTGTTACTAATGAGATGAATGCCACTTTGACCGCTGAGGTTTTACCAGAGGAGGTTCGTAAGACTGTCTTTGCCATGGGATCGAAGCAGGCTCCTGGTTCTGATGGCTTCACCAGAAAGTTCTTTAAGGCCTTCTGGGATATTGTGGGTGACTCGGTCATTGAGGCAGTTTGTTCCTTCTTTGCGACGGGTCGATTGTTGCGTAGCTTTAACCATACATGGTTAACGTTGATCCCGAAGGTGGATAATGTTGAGACAATGCAGCAATTACGTCCAATCAGCCTTTGCCAGTTTGTCTATAAAATCATTACAAAGATAATGGCTGAGAGACTGGCTGTCCTCCTCCCTCAAATTATATCCGATGGCCAAAATGCGTTCATCAGGGAAAGGCAGATAATTGATAATATCCTCCTTAGTCATGAACTAATGCACTATCTAAAAATAAAAACGCGAGGTAAGAAAGGCTACATGGCTTTAAAGGTTGACATGGAAAAGGCCTATCATAGAGTTGAATGGGCTTTTCTTCTCGCGGTTTTAGACAAGATGGGATTCAGTTCGGTCTGGCAGGGGTGGATCTATGAATGCATGCGATCCGCATCCTTCTCGGTTCTTATGAATGGTACGCCTTCGGGGTATTTTACTTCTTCGAGAGGGCTTCGCCAGGGGGACCCGCTTTCTCCTCTCCTGTTTGTGTTATGCACGGAAGGGTTTGCGGCTCTCCTGCACAAGGCTATCTCTGAAAAGAAGTTGGATGGGGTGAAGGTGGCTCCGCGGGCCCCTAAGATCTCACATTTATTCTTTGCGGATGATTCCTATTTGTTCCTGCGCGGTACCCTCCAGGAATGCGAGAATCTGATTGAGATCTTAAATTAGTATGAGGATCTTAGTGGTCAAAGGATTAACTTGGCTAAATCGGCAGTTTGCTTTAGTAAGAATATTGCGTTGCCTGACCAGGAGTTTTTAGCCGCTATTTTGGGAGTCGGAGCGGTAGGGGTCCGTGATAAGTACCTAGGTTTGCCTACGCTAATTGCCAGATAAAAAATGGCTACCTTTCGGTACTTGGAGGAGAAACTGCTTGAGCGGTTACAGGGGTGGAAGCAAAGGACTCTGTCATGGGCTGCTAGAGAAACGTTGATTAAATCAATCGCTTTGGCTTTACCATTGCATGTTATGTCCTACTTCAAGTTGCCTTTGTTCCTGTGTCGATTATTGGATAAACATGTGGCCCGCTTCTGGTGGGGGGTTGTGGAGGATCGATCGAAAATTCGCTGGGTGTCATGGCGGAATATGTGTAGGAGCAAGCATGATGGGGGGATGGGGTTTAGACGGTTTGAGCACTTTAATCAAGCCCTTTTGGCTAAAATTGGGTGGCGTATCATAATGGAACCGCAATCCCTATTAGCCCAGGTTTACAAAGGGAAATATTTCCCCAGAGGGACGTTCCTGCAAGCGACGGCTCGGTCACGCCCGTCGTGGGGGTGGCAAAGCGTTCTCTTTGGACGGCAGTTGCTGGAAAAGGGCTTAAGATGGCAGATTGGTAATGGTCGCTCGGCCTCGCTGCTCCACTCGAATTGGATACCCCGGTTCCAGCTGGATCCCCCTAAGTATAATCCACAGGTGTTACCAGAGGGGGGGGGGACCCGCGGATAGAGGAGGTTTTGTGTCCTGGTGAAGGTAAATGGTGTGACTTGAAACTCCACCAGTGGTTTGATCCACCTACCTGCCAGGCCATTAAAGCAATCCCATTGCCTCGTAGGGATGTTGAGGACAGATTGATCTGGCATGATACTATTGATGGGGTTTTCTCTGTCAAGTCTGCTTATCATCTGGCTGTTGCCGTGGATAGAAGGGAGGGTAGATGGAAATCTGTGGTTGGGTGGATGGACAAACCTAGCTGGGTTTGGTTGTGGAATGCGGATATTCCCCCAAAATTGAAGGTCTTTGCTTGGCAGATCCTTAACCGTGCTCTACCAACGACGGAGGCTCTCATTGAGAAGAAGGTAGAGGTCAATCCCAGATGTCCGGTCTGCTGGGAGGGTAATGAGACCCTGGAGCATCTCTTTCTTGCCTGTCCAGTGGCTCGTGCCCTCTGGGACTACTCGGGTCTGGATTACCTTGGAGAGGGATTGCCTCGGCATACCTTTCCGCTATTTCTGAAGAGATTGTTGGCTCTAGTTCACAACCCGGGTTTGTTCATGAAGGTGGTGGCCATTCTTTGGAGGATTTGGCGGTCTCGAAACTGGGTTGTCTTTGAGGGCAAGCAGTTCGGGATCCCAGCCTTGATGCGTCAATTTCACCAGTAGTATGAGGAGTGGGTCGGTCTAACCGCGGGCCCTCCACCATGGCCGGGTTCAGGGGTGCCAGCTACATCCCTTTCTAGTTCTGTGGGGGACAGTAGGGCGATATGTATGTGGGATGGGGCCACGCGTTGTGATTCTCACTCTGCTGGTGGGATGGTTCTTATGACCCCAGCAAGGGAGGTCCTTTTGGTTAGAGGCGTACAGTTTCCATTGATTGATGACCCCATGGTTGTGGAATTGCTTGTACTCAGGGAGGTGCTCGTTTGGTGTCTGGAGTTGGGCTTTTCGGAGGTTAGGATGGAAGGGGATGCTAAAGTGCTCATTGATAAGATCAACAAGGCAGATGCTAGGGATAACAAGGTGGGGGCTGTGCTGGAATAGATTGGATATTATAGGCCCACCCCGGTTTTACTATACGATTTGTAGGTCGGCGTAACAATAGGGTAGCCCATTTGGTGGCTAGAAAGGCCCTGTCTTTGTACCCGACTATGAGTTGTCATTTTGATTTTCGTACCTGGCTTGCTTCCAGGTTGTAACTATCGATTGCTTATATCAATATATGATTAACTTTTGTAAAAAAAAAAGGGACATACCTATTCCCCTGTAGGGCGTTTCAAGGTTCTAGCTTTTGCAGTTCTTCAATTGCGGGGAGTTTGCAGCGTTTGACAGAGTAAAAAGCGAATTAAAAGGGTTCTCGTCGGCAAACTTGGCCAATATGGCGCCGTTATGTTGTGCACGTGCAGTGTTGGCTTTCCGCAACTACAACAAGCAAGGTAGTTGGGGCCCATTAGGTGACCTCCAATGCAGTCAAAATTGGGATTTTGATCGTAAAATCGTAGAATTTTAGGATTATACTTAGGGATTCCGATCCTGATTTTAATATAAAATTGGTGGACCTTAAAATCATTCAAAATCAGGATTAAAATCGTTAAAATTGTAAAATCGTACCAAAATCGGGATTTTGATCCTATGTGAACAAAATAGGCTGTTTGAGCCAATTCAAAAGAAATAGAACTGTTTCGGTGGAAAGGGCAATGACTGGTATCTTCTCAGATATTTTTCATATTAAAATAACATTTGAAAAGGAAAAAAATAACCTAATTAGGGTTCGGTCAACCACTTTCCCTTCCCCTTGTTTAACTCATCGGTAAAATAGTTGTCATAATATTGTAAGTACAAAAGAATTAACATCATTATTAATAAATTAATTGATTAATGAATATATTTGTACCAAACCAATCACATTAAAATTCTTATTGGAATTCACTTATTTTTAGTTTTAAATCATGCTTAGTAGACGATGTCGGAATACTACTTTGAGTTAAACTAAATAGACACAACATGAAAAACAAGAGCCAAATCCCATGAGCTCTATCCCTTCCTCATAAATTATTTTGAGTTACGCATTAAATAACAATTAAAATGATAATTTTGGAACATTAATCTTGAAAATTATTGTTTTAAATGTTATATGTCTTTGTTTTATTAATGATTTACCTTATTAATATTATTATATATTAATTTCTATGTAGTACTTAAAATCCTACGATTCTACGATTCCGATTTTACCTCAGTTTTTTATTTTAGGTAAAATCCCGATTTTGACTGCTTTGGTGACCTCTAAGTCTGGCCCATTCAAAAGTTATTAGTTCCAGTGGAAGGACCTCTATAAAACACAGAGTTTCAATTAAAGTGGGATAAATTGACAACCATGCCCCTCCGTGAAACCCTCTGGTGGCTGCAATTTCAAAACCCTGAAAAGTGAACCCATGTTTTGGCTTTATGTATCTTGAAGATATAAATAACTTAAGATAAAATATAAATATTGAAGCATTACCACCAAACATATTCCTAGATTTTAATAAAAAAAATAACAATAAATACAATATAGTATAGTTGGTTATAATGATCTTTCTTCATTTAATTGATCAAGGCTCGATCTCCAATGACAACATTTTTATATATAAATATGAACTGGGTGCAATGACAAAAATTACCTTTATTTAACGAAAACAATGACCTTCCTAGAATAACTCTTAGGCCACGAAATTTGAAATGCGACAATTCCAACCCATGTGTCCAAGATCAGTCTAAAATCCACCGTCAGCTGTACTTCCTCCGTCGTTCAATTCTCCGGCTATGGAACCAAATTCTCATGTTCTCCATCGGGAAAGTGATTAGGTACCGGATGAGACCTACGCTGATAACACCCTCGTAGGGTGTTTGATGCTCAAACTCGAGCTTAGAAGACAAGCTTTGAGTTTCGTCGAACAACTTCAACGACTTGTCGAAGAAGAAAGAAGACAAGATGGAATTCGATGTGCGATCCTACACCTGGAGGAAGGCTCAACAAATATAGGTTGATGCTCGCCCACGACCAATGTGATTTTGGTCGATAAAAGAGCTCAATCGAGCTTGGTTTTCGCGGCCAAACTCTCAACCAAAAACAAGCGATGAAAACTTTGTTTGAGGGTTTTAATTCTTCAATCAATGTCGTCCAACTATTATAGACCCTTTGTGATGCTTAAATACAATCAACAAGAAACCTAAAACGAGAAAGAAGTCCAAAACAAACAAGGAAACATATTATCAATTCGAATCTGAATGCAATTCGGATTTGAAGTCCTGCCACCCTTCTCCGGCAACGAACACAGCCTCGATCCCAACTTTGAGCTTCTTGATCGACGGCTTCCAGGTAAGTACTTCCTCAGCCAATGGCTTGTCGTTGAACTAGAAGATGCGTGCTTTCATGGGGTGTCATCCTCGAAGCTCGAATCCCGGCCATTCTCCTTGAATCGAGCTCCAAACCTGCCCTCCTGAACATTTACCATGCCTTAGCCAATTTCTGGCAGATTTCCTGTGGGGACCAAGGTATTTGGTGAGCTTGAAAATCGAACTTCCCAGCCTTGCCTTGAGCTCCCAAACACTCCAAGTTGTAAAGGAACTTACTAGATTCAAAATAATCCCTCCAAACCCCATTTTCAACAAGCCAAACGAAAGAACCAGACTTGCAAAGTGAGCTTCCCGAAACAACTTCAATACTTAGGAAAAAATCAAGTTCTTCCAATAAGTTGAGTTGGCTTCTTGACCAAGCAATTCCAACTTGTAAATTGATCCAATTGGGATCATATCAGGCCCTCCCTCTTCAAAAAGCTTTGACCTCAAAGCTGGTGCCTTTCGTTTGAAGGATTCCCAAATTGGATCAAAAGAAGGTGGTTCCAACTCCAATTTCTGCAAAACGAAAATGACACGCCAAAACACAACACCAAACTGCGACCAAGTGTAATCGCAGTCCGGGAATGCAGTAACAGGCAAGTTCTATTATCAACCCAGGGTCTAGATCTACTGCTTACTCCGTGATTATTTATTATCTAACCAACTAATTCGATTGATTGTTGTTTAAAGCAAAAGCAGTAAGAAAGCAGGAAATTATTCGGTTTTCTCAAGCAGGAAAGAGTCACTCGGGAATGAGTCCCCCTAGCTCCTTAGTTAGGTTCAATTGTAATTACCCTGAGTTGATTTAATGTTGATTAGACTGCGGAAGATCCGACAGTAGCTTGGAATCTCTTAAGCTGACCAAGCCCTCTCAGTCTAACTACCCGGCAGACGACTAGTCTTCACCGGGATAGGAAGCTGAAGAAATAAGCACATAACTCCACTACTGGAATTGAATTCCAGTAAAAAGCAGTAAACTAGCTAACTCTCGTATAACCAATCTCCTACTATCGAATGAAGAGGCTCTAACAACCTAATCAGATTCTATCTATCTAAGGTTGCAGCAGAAATCAAGAAAAGCTGATCAGACTTCAATCAATTCAATAAACATGCATCATTCGATTAAAACCAAAAAGTATAATCATCCCAAGTCATTACAATCAAATCCCTAACACCAGGAACTAGGGTTCTTCATACCCAAGTGAGAGAAGGGTTCTACTCCACAGAGAGAGAGAAGAAAACAGTAATCGGAGTAGTCATACTCATAAAGATGAGGAAAATCTGCTCCGGGATGATGATTTCCACTCCTATGACGATCTCCAAGGTCGATTTGATGAAACCCAGCTCCAAGATAGCTTCTAGGATGTGTTCTTCGCACTTTCTCTCTCTAGGGCTCTGTTTTTGCTCTGAAAATCCGATCCTCCACTTTTTGGCTCGAAATTGGCTGAAAAACCAAGATTTCCCGACTCACACGGGCAGGCCACACGGCCGTGTGGCTCACCCAGTTTCCCGTATGAGTCAAAACGCAGCGTATCAATTAGTTGCACATCAGCCATCCCACACGGCCAGGGTCGCACGGCCGTGTGAGATTTCCATCCTGCCCGTGTTTGCTCTCGGCAAAAATCACACGGCCACAATTGTAAGTTGCACGACCGTGTGATGTCCCGGACTGACCGTGCGGCTTCCTTCGCACCTCGCCACACGTCCGATCTACGTCCAATCGACCCCAAACTCGCTCCCAAGCCTCCATTCACGTACTAGGACCTGAAATATCACAAACAAGCACAACGTAGCGTGAAATCGGCCTAAAACACGAGAATAAACACCTCAAACGGTGTAAGAACAGGGGTAAAAATATGTGTAATTAACGGTCTATCAAACTCCCCCACACTTAACCGTTTTCTTGTCCCCAAGCAAACCAAGTCAGACACAAGGTAAGCTTACATATTTCAATCAACCAACATAGGGGACAAGTCATAAAGGCACAGAACACGTGAATCGTACTGGTTTTCAAACATCAACACATGAACAACCTTAATAACAACCTGGACAACCACCACAAAGGACATTCGAGTGCAGCAAATCGAGTAAAGGAAGAGTCTCCCTTCTGTTCACCAACCAACCTAGACTTGACTCAACCACTCACTCAAAACAGTCAACTCATGCATCCAACTCAAGACATCAGAACAGAGACCGAGCAATCTAGGTCCTCACCGGGGTACAAGAGTATAAAGAATATGAAAATGAATCACTCACTCTCGACCAGTGGGGTTAGGACGATTTGATGCGAAAAATGCGCATGCTATTTCTCTCAATCCCTATCATCTCTTCACAATGATGGCAGCCTCTAAATGCTAGAGTTCACATATGGAGTGTCACCACTAACTAATCCGGAGGTCTTAGACACAGGTTCAAATGACTGGCTAGGGTCTTGGACTTGGGGAAAAGGCCTTTTAGGTGGTGGAAGTATTCATAACACAAGGTTCCACATTTCCAAACCCACACAATCACAGTCAAACAAACCGGTATTTCCTTTCTGCTATTCTGCAATACTCAATATCTCAAGAGCACAAGAGCGAAGGAGGTATAAACACCAGCATTTCCAAGCCAGACTGCTCAGAAACACTACTTACTGGGCATTATTCAGATTTTTGGTAGTGGCTCTCTTTTGCTTTCAATTTTTTTCTTTGTTTTTCTTTCATTTTCTTTCCATTTCTTAAGAGAGCCACCACTTCTGCACATATTTCAAACACCTGCCCAACTTTTAAGCACTACCTCCAACACTCACATCAACTTTAGCAGAAACAGCAGAGAATATGTAAAAATCACTCTGTGGAACCTTCTAAAAGATGCAAAAGGGTGATTTTTTCATTAGAGACCAAAAGAAAGGATAACACACGGCTCAAAGGGGCTGACTAGGGGATATGACACATCAGGACAGTCAACTTTGGTCGTGGGCTAATCCTATGCCCCCATCATCTTAGCTAGTGACAACGTGAATGCTACACATCATGGAAGAGGGATCTATCGCACAAGAAAGAAACGAGCAGGCTCAAATCTCACATGGCTACCTATATGCTCTATCTCACATTCTGATTCCCTGAACTAGATGCATAAACGACTGTCAAGAACAAGTGATCAATCCAAGTCACAGTTGGTAAGCAAACAGTTGAAAAACTAAACCCCTACATAATACTACTGCACATCTCAGTCCTCATCATAGGTTGTCCTAGTCACAATCAAGCTGTCATGCATCAATCCGAAAACCATTCAATTCACCAATCACAACACAGTGCCAATATGATCAAACAGGGCCAATATGATCAAACAGCAGTACTTGGAGCCCTCAAATCGTAAGATTCGGATAGCGGACTAGGCTCCAAGCACACAAATATATATTCCAACTGATACAAAGCACCCCCCCACACTTAAGCATGACATTGCCCTCAATGGAGTAGAGGGAGAGATAAGGGGAACGATGATACCGGATTGGAACACTGTTGGGGGACTGGAAGTGGACCAGTCAGCGAGAAACAAACGGGTAGATGGACAGTTCTGCACGAATCGAACACCAAGAACACACTAGCACACTGTGCGTTAGGGATAAGTGTTAGCCCAGACGGCTACAACATAAACAATCCACAAAAGAAAAACAAAAACAAAAACAAATGACACTAAGTTCAAGCTCCTCACACATGGAGCAAACACACACAAGTCTAAAACGAAAAACAAAACACACTGAGATGGGCAACGAGTACAGCCTACTCGTCGCCAAGATTATCCAGGTCGATGTCGTTCATGAACGCGTCATCACCATCAGCACCATCATCACCATCTGCTGGGGGAGGTGGAAGTGGAGAGTCCTCCCAGGGAGTCCTCCAGACGGGCTGCTCGCCCGGTAGCAGCTGGAGTAAGTGCTGCTGAACCTCCTGCATGCGCCTAGAGCGGCGCTTCTCCCGCTCGATGTGTGCGAGAGTCACCCCCTGCAGTGTCTGGATCATGTCCAGGCGCTCATCATAAGCAGCCATCCTCTGGTGGTACACGGCCTGGTGAGCCGCGTACTGCTGCTGGAACTGCATCTGATGGTCGAGGATCTGCTGGTTCTGGATCCGCAGCTGCTCGAACTGATAGGCGAAGTAGTCCTGCCCGGGGAAAGCGGAGCTGCTACTCCCGTAATGGAAGTGAGTCTGTGGTGGATCAGCAGCAGCATCCACATCATCTGGGTGGATATCCTCACCTGCCTCACCCTCTGGAACCTCCGGCTGGACCTCCTCTGGGATCTGGGGTTGTGGAAACCCCTCGATCCACTTCACCCCGCGCTCCTCTCGAAGCAGGAGCATCTTCTTGACTGTAAACCCATGCAGGGAGATCTCGAAGTAGGATGCCAGGCGGGTGATGAGGGGGGTGCAGTGGAGTTTCTTCAGCTCGGAAGCACTCTTGTCGAAGGTCCTCGCCACCACCGATCCCAAGTGGAGAGGATGATCCCTCTGGCGCATAGACTGAATGAAGTACAAGGCTCGCTTGGTGATGGCGCTGGCACTGTCCGAGGCCGGAGTGTAAGACTTGGCCAGCATGTGGTGGAGGATGCGGTTGTCGATCTGCAATGTACTGGCCTTTGTCTTCCCCGCCGAGAAGGGACGCTGGCCTGGCCGGGCGAGGCGGGTGTATAGCGTCTGGAAGTTCACCCCCTCTGGCTCGTGAAGCTCGGTGATGTAGTTCCTGTCATCGACAAGGCCGAGGGCGGTCGCCAGCTCCTGGTAGCTCATGGATCGGGGTGCACCGCCGAGCCTGAACTGGACGGCTGCCCCGTCCTTGTAATCGTCCGTGTCTGCATGCCTGAAGGTCGTGTAGGACTCAAATACGAGCTCGTGGTAGACCTTCTCTCGAACTTGCAGGAGGCGGCGCCAGGGGCGGTTGACGACTGTGGCGGAGAAGTGCTCGTAGCAGTTCAGCTTCTCCAACTCGCGCCTTGACCAGCAGTGATGCTGCCCAAATTTGCAGGCCAGGACGCTCTTAAAGCGATCCTGGTGGGGCCCCCTTTTCAAATCTTGAATAAATGGGTGCTTGAGATTGGGCTTCGACATCGTCCTGCAAAAGAACAACCCAAAGTGGAACCAAGAGAGCCAAGAAAAATGTTAATCACACCCCCACACTTAAGAACAGAAATCATCCTAACCATGGTTTCATCCATGGTTCGGGGGTCAAAAACTCGATAAAGCAAGCCTAATCTGAGTGGGGGTGCACATCCATGAACAAGTAGGCAACTCAAGGTTCACATTCATAACAAATACACCCTCAAAGCACATCATTAAGGGTCCCAACCGACTCCCACAAAATGGTACGAAAACAGGCATTTCATCGAACACCTTGTGTGCACTATTAAGTTAAGCATGAAATTAGCACATTCATAGCACACAAGGCCTCAAATCAACATTGTAAATATGCCCTAACATCAATCATACATAATCCAAGCATTCCCCACATTCAATTTCATTCAATTCATTCATTTCAAATGGATTCTCTAAACATACACCCTAATATCCAATTCTCCTCAAATCATAAGGTAAATGGCGAAATCAAACCTGGAGACTCAAGTAAGATTGTAGGGAATGATGAGATGAATGAAATGCACTTAACGAAAGTGCGAAAATCTGCCCGGAAGTGGTCGTCGGAGTCTCGCCGGAAATCGCCTCCGCCGACAAAAACGTCGGCCAAATCTCCTCAAAATGGAGGGATAGGCCGCTTTTGGTGTGGGAAGGATGGGTTTGTTGTTGGTTTGGTGAAAAAATGACAAAAAATGGCCGGAAAAATCGAAATAGGGTGGTTTGTCGCGGTTTTCCGGCCAGATTCAGAGGATTTCGGCGAGGGTTGTGAAAAGTTCTGACCACTCGGCCGTGTCGGCTGAATTTATAGGCCGTGGCTCGGCCACACGGCCGTGTGAGGTATTGTTTTGCCCGTGTTGGCCGACACGGCCAGGCCGAGGAATTCCACACGGCCGTGCGGTTTGCACTTTTGGCCGTGTGGAATTTGCCGAGGGCTCGCACGGCCAGAGGATAAAATCCACACGGCCGTGCGAGAATTTGTGTTGCCCGTGTCGGCCACACGGCCAGGCCAGGCCAATCCACACGGCCGTGCAAATTTTCACTTTTGGCCGTGCGAAAATTGCCGAGGGCTCACACGGCCAGGGGATAAAATCCACACGACCGTGCGAGCAGATGGCCTGGCCGTGTGAGCTGCTGGAGCCCCGAAATCAACCTGTTTTCACCAAAAAACGACATTTGACTCTGGAACAACATCTCAAGACTCAAAAAACACAAAAAACAAAAAGAAAAAAGTAAGAAAATGCAAACCTCGGTGGGGTTGCCTCCCCACAAGCGCTTCTTTACCGTCTTTTAGCTGGACGCCAGTATGGATGCTCAGGGAAGTGTAGGATCAGGTGCCTTCAAGAGCGGATCCACATCGCTCTTGAGGTACAGCTTCAAATGGTGGCCATGCACGCGACGAATGTGGCCACTAGCATTTGCCAACTCGACTAGGCCATCCGGCAAGATGCAAGCGACTGAATACTCGAATGGCCAAGGTGGGGGCAGGACCAGCTCATAGTGGTCTCCAGCTCTCTTTCGAGCAGGCTTAGCTGCCTGCAGTTTCGGCCGCCACTCCTCCTTGATCTGTACTTTTGGTGATGGAGTGGTCAGGAGTGGCGGCGACGGTGTGGGAGGCGGGTCCTGCAAAATAGGCAACACAGAAGGATACACGACAGACTCGTGCTCCTGGTGAGATACAGCATGCAGAGGTGACGAAGCAGGTAAAGTATTAGCAATTGAAAACGTTATTCGCTCCTCGCCATCCCTCAAAACTAAGGTCCCATCATGCACATCTATGAGAGCCTTGGCGGTGGCCAGGAAAGGCCTTCCCAATATAAGGGGCACTTCTGTGTCCTCATTGATGTCCAGGACAACAAAATCCACAGGATAATTGAATTTGCCAACCTTAACCAGAAGGTCTTCCACTATGCCCCTAGGATGCACTACAGATCGGTAAGCTAATTGGAGGGTCATCCTAGTAGCACGGGGTTCACCTAGGCCTAGTTTCTTGAACAATTTGTATGGCATAACATTGATACTAGCACCTAAATCCGCCAAGGACCTCCCTACATGCAATTTGTCTATAGAGCACGGGATAGTAAAACTACCAGGGTCCTTTTGCTTATGCGGAAGCTTGTTCTGCAGAATAGCCGAGCACTCCTCGCTGAGCTCCACAGTGGCCAGCTCACTCAGCTTCTGCTTCTTCGAGAGAAGCTCTTTCAGAAACGTCGCATACTTAGGCATTTGAGATAGCGCCTCCAGGAAGGGCACTTGGATATTCAGCTTCCTAAGCATGGCCATGAAGTTTTCGAACTCTGCCTCCAGCCTGTCTCTGTGCAACCGCGTAGGGAAGGGAAGTTTCGGGATATACTCCTTCACTACCGGTTGCGGATTAGGTGCAGGCACCTCAACCTCCTTCTCTGCCTCTTCTTCAACCGCTGGAGATGCTAAGACAGGGGTCTCTCTCTCTTGTTCCCGAGCAGGTGGATCAACAGTCACCTTGCCACTCCTGGTCATGATGGCATTGCAGTGCTCATTCGGGGTCTGCGGATGAGGGATGGTCTGCCAGGGTAGAGTACCAGGAGCCCTTTGAGCCACTGCCTGAGCCACGCTCCCCAGCTGGGTCTGGATATCCTGCAAGACAGCCTGTGTGTTCCTCTGACCAGCTTCAAGAGCCAGGAATTTACCCGAGGCCTTTTCCATGAACTGCTCAATAGTGTTGAATTTCTTAGCACTAGAACTGGCGAGAGAACCCACCAAGTCCCGTAGTTCAGCCATCTGATCATTCTGCACTGGGGCAGCAGGGGCTGCACCTGGCTGCTGGAAAGGTCGCGGCTGTGATTGAGCAGCATGCCCCAGCATGGGCTGGTAGAGAGACTGTTGCTGCTGCTGGAATTGCCCTTGTCTGGGCTGATATGGTGGACTCTGGAAACCCGGTGGTCCCTGGGGGACTGGTGGTCTGGAATTTGCCCCACCCCAGGAGAAGTTAGGATGCTGGCGCCACCCCTCATTGTAAGTGTTACTGTAGGGGTCATTGCGCCTGACGTTATTGATGAAGTTCACCTGCTCCTGGGGTGTGGTTGATTCCTTCATCTCCTGGCAGTCTTCCACCGTGTGATGGGTGCTCTCGCACCAGTGGCAGAGCATCGCATGCGGCAGTCCTGTACCTGCAATCAAACCAGAGCGATCATAGCTGAAACCAGCTTCGATACCACCTGCACCAAATCAGATGACTGGGTGCCCACAGCATGCACACCCCGTCCTGGTGCTAGTCTCGATCTCCTGGCAGTGCCCCAATCGTACCCGTTCTCCGCCATCTCCTCAAAGAGTTGATTCAGCTGTGGCGGTGTTTTGGTCAGCATGTTCCCGCCACAAACCGAGTCAATCAGCTGCTTGTCCTCCGGGAAGAGGGCGTGATAGAAGGTTCCCACCTTGAAAGCATCATTAAAACCATGATTGGGACACCTCAGGAAGAGGCTGTTGTACCTCTCCCATGCATCCCTGATGGTCTCATCCTCATCCTGAGCAAAATGGGTAATTTGCTTCTGCAGGTCAGCTGTCTTGGATGGAGGATGGTAGCGGGTGAGGAACTTGTCGGCCAGGTTGGCGAACGTGGTGATAGAGCCCGGAGGTCGAGTGTCTAGCCACACCTTGGCTTGCCCCTCCAGAGTGAATGGGAAGTACCTCAGCTGGATGGCATCTGCTGGTACCCCATTGATCTTGATTCCATCGATGAGCTCCTGGAATCGCCTGAGATGTGATCGGGGGCACTCCCCCTCCTTACCACGGAACACCACTGAACCGCGCAGCATGGTGATCACTGAGGTGCTCACCTCAAAGTTGTTGGCTTGGACATGAGGGTGTTGAATGGGTGACCTCATGTCCGCAGCTCTAGCGGTCCAGTAGGATCCCATGGTCTGCTCATATGGATTGATCACATCATGGTTCTGCGGATCAGCCATCTCTCCTTCTTCTTCTTCTTCTTCTTCGATCTGCAGCTGTGATAGAACCTCCTCCGCAGCCAGTCGCGCCTTTAGAGCCCGCTTGAAGTTCTTGCAGGTTCGTTCAAGCTCCTGGTCTAATGGTAGTAGATCTCCCGACTGGCTACGGGTCATGCACTACCTGCACACAATCAGCAGAAGCAACCCGTGAAGGCACACAGGTGGAAGAGAAAAATGCAATAAAGAAAAAGCTAGAGTAACAAATTCTCACGTTTCCCCAATAACCTAGAGGGGTCCCCGGCAACGGCGCCAAAAACTTGACACGCCAAAACACAACACCAAATTGCGACCAAGTGTAATCGCAGTCCGGGAATGCAGTAACAGGCAAGTTCTATTATCAACCCAGGGTCTAGATCTACTGCTTACTCCGTGATTATTTATTATCTAACCAACTAATTCGATTGATTGTTGTTTAAAGCAAAAGCAGTAAGAAAGCAGGAAATTATTTGGTTTTCTCAAGCAGGAAAGAGTCACTCGGGAATGAGTCCCCCTAGCTCCTTAGTTAGGTTCAATTGTAATTACCCTGAGTTGATTTACTGTTGATTAGACTGCGGAAGATCCGACAGTAGCTTGGAATCTCTTAAGCTGACCAAGCCCTCTCAGTCTAACTACCCGGCAGATGACTAGTCTTCACCGGGATAGGAAGCTGAAGCAATAAGCACAGAACTCCACTACTGGAATTGAATTCTAGTACAAAGCAGTAAACTGGCTAACTCTCGTATAACCAATCTCCTACTATCGAATGAAGAGGCTCTAACAACCTAATCAGATTCTATCTATCTCAGGTTGCAGCAGAAATCAAGAAAAGCTGATCAGACTTCAATCAATTCAATAAACATGCATCATTCAATTAAAACCAAACAGTATAATCATCCCAAGTCATTACAATCAAATCCCTAACACCAGGAACTAGGGTTCTTCATACCCAAGTGAGAGAAGGGCTCTACTCCACAGAGAGAGAGAAGAAAACAGTAATCGGAGTAGTCATACTCAAAAAGATGAGGAAAATCTGCTCCGGGATGATGATTTCCACTCCTATGACGATCTCCAAGCTCGATTTGGTGAAACCCAGCTCCAAGATAGCTTCTAGGATGTGTTCTTCGCACTTTCTCTCTCTAGGGCTCTGTTTTTGCTCTGAAAATCCAATCCTCCACTTTTTGGCTCGAAATTGGTTGAAAAACCAAGATTTCCCGACTCACACGGGCAGGCCACACGGCCGTGTGGCTCACCCAGTTGCCCGTGTGAGTCAAAACGCAGCGTATCAATTAGTTGCACTTCAGCCATCCCACACGGCCAGGGTCGCACGGCCGTGTGAGATTTCCATCCTGCCCGTGTTTGCTCTCGGCAAAAATCACACGGCCACAATTGTAAGTTGCACGGCCGTGTGATGTCCCGGACTGCCCGTGCGGCTTCCTTGGCACCTCGCCACGCGTCCGATCTACGTCCAATTGACCCCAAACTCGCTCCCAAGCCTCCATTCACGTACTAGGACCTGAAATATCACAAACAAGCACAACCTAGCGTGAAATCGGCATAAAACACGAGAATCAACACCTCAAACGGTGTAAGAACAGGGGTAAAAACATGTGTAATTAACGGTCTATCAGAAAACAATGTTCTTAAGCAACAAAAATGGGGCTTTTCGTTTGAAGGATTCCCATACCAATTCATTGATTCCACGAGCTTCGCCATATGCCCAATCGACTTCATGAACTAGTCCCGTGTCTCGACTCGTCACCATTCGCGTCGAATTGGTGATTCGCTCTTTCTCGCCATTGGCCAGGTTCAAATCCTCACACCCCAGAAATTGCATTTGAGAATTGGGGGTTTGCATTCCATGTATCTTCGCGCCTATTCTAATGTTCCAACAGCTTCCTGGAACTTCCCCCGAAAGATTCCACATAGTTTGTTTGGTTCGAATCACGCTTGACCGTCGTAATCCATTCGACAAATTTTATTTCCGGTGGCTGCGTTTCCAGAAGCATAGAAACCCGATTGTGATCCTGCAAAACAGAAGGAACCAAGTCAATTTGATCAAGGGAAGAGTTTCCCGGGGTGGTAGGGAATGTGTCAGGCTCCTCGGGTTGGGTCGGATTGCTTCCTAGAGCTCCACCTGTTAGACCCTCTCTCATGCCTGCCTTGCCGTCGCTGAGAAACAGGGGTCGTGCTTGGAAAGCAGTCGTCGGTACTTCTCGCGTTTCAAAGATTTCAGCATGAAGTGACCCGTTAATAAATCTGCCTTCATCTTTCCCTCACGTGTTCCTTCGCTGTTCTCAGCCCGATTCGCGACCAGTTGCTGTTGATCGGAGCGAACCTCCGATGGGGATAGAGGCTTCACCAAAAAAATTTCCCTTCGAATTTGAATTTGTAACAATTTGTGCCTCCATCATGGGATATCGCACGATCAAACTGCCAAGGTCTCCCCAACAAGAGATGGGCAGCTTGCATCGGTGCCACATCATATAGCAATTCATCCTTATAGCTATCAATTTCAAAAGCAACTCGAGCCTGCTTTGTTACCTTAATCGAGCCGTAATCATTGAGCCAATGCAAGCTATAAGGCTATGGATGTTTGATTTTCGCCAAACCCAGCTGCTTGAGGGCGTCGAGGCTAATTACGTTCATACAACTGCCCCCATCGACGACCACCGACACACACTTTCCATCAATCAAGCACCTTGTGTGAAAGAGGTTGGTGCGTTGGCCTTCTTCTGCCTCAGACTCCAAAGTTAGAGCTCATAGATTCATCCCAGACATGAAGGGACCCTTCTCGACCTCGATTTCTTCATCAACATCTTCATCGAAGTCATTATGGACGTCTTCATCGTCAGAAGACGTACTCGCCATCTCGGAGGATCAAGGCCTTAACATTTGGGCACTTATTGACCTTATGGCTTGAAGCACTGAATCGATCCACTGGAGCCCCCTGCGCATTCTGGATTCGTCATTGGAGTATTCCTTGGTGTGAATTTGTGCATCTCTAGTTTGTGGGGAGGAGTGGTAACCTCAGCAGTGCTTTCGACGGAAGGTTTATGCCCTACAAACCTCCTTCCCGATGTGGCCCTTTGCTGCTTCTCTATCTTTACAGCAAGGTGCACAACTTCATCTAAATCAACAAACGCCCTTAACTCAACCTCCTAGCGAATTTCACGACTTAAGTCATGGAGAAACGAAGCGATTGTAGCTTCCCTGTCTTCCCTTACGTCAGCTTGCAGTAATAACAACTCCAATTCGCGGAAATACTCATCAACACTTGGCGAGCCATGTTTGATCCCTTGCAGTGATTCGTTTAGCTCACGTAGATAGTACGCAGGGACAAACTTCTCCCTCATAAACCCCCCGCAACTCGTCCCATGTAGCTACAGGAGGTTGCATATTTCGTCATCGGCGAAGTTGCAATTGTTCCTACCATTGAGCTGCATAGTCCGAGAATTCGTATGTAATCATGGCTAACTTCTGTTACTCGTTGAATTGGCCATACTGGAATAAAAGGATGACTTTTCGCTCCCAATCGAGGTACGTCGAGGCACTCAATGTTCCTGAAAGGCTGGTGACTCACTCCTACTGTCACTCTAGAAAATGGCCAAGTGTAACCACTTCCTAAAGCGTAGTATAGCGGGTTTGGGTTTTATTGTCAACCCGGGTCCTAGATGTGATGACTACTCGGTGAATTCTCGTTATCTAGCAGTGAACTTTTAGTGCAAATTCAAACAAACAAAAACACAAGGCAAGTAAACGGTTGTTGTCAAGTCAAGAGAGGTCACCCGGATATGGTTCCCCCTAGACTGCAGTTAAGTCGGATTGCAATTTACCAAGTTCAGTTTTCATGAAAGTTATACTGCGGAAGGTTCTTAATTAGCCTGAAGTCTCGACTAAAGGTCTCCAGACCCTCTCAATCTGAGTCTCTAGCGGGCGACTAACCTCCACCGGAGTAAACAGATTGAGGCCCTAACGAACCAAACCTCCACTACCGAATGGAATTCGATACAGAATAGCGAATTGGCTCCTCGACTAAAGTCACCAATTCGCTACCTTCGATTAAGGATACTCTATCAACCTAGGCAGATATTCTCATTCTAGGTCAAAGCAGAAACAACAGGAATTTGATCAGGATTCAAGTCATTCAATCATTCAAACCTCAATCGAATATAATCAATTCACAAACTCTGTACTTGGGTTCATACAATCAGACCTAGCATACAATTCTAGGGTTCCCCATACCCAGATGAATGGGGGAACTACTCCATAGAGAAAGAAGCAAAAGCAGATTCAGACGCGGAAATCATACTGTGAAGACGGATTTCTGCTCCTGGACGGTTAATCGGCACTTCTCCAAGCTCAAGCCGGGCTCCAATGGTGATGAAGATCAAGCTATGGCACTTGGGAACTCTGGTTCGTCGCTTTCTCTCTCTAGGAATCGATTTCTCTCTCAAAAACTCGGACCCCTTCAATGTTGGCCTTCTTCTTCCTTTTATCAGCTGCCTGGTCGCGATACCCGGTCGGGTATTTTGGGTTTCGACCGGGTATTTACAGAACTCACCGTTTCAATTAAGAGGAGAATCCCCGGTCTGACCTCATAATCCCCGACCGGGGATTTCTGCCATTTTACCCGGGCCCCCCTCTGTTTCTCACGGGGCGCCCAAAGGAAAAATACCCGGCCGGGTATTTCCAGTCATGGCCGGGTATTTTCATGCATCAGCCGCCTCCGACACAACTTCGCTCCTTTCGACCCAGAACTTGTTTCTCCTCCTCGATTCCAATGCCGGGACCTGAAATATGACATAAACACACACCCTAGCGTGAAATCGGCTTAAAACACTAGAATCCACATCTCAAACGGCTTCAGAAAAGGGGTGAAAACATGTGTAAATATCGATCTATCAGCTGGAACAATCAACTTCATTCCTTGAGGAATTCTCGGCTCTGTTTCCAGTCGTCCGTGAAATTCGCGAGGATCGCAATTTCGTCGCATCTGTTCCGGATCGTGCACCACATTCTGTTGCTCTAGATCCTCAACTCGAGCCTCGAGCTCGTGATTCTCTCGTTCTCGAACCTCTTCCCAGTCACGATGAGCCTCTTCATTCTGGGTCGTTGGTGACAGAGCATCGAGCCTCTGCTCGAGCTTATCGAATTGTGTCTGGAACAAGGCACTCATCTAAGCCAAAAGTTCGACCACGTTGGCCTGTCCTACACACAAAGGAGGATCATATTGATCCTCGGTAGATGACGGCGTACCTTGTTCCTCTGTTGTTGCGGCCTCTGTTTTCCTCTGTCTAAGGGCAGAGTCTTCGGAGACATATCCCGTCGACCTCGTCCACGACGTAGTTCCGGCAGCAACTTTCTCCGTTATGTCCCCTTTGTAGAACCGGGCTCTGATACCACTTGATAACACCCTCGTAGGGTGTTTGATGCTCAAACTCGAGCTTAGAAGACAAGCTTTGAGTTTCGTCAAACAACTTCAACGACATGTCGAAGAAGAAAGAGGACAACATGGAATTCGATGTGGATCCGGTGCATTAGTGCTGGTATGATCGCACCCGTCAACTTCTCGTGCTCCTTTGTATATCTCCTAGTAACCCGCTTCTGGTAGGATCGGGCTTGTCGGTTTGACGGCCATAACTTTGCGCTCGGTAGTCCGATTGACGCAACTTTTTTGTTATTTCGCACAACTTTTCGAGACCTACGCAGCGGCAAGCCTCTCGAACCTCGTCTTGCGTTGCTGCCCACCTAAAATGAAAAAATTCGCAAAAAAAATAAGTCAAAAAGGGGTGCAACACGAGGACTTCCCAAGAGGTCACCCATCTTAGTACCACTCTCGCCCAAGCAAGTTTAACTTCGGAGTTCTGATGGGATCCGATGCATTAGTGCTTGTATGATCGCACTCGTCAACTTCTCGTGCTCCTTTGTATATCTCCTAGTAACCCGCGTTTCTGGTAGGATCAGGCTTGGCGGTTTGACGGCCATAACTTTGGGCTCGGTTGTCCGATTGAAGCAAACTTTTTTTTTTATTTCGCACAACATTTCGAGACCTACGCAGCGGCAAACCTCCCGAACCTCCGCTTCCGTCGCTGCCCACCAAAAATGAAAAAATTTGGGAAAAAAATAAGTCAAAAAGGGGTGCAACACGAAGACTTCCAAATTGGTCACCCATCTTAGTACTACTCTCTCCCAAGCACGTTTAACTTCAAAGTTCTGATGGATCCGGTGCATTAGTGCTATTATGATCGCACCGGTCAACTTCGCGTGCTCCTTTGTATATCTCCTAGTAACCCGCTTCTGGTAGGATCGGGCTTGGCGGTTTGAGGCCATAATGTTGCGCTCCGTTGTCTGATTGACGCAAATTTTTGTTTTTATTTCGCACAACTTTTAGAGACCTATGCAGCGGAAAACCTCTCGTACCTCCTCTTGCATCGCTGCCCACCTAAAATGAAAAAATTGCGAAAAAAATAAGTCAAAAACGGGTGCAACACGAGGACTTCCCAAGAGGTCACCCATCTTAGTACCACTCTCGCCCAAGCACGTTTAACTTCGAAGATTTGATGGGATCCGGTGCATTAGTGCTGGTATGATCGCACCCGTCAACTTCTCGTGCTCCTTTGTATATCTCCTAGTAACCTGCTTCTGGTAGGATCGGGCTTGGCGGTTTGACGACCATAACTTTGCGCTCGGTTGTCCAATTGACGCAAACTATTTTTTTATTTCGCACAACGTTTCGAGACCTATGTAGCGGCAAACCTCTCGAACCTCCTCTTGCGTCGCTGCCCACCTAAAATGAAAAAATTCGCAAAAAAAATAAGTCAAAAAGTTGTTCATCAAGAGGACTTCCCAAGAGGTCACCCATCTTAGTACTACACTCGCCCAAACACATTTAACTTCGGAGTTCTTATGGGATCCATTGCATTAGTGCTGGTATGAACACACCCGTCAACTTCTCGTGCTCCTTTGTATATCTCCTAGTAACCCGCTTTTGGTAGGATCGGGCTTGGCGGTTTGACGGCCATAACTTTGCGGTCGGTTGTCCGATTGACGCAAACTTTTTTTTTCATTTCGCACAACTTTCCGAAAGCTAAGCAGCGGCAAACCTCCTATTGCGTCGCTGCCCACCTAAAATGAAAAAATTCGCGAAAAAATTAGTCAAAAAGGGGTGCAACACGAGGACTTCCAAAGAGGTCACCCATCTTAGTACTACTCTCGCCCAAGCACATTTAATTTTGGAGTTTTGATGGGATCTGGTGCATTAGTGGTGGTATGATCGCACCTGTCAACTTCTCGTGCTCCTTTGTATATCTCCTAGTAACCCGCTTCTGGTAGGATCGGGCTTGGCGATTTGACGGCCATAACTTTGCGCTCGGTTGTCCGATTGACGCAAACTTTTTTTCATTTCGCACAACTTTTCGAGGCCTACGCAGCGGCAAACCTCCTATTGCGTCGGTGCGCACCTAAACTGAAAAAATTCGCGAAAAAAATAAGTCAAAAAGGGGTGCAACACGAGGACTTCCCAAGAGGTCACACATCTTAGTACTACTCTCGCCCAAGCACGTTTAACTTCGGAGTTCTGATGGGATCCGGTGCATTAGTGCTGGTATGATCGCACCCGTCAACTTCTCGTGCTCCTTTGTATATCTCCTAGTAACCCGCTTCTGGTAGGATTGGGCTTAGCGGTTTGACGGCCATAACTTTGCGCTCAGTTGTACGATTTACGCGAACTTTTTTTTCATTTCGCACAACTTTTCGAGACCTACGCAGCGGTAAACCTCCTATTGCGTCGCTGCCCACCTAAACTGAAAAAATTCGCGAAAAAAATAAGTCGAAAACAGGTGCAACACGAGGACTTCCCAAGAGGTCACCCATCTTAGTACTACTCTCGCCCAAGCACGTTTAACTTCGGAGTTCTGATGGGATCCGGGGCATTAGTGCTGGTATGATCGCACCCGTCAACTTCTCGTGCTCCTTTGTATATCTCCTAGTAACCCGCTTCTGGTAGGATCGGGCTTGGCGGTTTGACGGCCATAACTTTGCGCTCGGTTGTCCGATTGACGTAAACTTTTTTTTTCATTTCGCACAACTTTTCGAGACCTAAGCAGCGGCAAACCTCCTATTGCGGTGCTGCCCACCTAAAACGAAAAAATTTGCGAAAAAAATAAGTCGAAAAGGGGTGCAAGTGCAACACAATGGCTTCCCAAGAGGTCACCCATCTTAGTACTACTGTCGTTGAAGCACGTTTAACTTCGGAGGTCTGATGGGATCCGGTGCATTAGTCTTGGTATGATCGCACCCGTCAACTTCTCTTGCTCCTTTGTATATCTCCTAGTAACCCGCTTCTGGTAGGATCGGGCTTGGCAATTTGACGGCCATAACTTTTCGCTCGCTTGTTCGATTGACGCAAACTTTTTTTTCATTTCGCACAACTTTTCGAGACCTACGCAGCGGCAAACCTCCTATTGCGTCGCTGCCCACCTAAAATGAAAAAATTCGCGAAAAAATCAGTCAAAAAGGGGTGCAACACGAGGACTTCCAAAGAGGTCACCCATCTTAGTACTACTCTCGCCCAAGCACATTTAACTTTGGAGTTTTGATGGGATCTGGTGCATTAGTGCTGGTATGATCGCACCTGTCAACTTCTCGTGCTCCTTTTTATATCTCCTAGTAACCCGCTTCTGGTAGGATCGGGCTTGGCGATTTGACGACCATAACTTTGCGCTCGGTTGTCCGATTGACGCAAACTTTTTTTTCATTTCGCACAACTTTTCGAGACCTACGCAGCGGCAAACCTCCTATTGCGTCGGTGCCCACCTAAACTGAAAAAATTCACGAAAAAAATAAGTCGATAAGGGGTGCAACACGAGGACTTACCAAGAGGTCACACATCTTAGTACTACTCTCGCCCAAGCACGTTTAACTTCGGAGTTCTGATGGGATCCGGGGCATTAGTGCTGGTATGATCGCACCCGTCAACTTCTCGTGCTCCTTTGTATATCTCCTAGTAACCCGCTTCTGGTAGGATTGGGCTTGTCGGTTAGACGGTCATAACTTTGCGCTCAGCTGTCTGATTGACGCAAACGTTTTTTTCATTTCGCACAACTTTTCGAGACCTACGCTGCGGCAAACCTTTTATTGCGTCGCTTCCCACCTAAACTGAAAAAATTCGCGAAAAAAATATGTCCAAAACCGGTGCAACACGAGGACTTCCCAAGAGGTCACCCATCTTAGTACTACTCTCGCCCAAGCACGTTTAACTTCGGAGTTCTGATGGGATCCGGGGCATTAGTGCTGGTATGATCGCACCCGTCCACTTCTCGTGCTCCTTTGTATATCTCCTAGTAACCCGCTTCTGGTAGGATCGGGCTTGGCGGTTTGACGGCCATAACTTTGCGTTGGTTGTCCGATTGACGCAAAAAAAAATTTCATTTCGCACAACTTTTCGAGACCTACGCAGCGGCCTTTGTATATCTCCTAGTAACCCGCTTCTGGTAGGATCGGGCTTGGCAGTTTGACGGCCATAACTTTGCGTTGGTTGTCCGATTGACGCAAAAAAAAATTTCATTTCGCACAACTTTTCGAGACCTACGCAGCGGCAAACCTCCTATTGCGTCGCTGCCCACCTAAACTGAAAAAATTCGCAAAAAAAAATAAGTCGAAAAGGGGTGCAACACGAGGACTTCCCAAGAGGTCATCCATCTTAGTACTACTCTCGCCCAAGCACGTTTAACTTCGGAGTTCTGATGGGATCTGGTGCATTAGTGCTAGTATGATCGCACCCGTCAACTTCTCGTGCTCCTTTGTATATCTCCTAGTAACCCGCTTCTGGTAGGATCGGGCTTGGCGATTTGACGGCCATAACTTTGCGTTGGTTGTCCGATTGACGCAAAAAAAAATTTCATTTCGCACAACTTTTCGAGACCTACGCAGCGGCAAACCTCCAATTGCGTCGCAACCCACCTAATCTGAAAAAATTCGCGAAAAAAATGAGTCGAAAAGGGGTGCAACACGAGGACTTCCCAAGAGGTCATCCATCTTAGTACTACTCTCGCCCAAGCACGTTTAACTTCGGAGTTCTGATGGGATCCGGTGCATTAGTGCTAGTATGATCGCACCCGTCAACTTCTCGTGCTCCTTTGTATATCTCCTAGTAACCCGCTTCTGGTAGGATCGGGCCTGGCGGTTTGACGGCCATAACTTTGCGCTCGGTTGTCCGATTGACGCAAACTTTTTTTTCATTTCGCACAACTTTTCGAGACCTACGCAGCGGCCAACCTCCTATTGCGTCGCTGCCCACCTAAACTGAAAAAATTCGCGAAAAAAATAAGTCAAAAAGGGGTGCAACACGAGGACTTCCCAAGAGGTCATCCATCTTAGTACTACTCTCGCCCAAGCACGTTTAACTTCGGAGTTCTAATGGGATCCGGTGCATTAGTGCTACTATGATCGCACCCGTCAACTTCTCGTGCTCCTTTGTATATCTCCTAGTAACCCGCTTCTGGTAGGATCGGGCTTGGCGGTTTGACGGCCATAACTTTGCGTTGGTTGTCCGATTGACGCAAAAAAAAATTTCATTTCGCACAACTTTTCGAGACCTACGCAGCGGCAAACCTCCAATTGCGTCGCTGCCCACCTAATCTGAAAAAATTCGCGAAAAAAATAAGTCGAAAAGGGGTGCAACACGAGGACTTCCCAAGAGGTCATCCATCTTACTACTACTCTCGCCCAAGCACGTTTAACTTCGGAGTTCTGATGGGATCCGGTGCATTAGTGCTAGTATGATCGCACCCGTCAACTTCTCGTGCTCCTTTGTATATCTCCTAGTAACCCGCTTCTGGTAGGATCGGGCTTGGCGGTTTGACGGCCATAACTTTGCGTTGGTTGTCCGATTGACGCAAAAAAAAATTTCATTTCGCACAACTTTTCGAGACCTACGCAGCGGCAAACCTCCAATTGCGTCGATGCCCACCTAATCTGAAAAAATTCGCGAAAAAAATAAGTCGAAAAGGGGTGCAACACGAGGACTTCCCAAGAGGTACCCATCTTAGTACTACTCCCGCCCAAGCACGTTTAACTTCGGAGTTCTGATGGGATCGGGTGCATTAGTGCTGGTATGATCGCACCCGTCAACTTCTCGTGCTCCTTTGTATATCTCCTAGTAACCCGCTTCTGGTAGGATCGGGCTTGGCGGTTTGACGGCCATAACTTTGCGCTCGGTTGTCCGATTGACGCAACTTTTTTTTCATTTCGCCCAACTTTTCGAGACCTACGCAGCGGCAAACCTCCTATTGCGTCGCTGCCCACCTAAACTGAAAAAATTCGCAAAAAAAATAAGTCGAAAAAGGGGTGCAACACGAGGACTTCCCAAGAGGTAACCCATCTTAGTACTACTCTAGCCCAAGCACGTTTAACTTCGGAGTTCTGATGGGATCCGGTGCATTAGTGCTGGTATGATCGCACCCTTCAACTTCTCGTGCTCCTTTGTATATCTCCTAGCAACCCTCTTCTGGTAGGATCGGGCTTGGCGGTTTGACGGCCATAACTTTGCGCTCGGTTGTCCGATTGACGCAAACTTTTTTATCATTTCGCACAACTTTTCGAGACCTACGCAGCGGCAAACCTCCTATTGCGTCGCAGCCCACCTAAACTGAAAAAATTCGCGAAAAAAATAAGTCGAAAAGGGGTGCAACACGAGGACTTCCCAAGAGGTCACCCATCTTAGTACTACTCTCGCCCAAGCACGTTTAACTTCGGAGTTCTGATGGGATCCGGTGCATTAGTGCTGGTATGATCGCACCCGTAAACTTCTCGTGCTCCTTTGTATATCTCCTAGCAACCCGCTTCTGGTAGGATCGGGCTTGGCGGTTTGACGGCCATAACTTTGCGCTCGGTTGTCCGATTGACGCAAACTTTTTTTTCATTTCGCACAACTTTTCGAGACCTACGCAGCGGCAAACCTCCTATTGCGTCGGTGCCCACCTAAACTGAAAAAATTCGCGAAAAAAATAAGTCGAAAAGGGGTGCAACACGAGGACTTCCCAAGAGGTCACCCATCTTAGTACTACTCTCGCCCAAGCACGTTTAACTTCGGAGTTCTGATGGGATCCGGTGCATTAGTGCTGGTATGATCGCACCCGTCAACTTCTCGTGCTCCTTTATATATCTCCTAGCAACCCGCTTCTGGTAGGATCGGGCTTGGCGGTTTGACGGCCATAACTTTGCGCTCGGTTGTCCGATTGACGCAAACTTTTTTTTCATTTCGCACAACTTTTCGAGACCTACGCAGCGGCAAACCTCCTATTGCGTCGCTGCCCACCTTAACTGAAAAAATTCGCGAAAAAAATACGTCGAAAAGGGGTGCAACACGAGGACTTCCCAAGAGGTCACCCATCTTAGTACTACTCTAGCCCAAGCACGTTTAACTTCGGAGTTCTGATGGGATCCGGTGCATTAGTGCTGGTATGATCGCACCCGTCAACTTCTCGTGCTCCTTTGTATATCTCCTAGCAACCCGCTTCTGGTAGGATCGGGCTTGGCGGTTTGACGGCCATAACTTTGCGCTCGGTTGTCCGATTGACGCAAACTTTTTTATCATTTCGCACAACTTTTCGAGACCTACGCAGCTGCAAACCTCCTATTGCGTCGCTGCCCACCTAAACTGAAAAAATTCGCGAAAAAAATAAGTCGAAAAGGGGTGCAACACAAGGACTTCCCAAGAGGTCACCCATCTTAGTACTACTCTCGCCCAAGCACGTTTAACTTCGGAGTTCTGATGGGATCCGGTGCATTAGTGCTGGTATGATCGCACCCGTCAACTTATCGTGCTCCTTTGTATATCTCCTAGCAACCCGCTTCTGGTAGGATCGGGCTTGCCGGTTTGACGGCCATAACTTTGCGCTCGGTTGTCCGATTGACGCAAACTTTTTTTTCATTGCACAACTTTTCGAGACCTACGCAGCGGCAAACCTCCTATTGCGTCGGTGCCCACATAAACTGAAAAAATTCGCGAAAAAAATAAGTCGAACAGGGGTGCAACACGAGGACTTCCCAAGAGGTCACCCATCTTAGTACTACTCTCACCCAAGCACGTTTAACTTCGGAGTTCTGATGGGATCCGGTGCATTAGTGCTGGTATGATCGCACCCGTCAACTTCTCTTGCTCCTTTGTATATCTCCTAGCAACCCGCTTCTGGTAGGATCGGGCTTGGCGGTTTGACGGCCATAACTTTGCGCTCGGTTGCCCGATTGACGCAAACTTTTTTTTCATTTCGCACAACTTTTCGAGAATTTTTTCATTAGTGCTGGTATGATCGCACCCGTCAACTTCTCTTGCTCCTTTGTATATCTCCTAGCAACCCGCTTCTGGTAGGATCGGGCTTGGCGGTTTGACGGCCATAACTTTGCGCTCGGTTGTCCGATTGACGCAAACTTTTTTATCATTTCGCACAACTTTTCGAGACCTACGCAGCTGCAAACCTCCTATTGCGTCGCTGCCCACCTAAACTGAAAAAATTCGCGAAAAAAAATAAGTCGAAAAGGGGTGCAACACGAGGACTTCCCAAGAGGTCACCCATCTTAGTACTACTCTCGCCCAAGCACGTTTAACTTCGGAGTTCTGATGGGATCCGGTGCATTAGTGCTGGTATGATCGCACCCGTCAACTTATCGTGCTCCTTTGTATATCTCCTAGCAACCCGCTTCTGGTAGGATCGGGCTTGCCGGTTTGACGGCCATAACTTTGCGCTCGGTTGTCCGATTGACGCAAACTTTTTTTTCATTGCACAACTTTTCGAGACCTACGCAGCGGCAAACCTCCTATTGCGTCGGTGCCCACATAAACTGAAAAAATTCGCGAAAAAAATAAGTCGAAAAGGGGTGCAACACGAGGACTTCCCAAGAGGTCACCCATCTTAGTACTACTCTCACCCAAGCACGTTTAACTTCGGAGTTCTGATGGGATCCGGTGCATTAGTGCTGGTATGATCGCACCCGTCAACTTCTCTTGCTCCTTTGTATATCTCCTAGCAACCCGCTTCTGGTAGGATCGGGCTTGGCGGTTTGACGGCCATAACTTTGCGCTCGGTTGCCCGATTGACGCAAACTTTTTTTTCATTTCGCACAACTTTTCGAGACCTACGCAGCGGCAAACCTCCTATTGCGTCGCTGCCCACCTAAACTGAAAAAATTCGCGAAAAAAGTAAGTCGAAAAGGGGTGCAACACGAGGACTTCCCAAGAGGTCACCCATCTTAGTACTACTCTCACCCAAGCACGTTTAACTTCGGAGTTCTGATGGGATCCGGTGCATTAGTGCTGGTATGATCGCACCCGTCAACTTCTCGTGCTCCTTTGTATATCTCCTAGCAACCTGCTTCTGGTAGGATCGGGCTTGCCGGTTTGACGGCCATAACTTTGCGCTCGGTTGCCCGATTGACGCAAACTTTTTTTTCATTTCGCACAACTTTTCGAGACCTACGCAGCGGCAAACCACCTATTGCGTCGCTGCCCACCTAAACTGAAAAAATTCGCGAAAAAAATAAGTCGAAAAGGGGTGCAACACGAGGACTTCCCAAGAGGTCACCCATCTTAGTACTACTATCGCCCAAGCACGTTTAACTTCGAAGTTCTGATGGGATCCGGTGCATTAGTGCTGGTATGATCGCACCCGTCAACTTCTCGTGCTCCTTTGTATATCTCCTAGCAACCCGCTTCTGGTAGGATCGGGCTTGCCGGTTTGACGGCCATAACTTTGCGCTCGGTTGCCCGATTGACGCAAACTTTTTTTTCATTTCGCACAACTATTCGAGACCTACGCAGCGGCAAACCTCCTATTGCGTCGCTGCCCACCTAAACTGAAAAAATTCGCGAAAAAAATAAGTCGAAAAGTGGTGCAACACGAGGACTTCCCAAGAGGTCACCCATCTTAGTACTACTCTCGCACAAGCACGTTTAACTTCGGAGTTCTGATGGGATCCGGTGCATTAGTGCTGGTATGATCGGTCCCGTCAACTTCTCGTGCTCCTTTGTATATCTCCTAGCAACCCGCTTCTGGTAGGATCGGGCTTGCCGGTTTGACGGCCATAACTTTGCGCTCGGTTGCCCGATTGACGCAAACTTTTTTTTCATTTCGCACAACTTTTCGAGACCTACGCAGCGGCAAACCTCCTATTGCGTCGCTGCCCACCTAAACTGAAAAATATTCGCGAAAAAAATAAGTCGAAAAGGGGTGCAACACGAGGACTTCTCAAGAGGTCACCAATCTTAGTACTACTCTCGCCCAAGCACGTTTAACTTCGGAGTTCTGATGGGATCCGGTGCATTAGTGCTGGTATGATCGCACCCGTCAACTTCTCGTGCTCCTTTGTATATCTCCTAGCAACCTGCTTCTGGTAGGATCGGGCTTGCCGGTTTGACGGCCATAACTTTGCGCTCGGTTGCCCGATTGACGCAAACTTTTTTTTCATTTCGCACAACTTTTCGAGACCTACGCAGCGGCAAACCTCCTATTGCGTCGCTGCCCACCTAAACTGAAAAATTCGCGAAAAAAATAATTCGAAAAGGGGTGCAACACGAGGACTTCCCAAGAGGTCACCCATCTTAATACTACTATCGCCCAAGCACGTTTAACTTCGAAGTTCTGATGGGATCCGGTGCATTAGTGCTGGTATGATCGCACCCGTCAACTTCTCGTGCTCCTTTGTATATCTCCTAGCAACCCGCTTCTGGTAGGATCGGGCTTGCCGGTTTGACGGCCATAACTTTGCGCTCGGTTGCCCGATTGACGCAAACTTTTTTTTCATTTCGCACAACTATTCGAGACCTACGCAGCGGCAAACCTCCTATTGCGTCGCTGCCCACCTAAACTGAAAAAATTCGCGAAAAAAATAAGTCGAAAAGTGGTGCAACACGAGGACTTCCCAAGAGGTCACCCATCTTAGTACTACTCTCGCACAAGCACGTTTAACTTCGGAGTTCTGATGGGATCCGGTGCATTAGTGCTGGTATGATCGCACCCGTCAACTTCTCGTGCTCCTTTGTATATCTCCTAGCAACCCGCTTCTGGTAGGATCGGGCTTGCCGGTTTGACGGCCATAACTTTGCGCTCGGTTGCCCGATTGACGCAAACTTTTTTTTCATTTCGCACAACTTTTCGAGACCTACGCAGCGGCAAACCTCCTATTGCGTCGCTGCCCACCTAAACTGAAAAAATTCGCGAAAAAAATAAGTCGAAAAGGGGTGCAACACGAGGACTTCCCAAGAGGTCACCCATCTTAGTACTACTCTCGCCCAAGCACGTTTAACTTCGGAGTTCTAATGGGATCTGGTGCATTAGTGCTGGTATGATCGCTCCCGTCAACTTCTCGTGCTCCTTTGTATATCTCCTAGCAACCCGCTTCTGGTAGGATCGGGCTTGCCGGTTTGACGGCCATAACTTTGCGCTCGGTTGTCCGATTGACGCAAACTTTTTTTTCATTTCGCACAACTTTTCGAGACCTACGCAGCGGCAAAACTCCTATTGCGTCGCTGCCCACCTAAACTGAAAAAATTCGCGAAAAAAATAAGTCGAGAAGGGGTGCAACACGAGGACTTCCCAAGAGGTCACCCATCTTAGTACTACTCTCGCCCAAGCACGTTTAACTTCGGAGTTCTGATGGGATCCGGTGCATTAGTGCTTGTATGATCGCACCTGTAACATCCCGTTACGGCAAAACCCATATTTCGATCGCTAGAAAGTTCGCGATTTAAAATCGAGCGTTTTGATAGTATTTCGATGAAAATCGGATTATCGATCGATCGGATAAGTATACGTATTAATTATATATATTATATATTATATATAATTATATATATAATAAATATTATATATATAATTACATTTAAGCGGCCGGGCCGCATTCTTCATATAAACCTTCCCCGTCCATTTATTTCAAACATCATCATCATGTTCTTTTTTTCCATTTACGGACCGAGAGCAGAGGACGTTCAGGGGAAGCGAGGGGGGAAAATCTCAGGCTCGATTCTTGAGCATAAGTGATCCAAAAATCCCGTAAGTAATGCCTAATTCATCCATACATCGTGATTTATCGATTTAGAGCTTTAAAACGAGTTTTTGGTTCAGGAAATTCTTGAATTCCCGATAAGCCAAATTAGGGTTTCGGAGTATCCGGAAGCCGGATTGAGCCCAAATTTCATATACGAGCTTCCTGCAGCGAGGTAATCAATCCTCTAGTTCTAATCCCTGAATTTCGGCAATTATTTAGGTCGGGGTCCTAATCGCTGAATTTAGCTCCGGCCAGGGTTTGATGTGTTTTTATCGAGAATTTGACCCGGAGCCTAGAACTAATATTGACGGGGATACTGCAGGGGATATTAGGGCGGTCTCGGATTTTAATTCGGGGTTCGTTCGTGAAATCGACGTTTTAGTACGGGAAGGTTAAACCGGTGTTTGAACGATCAGAACTGGTGAGGGATTAGCACGGCATACCGGGTTTGTCGTATCACGATAATTATATTGATGCTTAGAATTGACCTAGGTGAACTAGAATGGCATGATTAGGGGTGTATGGACTTTTGTGCTATATGATGAACCCTGGACTGCTATATGATATTATTGACTTGCCCTAATCGATATGGACCTGGCTTATGCTGATGATTGTGTATATGTTGCAAATTGTGGGCTTGACTGTTGATATGCCTTATGATGGTTCGAAAAGGTGATAGGGTATGATTGTTCATGATTGTTGTATTTGGATGCACATGTGGGAAAATATATATTCTCTGGTGATATTATGATGTTTAAGGAGGATGACTTGCATGAGGGTTTATCCCGAGGAAGTGCAATTATACGACTCCTGATTTACCTATATTGAGCCAATTGTGGCCGGGTCAAGTACATGTGTAAGTAACGAATTATGATTAAGCAAGATGAGATATGGATCATGTATAAGGACATCAAGTAAGAGTGATTTGGTCTCATGGTCAATTACATAGTAATTAGGGCTCCCCATGGTATTACTCCATTATGATATGTTATGTCACACCCCTGATGTGGTGTTGACCGTTGATTCATCATGAGATATGACCACATCCAGAGTGGTGTTGAGTCCGATATGACCACACCCATCGTGGTGTCAGGTCCGATATGACTACACCGGCAGTGGTGGGTCCGATATGACCACATCCACGAGATGTTTGGTCCGTATTCCCGGGAGAGTAATTAGCATGGGAGTAGCCAGGCGCCTATAAGTAAAACATGATAAGATGCATATGCATGAGTCAAGGTGGTTGAGTATTTTGCCTATTGGGATGTCGGATGGCTGAGGTCTGATTCTAGTGCTTGGGCTTATTTGCTAGATGTATGGTAGGGGTATGCTCTGTTATGAACTCATGATGCTATGATTATCTCACTCAGCTATGAGCTGACCCTCTTTATCCTTTTTCCCTGCTTATGCCATGTGTAAGCAGATCATCATCAGCAGCAGTACATAGGTGTATAGGTGGGAGCTGAGCAAGAGTTGAAGGCAAGATGAGGTATGGTCTTCAACTATTCTGTGCTTGGACTACTACTCGGGATTTTGGCCAGTGATCCACACCTTTTTGTAAAAATGTTTTGAGAATGTTTTTCATGTGCATACTAGCTTCTGATGTAGTGTGAGATATCCACAGGTGTGGAAAGTTGATGATATGTGTATATTTGTGTAACTGTGTAAGTTGTGACGATTATGGTATGTATAAGTATGGTATGCAGTTGTGGAGTATGAAAAGTGTGGCTATGGCTAAGAAAAGCCAATGCCTATGGTTGTGAATATATATGTTTGTGATGAATTATTACGCGAGTAATTCATGTCGAAATTTTATTTGGGTAAATTTTGATAATTAATGTAACACCCGAGATTATTTCCGCTGCAATTGTATGAACAATATGATTAGGTAATACGTATAGGGTAGGGTGTTACAGTTTGGTATCAGAGCCCGGTTCCCTCTTTTTGCTGTTATGGCGTATTATACCCTATGGGAGATTAAACACTCCTAAGGAGGGGAGTACCCCATAATGACTTAAACTGGGAATTGAGTTTTACATGATTATGTGTATTGGTATTTTTGATGAAATTACCTGCATCATGGTTTTCAAAATTGAGTTTTGAACTTATTTGTTTTCAAGTAATTATTTTGGAAATTTTTGTTTTAACCAAGTGAGAGATTTGGTGAAGAATGAATTTTGTGTGGATCATTCTAAGGCCAATATTTCCTTGTAGCTCGCACGGAAGTTGTCATAATGTTCCTACTGACCAGTCGAGAGGAGTGGGGGCGGTTGATGCAAGACCGCCAGTATTAGACTATGCAAAGATGAAAAGTTTGGGTGGTAGGGACTTCAAGGGAGATGTGAGCCCAGATGCTGTAGTAGAGTGGTTGAGAGAGATGGAAGATGTGTTTGAATATCTTTATGCGACCCCAGAGGAAAAAGTACAATATGTTGTTTTTCTCCTAAAGGGGTACGCGAGGAGTTGGTGGTCCTCAGTCTCTAGAGTTAATGGTGAACGAGTTCAGTTCACCTGGGAGGAGTTCCTGAAGGCCTTTAAGACAGAGTTTCTTCCCGAAGCTTTTATCAGGGCAAAGAATAATGAATTCGCCAACCTTAAGCAGGAGAACACGACGGTTACTGAGTACACCATCAAGTTTGTTCGACTACTCTACTTTGAAGATGGGTTGGCGGATACTGAGCATAAGAAGAAGATGAGATACTTACATGGTCTGCGCCTAGGGTTGAAAGAAAAGATTCACAGGGTTGATGAAGAGAGTATGGCCACTATTAAGGAGGCAACACTTAAGTATGAAGCCTATGAATTTGAGGGTAGAGAGGAAAACAAGGCCAAAGAAGAGGAGAAGAAGAGGAAGTTTGGAGTAAATTATGCTGGACCTCGTTACCCACCCAGGAGAGGTCCTAGCAGTTTTGGGAGAACGCCGAGTCAATCTATGTCGGGAACATCATACAAGGCACCAGTTTCCTCTGCCACACAAGCTCCAGTTTGTCAAGTTTGTCAGAAGAGACACTTTGGGGAGTGTTGGAGGTTTTCTGGAGTATGCTTTCAATGCGGCCAGCCGGGTCACATCATGAGGAGCTGTCCTTATAGGGGAGGTGGAAGACCTACTCAGTCTGAACCTTCAGTGCAATTTAGTAGAACCCCAACTAGAGGTGGTTACCAGGAAGGCCGTAGTGGATTTCAGAGTGGTCGTGGTGGTTCACAGGGTGGTAGAGGTGGTGGTCGAAATCAGCCATCAGGAAGTGGTACGCAGGGTACCAAAGTGCAGGGAGCACCGAGGGTTTATGCAATGACTCGAGGTGAGGCAGAAGTGGCCCCAGAAGTTGTGACTGGTATGCTTTCTATCCTTGGCAAGCAAATTTATGCTTTGATCGATACTGGTTCCTCTCACTCATTCATGTCATATACGTTTGCACATATGCTACGCTTAGTTCCAGATAAGCTAGGTTATACCTTATGTGTTAAAACACCTGTGGGAGATACCTTGAAGGTAGACTCAGTTATTAGAAGTTCCTTCATTTGTGTGGAAGGAGCTTTCCTAGCAGCAGATTTAATTCTGCTACCTTTTGATGAATTTGATGTCATCCTTGGAATGGACTTTCTGGCAACACATGGAGCTGTTGTGGATTGTCAAAAGAAAGAAGTGTTATTCAATACACTAGATAAAGGTCCTGTTGTATTCCGAGGCATTAAGAAAAAGGAGAATCATGGTTTTCTTTCTGCCTTGGAAGCTTTTCGATTAATGAAGGAAGGTTGTGAAGCCTTTCTTGCTCAAGTTACTGTTGTAAATGATAAGAAGGTTGAGGATGTAGAGGTGGTAAGGGAGTTTCCTGATGTATTCCCCGAAGAACTTCCCGGCCTTCCACCAGAAAGGGAAGTAGAGTTTGATATTGAATTGGTACCTGCTGGCACAACACCAATTTCAATGGCGCCATATAGAATGGCACCAATTGAGCTGAAGGAGCTTAAAGAACAATTGCAAGAATTGCTAGACAAGGGGTTTATTCGACCTAGCATCTCACCTTGGGGTGCACCGGTTTTGTTTGTCAAGAAGAAAGATGGCTCCATGAGAATGTGCATTGACTACCGGAGGTTGAATAAGGCGACAGTGAAAAATCGTTATCCCCTTCCAAGAATAGATGATTTGTTTGATCAATTGCAGGGTGCATCAGTCTTTTCTAAGATTGATTTGAGGTCTGGATACCATCAATTGAAAGTGGCAGATGGAGCAACCTCAAAGACAGCTTTTAGAACAAGATATGGGCATTATGAGTTCCTGGTAATGCCTTTTGGACTCACTAATGCACCAGCGGTATTTATGGCTCTTATGAACAGGGTTTTCCATGAATACCTTGATAAGTTTGTGATTGTGTTCATAGATGATATTCTCATCTATTCTAAAAGCGAGGAGGAGCACAAAAATCACCTTAGAATTGTGCTACAAATTCTAAGGGAGAAACAATTATATGCAAAATTCTCAAAATGTGAGTTTTGGCTGAAGGAGGTAATATTTTTGGGACATGTAATTTCTGGAAGAGGAGTGGAGGTGGATCCGAAAAAGGTGGAAGCAGTGGTGAATTGGGCTCCACCAAAAGATGTATCGGAGTTGAGAAGTTTTCTTGGCATGGCGGGTTACTATCGGCGGTTTGTAGAAGGATTTTCCAAAATTACTGCCCCATTGACTAAACTGTTGAGGAAGAATACCAAGTATGTTTGGGATGAATCATGTCAAAAGAGTTTTGATGAGCTGAAGAAGAGATTGACCACAGCACCAGTACTTGCACTACCTTCGAATCAGGGAGAGTTTGTGGTGTATAGTGATGCCTCGTATCAAGGATTGGGCTGTGTGTTAATGCAAGATGGAAGAGTTATTGCATATGCCTCTAGGCAATTGCGTCCTCATGAAGTAAATTATCCCACTCATGATTTGGAGTTGGCAGCGGTGGTATTTGCTCTCAAGATATGGCGACATTATTTATATGGTGAGACTTTTAAAATCCTCACTGATCATAAAAGCCTGAAGTATATTATGGATCAGAAGGATTTAAATAGTCGCCAGAGGAGATGGATTGAACTTCTAAAAGATTATGATTGTACAATTGATTACCATCCAGGTAAAGCTAATGTAGTTGCTGATGCCCTAAGCAGAAAGGGGAAGAAGAATATAAATGATCTGGTTGATTTGAGGGCAATTAATGTTGATTTGGAAGTGGATGGTGTAACAGGGTTACTAGCTCGGTTGAACATTCGACCTTTGTTGCACGACAAGATTCGTGAGAAGCAGAAGGAGGACCCAGAGTTGGCAAAAATCATTCAAGACATTGAGGAAGGAAAAGAAAGCCCATTTGAAATGGTAGATGACATGTTGAAGATTAATGGAAGGGCATGCGTTCCTAATGTTGATAATTTGAGGAAAGAGATCCTAGATGAAGCTCATTCTTCTGCTTATGCTATGCACCCAGGAGCAACTAAAATGTATCACACGATCAAACCATATTTTTGGTGGCGTGGGATGAAAAAGGAAGCGGCTGAACATGTTTTCACATGTCTGGTATGTCAGAAAGTTAAGGCAGAACATCAAGCTCCTGTAGGGAAACTGCAACCACTTCCAATTCCAGAATGGAAGTGGGAAAGAATCACAATGGATTTTGTATATGGTCTCCCATCATCAAGGAGAAAAGATGCAGTATGGGTTATTGTGGACCGACTGACCAAATCGGCTCACTTTTTACCCATTAGATGGAAACCATCACTGGAGACTTTGTCTCAACTATATATTAAGGAGATCGTCAGATTGCATGGTGTGCCAATTTCTATTGTCTCTGATCGAGACCCGAGCTTCACATCTCGGTTTTGGCAAAGTTTGCATGATGCTTTGGGAACTAAACTTCATTTTACTTCAGCTTATCATCCTCAAACAGATGGACAGAGTGAACGAACCATCCTAACTTTGGAGGAATTACTTCGATCATGTGTAATGCAATGGGAGGAATCATGGATTGACCATTTACCCCTCATTGAGTTTGCTTACAACAACCAGTACCATAGTAGCTTGGGTGTTCCACCATATGAAGCACTTTATGGGAGGAAGTGTAGAACACCATTATGTTGGGATGTAGAAGGAGCAAGGCAAATCTCAGGGCCAGAAATAGTTCAGATCACAGTTGATAAGGTCAAGGAAATCAGGGAGCGTTTGAGGGTGGCTCAAGATCGACAGAAAGTTTATGTTGACACGAATAGGCGTGAAATTAATTTCAAAGTTGGTGAGAAAGTATTTCTCAAAGTGTCACCCTGGAAAGGCGTAATGAGATTTGGTAAGAAAGGGAAACTTGCACCTCGGTATATTGGACCCTATGAAATCACAGAGAAGATTGGACCAGTGGCATATAAACTAGCATTGCCTCCAGAGCTATCCCAAATCCACAATGTATTTCATGTTAGTATGCTGAAGAGGTACAAAGTGGATCCTTCCCATGTTATACAACCAGAGGAGATCGAGTTGGGTCCAGATTTGACATTTGAAGAGGTTCCAGTTGAGATTGTTGATTATCAGATTAAGACTCTTCGTAGGAAGGAAATTCCAATGTTGAAAGTGGTGTGGAGAAATCAAGATAGTGAGAGTGCTACATGGGAAACTGAAGCAAGTATGCGAGAGAAGTACCCTGAGTTGGTAGCAAACTACTTTGCAGGTTAACAATCTTGCTTAGTAAGTTATGTTTTGAATTTGCTGATATGTTTTGTTGTGATAGCCTAGTGTAGGTTTTTGAAACCTAAACATGGGAACTTGAGGTGTTATGTGTTACTTTCTATGTTATGAATCGCCTATCCTAAGAGTTAGGTAATGGTTTATCTACGATAGATCATGTCAAGGGTAAGTAAGCAGAGTAAGAGTACAACTCAAGGTTAGATTTCGGGGACGAAATCTTTTAAGGAGGGGAGAATTGTAACATCCCGTTACGGCAAAACCCATATTTCGATCGCTAGAAAGTTCGCGATTTAAAATCGAGCATTTTGATAGTATTTCGATGAAAATCGGATTATCAATCGATCGGATAAGTATACGTATTAATTATATATATAATATATTATATATAATTATATATATAATAAATATTATATATATAATTACATTTAAGCGGCCGGGCCGCATTCCTCATATAAACCTTCCCCGTCCATTTATTTCAAACATCATCATCATGTTCATTTTTTCCATTTACGGACCGAGAGCAGAGGACGTTCAGGGGAAGCGAGGGGGGAAAATCTCAGGCTTAGATTCTTGAGCATAAGTGATCCAAAAATCCCGTAAGTAATGCCTAATTCATCCATACATCGTGATTTATCGATTTAGAGCTTTAAAACGAGTTTTTGGTTCAGGAATTTCTTGAATTCCCGATAAGCCAAATTAGGGTTTCGGAGTATCCGGAAGCCGGATTGAGCCCAAATTTCATATACGAGCTTCCTGCAGCGAGGTAATCAATCCTCTAGTTCTAATCCCTGAATTTCGGCAATTATTTAGGTCGGGGTCCTAATCGCTGAATTTAGCTCCGGCCAGGGTTTGATGTGTTTTTATCGAGAATTTGACCCGGAGCCTAGAACTAATATTGACGGGGATACTGCAGGGGATATTAGGGCGGTCTCGGATTTTAATTCGGGGTTCGTTCGTGAAATCGACGTTTTAGTACGGGAAG